>OZ023331.1:26152600-26480100 GCA_964007535.1 Brachyptera risi | reverse complement strand
TTGATGATGATTATTTTTTGTTCAATTATCCCATACATCTAGGCTGTTCTGGCGGGATGAATGAGTGAATGATTTATGAACCGAGTTTAAAACCCCCCGTGCTTTATGCTGGATTCGAACCCATGACCCCACTTGAATTCCGTTTCTGAAGGAGAATCTAACATAACCCTCACTGTGATTGGCCATGCAGACATAAGTCAGTGTATATGAACAAATAGCAATAAGAATTAAACTTCTATTGCGAACTTATAGCTTAATCTGACATAATCTTGAGTCATACCTTGTATGTTGGCCCTAACGAAGCTGAACTTGATACTTTCGAATATAAGCTGACTAGCTACGAACCAACATTAACTATAAGGTAATTAACTAATTTCAACCTGTAACTTCTAGAACTCGTGTTCATACCAAAGTTCTCATTGTTTTACATTGTATCGAATCACGGATGGAAGGTACACTACCAAGGTACTCCCCTCATATGTTATCTCACCCCTGAAATATTATCTATGTACTAAAAATACTTTCTTTAGTGAAGAAGAGGATTTTTAAATTGCACTTGTCAGGATTATCGGATAGCGTTAGGAATACTGGTCAAAACAACACGGTAAACTATAATAAGGGAAAAAAAATGTTAAACATATTGTCTAATGTAGAATGGTACAGATGGTATTGAATGGTATACGAAAATACGAAACGATAAACGAAGCCCCAGCCTAACTGCCGGTTTACAGCTTTAACTGGTTGCAGGTTGTGTTCACTGGCCAGTGTAAATGAATTCCGTGCACACTTCCATTCCCCCCACCTATGTCTGCGATTAGTACCTATTCAGACCACTGCAGGCGCGGGTGATGGTCTGACCGATAGTCAACGAGAATCCATAATGCAACACCCTTGTAGCGCTTTCTAGCGTTGTGGTGTATTACTAGAGTGTGAAGAGTTAAAAGAGTGCGGAGAAAAAGGAGAAGAGGTATTGAAATGCGGATTGAATGCGACGCATGCAGAGCATATACCGGAATAAAATCTATACTCGGTTGTGTGACATGGGTTTGTCTGAACCCTGATTACATTTAAAACCATCCATTCATAAGTACCTCCAAGCTTATGTTACACGATCGAGTCGACTTTATTCCGGTATACGCTCTTCAGCGCTCCCGATTGAATTGTATTTGAGCATTGCGTAACATGTCTTGAGGTATTATCTTTCGTCTATGGTATCGATCAAGTACATCAAGCATGTTATCTCTCTTTAACAAGCCTCTGAGAAACAACCAGACCCGCAGGACATTTTTTGTGCAATTATTTCGAAATTCAGAAATTAATTCATGCATATAAATTACACAAAGATGTGTGAAACTGTGTAAATAATTCATCTTTCAGTCACATGTTTTTGTCAATTTCTGAACAATATGTGACTACAACAGTTTGCTTATTTTAATAATTCAAATGCGAGTGTCGGTAAACAGAACAAAGTTATAAAACAAGATTTGAATAAAATATGAATATGATACAATGACAGCGAAGTGGTAAAAACATATGTTACCGTACTGATTGGTTTTACTTTAGTTTTATACGTTTTATCTTACTTTCATTAAATATTTTACATACCGGTTATTGAATTTTTGGGGGAATGAGCCTCATTATATGCTTATGATTAGTTATAGTTCCATTGAAGATTGCTCTTGTGGTGCCTCGTCACTACACGATCTTTTCATACTTATGGCCTGGGCGGCTTCACTTGGATTTCCATAGCTAGTTGAAGACTCCGGTAGGCTAAATGACTGATTAGTAATTACAATCATACAGGAGTGGTAACCATGGGATAGAACAAATTAGTATCAGTTGCACCAACAACACACATTGCAGTTATCAGCAGCCATCAACTTTTGACGAACTATCAAAAAAACAGGCTTTATATAATTGTGAAATAATGGCTTAGTAGGGCCTACCATTGAATCTTAATTGATTGTTTATTGTTGAAAATCGAAATTACGAATACGGTTTGTGCATGGTCAAGTACGCCTACAATTGATACTCGTTTACATTTCACAACTAGTAGCTAGTACTGTATATTGACTTACATTTAAATCTATAATAAAACCAAACTGAAACAGATAAAACTCTTTGAAGTTTCAATTCACTCAAAACTGCGCCTTAATTAGAAGAGGCCTTATACGCAATCAAACTTTTCATCAAGCTCTCAAGTGTCGACCCTACAAAACAACTCTCTATAGGCAACACGCAATACATATACACAGTATGACTCGTAATCGTTTTAATCTGACATAAACCCATTTTAACCTCTATTAATTATAATTTACGCCTAACGTGTATGCAATCTTGCGTATACTCCTAATTATTCTAACAGAAAACCGGTAACAAAGTTATCGTCTTTTCCATCATTATAAACTTCCGACATGGGAAAATATTCATGATAGTAGCCCTAGCCTCCAGTCACTTCCAGTAATGGTAGCTTCGTAATGTTGCTACTAAGGGTGCTTTAATATTCAGTGTGAGTGCTAAGGTGCGTTGGGCCCAAGACAGATAGAAGTGCTGGTATAGAGGAGTGAAATGATAAGGTCAGAAGTCAGAAAAGGTAAGAACGAACAAGTAAGAAAGTCATATTGTTTCATATTTGATTAGATATATCTATTACTGGTATGTTTGAGAAGTTTTCTAAACTAGACTGTTGAATATTGGATATAGTATTGCAGCGTTGTAGAGTGTAGACTATACAAGTAACCAATTCCCAGGAAGTTTTTATATTACCGTATAAGAATGTTTTAAACATTAGTAATTATGATTTTAAATTCCCGAACACGGATATTTATTTTCTAGGTTAATACAAAAAAGAGACATTGAAATGAGTTTTGTATTATTTGGTGACGTGATATTATGTGAGTATATATATATATATAGGCCTACTCATGTCCAACTAAGGTGAAGGCGCGAAGCTCTCGTTCGTTAATGGTGTGGGATAGGGGGCCATTTGCCTTCTTCTTTCATGAATACGCAAGTATAGACCTACATACTTTCTTTGTAATTTTCAAAATTAAAATTGCAATCCTCCCACAAGAGAAGATTTGGCAGAAGATTCAGGATTGTAAAAATTCATACATTCAGGATGGAAGGAAGGATTGATAAAAATTCCACAAAATGGAATTTTCCACTTTTACATTTATATTCATCAAGTTTTTCAATCAATCGCTCTTCACTTTTAAGAAATCGAAATTGAATTTTAGAAACATGCACATAAATAATCGAACGAGAGATCACAGTTTTCCACATTTCCCACCATGTCAGAGTTGTCATAGCTATACAACAACTGAAGAAAAAAACTAAAATTCCGTAAGAGGTTGAACCACATTCATGCATTTAGTTCGTCTGTAAAGCGACAAGTGAGAAGCGTTTACTGTGGTGCATACGTGTGGTCCAAACTGTAAAACAAAGACATGTAAACACACGGGTATGTTATGTATGGTTGTTGGGTTATTGGGTGCTGATGCCAAGGTATTCGATCCCTTTCATCTCGCGGACAATAGTATATAATTAGGAAATATCAAAGAGCGTCAGCAGTGATGCAGCCTTTGGGGGTAGTTTCTTATCTGTTATAGCGGTTAGGGATGGTAGATGTGGCGGCGGTGTAGGGAGTAGAGGGGTAGTAATATCAGTAGGGAGTTTCTTTAAGCGATCTTTATCACAAATCAACAAGGCAGAAACTAGACGGAAACATCTGAAATATTAATTGAAGATATTGAATTGACTGGCGTTTATATAATAAGCACCAGTAGAAGAAGAGAATCAATCTCGACAAAAGCTTTAGGTGTGGTCTAAACTTTAAGGGTAGGGCAAGTTGGACATTTGATAATTCCTTAGTTAATACTAGGGTAGTGAATAGAATTAAGCCCCTTAATCTGGGTGGGTGGCTTTGTCTTTCAAAGCATTATTATACTGAGTTATTTTACGTCGGCTTTAGAAATGAAGTTGAGACATTTCAGAGGGAGATAGACAGAGAGGGAGAGAGAGAGTGAGTGAGGGTATTCTACCTGACAGTTAATGAGAATACAGGTATATAATGTAATTATACAAAGGACCGCCTAGTAAGATATGCTGGCTCAGTTACTATACTGCCACTGGTGAACAAAAGGGAGGGTTCTACGTTAACGTCTTCATTTGACGACGGCTAATGTTTCAATCAGCATGCAATAAGGAAATGCTATTTTTAAATCTTGCACTTGCGGCAACTCGCGGATATTGTTAATCAGGTTTTTATACAACAGTTACTGAGATTTCATTAGTTTCCCTAACAGCTAGGTTACTTTGAGGGGCTGAGATTTTAAAAAGATTTGAAAAATTCATGAAAAACATTTGTGTACATTTTTACCTCATTTCAATTGGTTCGCCAAAATTGTACACTTTGAGATTTGATCAAATACGAAACATTTTTTTCTAATAAACACATTGGGTGACGATTGTTATTATATCTGAGTGATAGTTCTATTTATATTCTCTATAAGATACTGAGAAAAAAGAAATCGCAAATTTAAAATGAGTAGTATAATATAATGTATACATGAAAAATAAAAATTGGTGAAATAAATATATATATAACTCCTTGGTAAGTTCACACTGAAATCGCATGTGTAGCTTGATCTTTTTCAGTATAGTATTATATTCATTACACTTTTCGAGTAATTACAGAACAAGTTGATAGGATATTATCCACTTTTCATTTTAATCATATAAAATCTTCATAACTCTAAATTGATCACAGTATTTGATTTAAATCTTCATAATGGTAATTTAACATCAGTTTCTCTGTCGGCTTTTTTTTTATTTAAATGTGTCACTAAAATGAACCTGTCTAAGAAGATCAACAAGTTCAATTGGCTCCACTCAAGTGGCGGGATATTTTTATATTTTAGACCCTTGTCACCACGCTCCATGCAACTATATATTAATTTAAAATGCTTAAAATATGAAGTAATGAGAATTTCCGTCTAATCATTATCAAGCAATCATGATGCAGATATAATTGGTTTAAAATTATTTTGGACGATCCCCATCCCGTGCCATTCATTGCTCATACTTGAGCCTGAATTCTCAAAAAATCTAAAATAATATTAAAGATTCAAGTGTTTACCTTTTGAAAAGTCCTCTGGTGCTTGCGTGCTTGTCACCAATTCTTTTTCTTACTTGACAACACGCAAAGTTTCGTCCACAGAGTAAATGTTTTATGATATCACCGAAAACAATACTTTTCAACCTGCCGCTACAACACCAAGTATTCGTTTGAAAAGCAAGTTGCCATCGCGCCGAGCTCGTGCTCTACCGTAGTTCGATTACAGTCAGCACCACCTAGTATCTAACGCTAGTACTGTAGACTTTTCTCCCCTTTACGCACAATTTCGAACTATTTTTTAATCACCATGTGATAGTGACGTGATCGTCATCATTGACACAACAACTTGTTGCTTTTTGCATAGTAATTGTAGGCTTAATGTTATGAAATTGCGATAGGCCTATTATGCATAATAAAAATAGGAAGGGGTAATATTATAAAATCAATACCGAGAGATAAAATAGTGTGACTGAACTTTATTCTCTCTTATCGTACGTAGTGAAGTGGCTCGTCTGGTCCTACAGCTGGAATGCAGGCTTGGGTGATGCTATAAATATCATTAAATTTGGTTGTGATTAATTATTCTTCCTTTGTTATTATGGAAGATTACACTTCTGACAGTAGCGATGCAGAAAGCCTCAGAACATTAGATTATTCATATTTAATGCTAGATACAGACACACTGCTCTGTAATGTTGCTCAATTTGCGGATACTGAAAAGAAATCGGCCGAGCAGGTGGAAACTCTACTGCTATACCACAACCAACTAAATTGTTTGCCGTTGAACGTGAAAATGTTCACTAACCTTCAAGTACTGGACATAAGCTCCAACGCGTTGACGAGAATACCAGACGTCTTAACGGAACTGCCACTTACAAGCCTAATTTTTAAAAATAACCTACTCGATGAAAATTCATTTCCAAAGTCACTTGGCTCACTTGCCAACCTTCGAGAACTTAACCTTAGTGGAAACAACATTTCGTCCTTCCCCGAACAAATCTTAGAAATTACCAATTTGAAGTATCTTTACCTTGGAGGAAATCGTCTTGGTGATATTTCCAAGGACATTTGGAAATTGACTTGCCTTCAAATATTGTGTCTTGGTGGTAATAGTATTACCGAAATACCGGCGTCTGTCGGAAATCTGAAACATCTCCAAGCGTTGGTCCTCAGCGATAACTTACTTGAAAGTTTACCTGCTGCCATTGCAAACCTCAAGAACTTGAAATCGTTGCTACTTCATAAAAACAGATTGCGAACGCTACCAACCGACATTATTGCTCTCAAGTGTTTAACAGAGGTATGTACTTTCAATTTTAATTCCATACATTTTCATGTGTTATTGGAAAGCTCTTTATTTTCAAATGATGCATGAAACTGTTGATTGATTATGTTCTAATTTTTGCCTATAACCTTGGCTCACACATTTCAAATTTTGAAGTGTTGATTATAATGCCAATTTAACAGTTTCTAGATTATATGGCATGCATTTTTTCTGAGAATATTTCTAACCCCAATAACGTCGTTGTGTTGCAGTTGAGTCTTCGCGAAAATCCCCTGGTGGTACGTTTTGTAAGCAATATGTCATTGAATCCTCCGAGTTTGCTTGAGCACGCAGGCAGAGTGGTCAAGATCAACAGCATCCCATACGGTCCCGGCGATATCCCGCAGAGTCTGATTGAATACCTAGGCAGTGCACACACATGCGTCAATCCGAGATGTAAAGGTGATTAAAACGACAATTTCATTCACCATTCATTTCATGCACCATTGCTTGATGCCCAAGTTCTTATGCCTAATGGTGTATTCCTGTAAATTTTTATTAATGCCTGATATAGTTTGATTGAGCATTTGATATTTGGCTAAATTAGGAATACTGAGATTACTGGTAAAAATAAAATTCCGGCGATGAATAACAAATAGGCCTCAAAAGAGATGAATAATATTGAAAGTCAATTACAAAAATAGGTGTGGGCGTATAATTGAAATTGTATTTAAAATTGTCAAAACTTTTGTTCATATCAATTCATCAAAAGGTTTTAAACAAAAATGGGATACCCAGTAAGAATATTTTTACCTTGCAGCTATTTTACTAGAACTTCGTGAAGTTCTAGTAAGTAAAATTTAACCAATATTTCTTTGCTTAAAAAAAAATATTGTAAATTCCTGTTGCACCCACACAGTAGCCTATATAAAACATTACAGCACTCGCCAACGTGTGACTTTAACATACGGTATACTTATCAAGGTAGGCCGGTACCGGTACAAAAAATAATCCAATCACATTAGACGCATAATGATGAAAGAAAAAACATCCGAATTTCTTGCAAAAAAAACAGGCTTCACAACAACAAAACAAATATAACAATCCGACTATCAAGTCGGTAGACAATTTCTGACGTCACGATTCACTTGGCTGGGAAACTTGCAATAGTAAGTCTTCATAATTCGATGCAAGTTTTCATTCATATCCTCTTCTATAATAGCAATAATTTTATAAATTCCGCAGTTAGTTTTTTCATATGTACGGTAATGCTGCCACAAGCCCAACTGTGGGTTTCTATGTTTCCATGTTTCTATGTTCTGATGTTTCTATGTGTGACAGTAAGAGGTATAAGGCGTCAGATATATGTGGTGTCACATTTTGTTGTTTCATAAATAATAAATTGTCTAGTCGAACACATTTTAAATTTCCATAGGCCCACCAAATTAGGTTTTCAATGATTCACATTTTGCATCTGACTTCATCCTTTTTGAATTGAAAGAGAATTAATTTTGGAGGGGTAGATGGGGGAGGATATATTGTAGATTGAGATTAAATTTTCCAGACTTGGGATCAGCCTAAAAATGTGTACATGTAGGGCCTACAACCTCTCATCTGAGGGAGAGTGCATTGGTCAATTCCAAATAGTCTATTGTCAGATAATAAGGAAATAAAATGTATGCGAGTTCCTTTGTTTGTAATCTAAAAATGAACTTTAATCCTGATGTGAATAGTTCAGTGATATTGATACAAAGTGCACTCATGTAGGCAGTATTAACTATACAAGTACATTCATTGACTTGAACACTATACCTGGATATGCCTAGTGATTGATGTGATAACCATTTAATAATAGCTACGTAGGCCTACTTTATTTTTTAACAATTGATTGCTAATCAGATGATTATCGGTATGATGTATGTTCAACAAAGGTCTGCGATAGATAGAGACATGTAAAAATAGCAATTGCTATAAAAGTGATGAAATCTGAAAGTGCTTCAATCTATGTTTTTCTAAGATTTATTTCTACTCGTTTCAATACATCTGATGTTGTTTCATCATGTTTTTGAACCATCTTTGTTTTGCGACAAAGTGCTACAAACGTCTGATTTCGCTTTGATAAAACGTATTGGCGAAAACACTGTATTTGGAATGAAAGTATTATAGACACTATTTTTTCCCAGGTTACCGGTATATCAATTTGGGTGTAAAAAGGTGAAGTTAGTTGGGGAATTTGATTTGAATAAGCAAAGTGCTAAAATGCAGGTGGCAGATGTACCATGGGCTTAACCCGCTTGTAGATTCTATTTTACTAAAAATATCAATTTGAGTGTTTCTCTTGTACGCGTATTGTACATTACGTTTTACTGGTACCGTACTGTTGCTACTTGATAAAACGTTGTTGCGCTACAAAACACAAAGTTTCAAAATAATAGATGCACCAAAGAGCTACTTTTCAAATTCTAAATGTAATGAGAAGTAAAAATAGACACTATGTGTACATTTCTTTAGCAATAGACCCAATTTACTGATTTGTTTTGGAATCAAACTGTGATAATAATTACCTTATACAGTAATATATCATGTCCTTAAAAAAAAACGTCCTAGGCTGACTTGGCTTCAACGAACTATTGAAGCTATAAACTCAATGCTATTCGTACGATTTGGCAAAGTATTCTATCTCTAACAAAACAAAGTCTCCTCAATATATAGGCCTATATATCTCTCAAACCCAGATAACTAATTGTCAATAGCATCAACCACAATTACCCACTTTGTGACGTCAAATATCAGAGCCACATCGAATTTTAAGATTCTTTAATGTAAATTTTAATGACATATCTAATCAAGAAGACCGTTTTCGGACACTTCTTGTCCGAATGTGTCTAAAAATAGAATTGTGGTTAATGCTATTGCCCATTGTAGATCATCCGCCCTCAAGATGTCACAAAATATAAAAACTAATCAAGTGGACAGTGAAGTAGGGGAAATAACCAATCAAGGTATCTAAAATTTCCCCTGCTTCGTGGTAAATCACGCCCATCTACAATGGTCAATTTAATTGGCCCAAGAGTGTTTTCACCACTTCTTCTGCAGCAAACTTCTTATATCAATCGGTTCCTGCCAGTTGTGACTTCTTCCTTCTCTTCTTCACTACTTTTATCCTCTGCTTCTTCTCTTCCTACGAGTTCCCTCCATCGTTCTCTATCCTCCCACCATCTTCCGTCTACCACCCCGAACTTTACTCCCTTCGACCAACTTTCTCTTGTTCCTCCAATGCTTCTCTTGGATCCATTGTTTTCTGCTATATCACACACTGCTCTCGGTATTCTCTCCTTTTCCATTCGACGCATATGTCCGTATCTCTTAACCGTAATAATTCATCATTTCGTCGCAGAGTAATGTCTAGAGAGAACCCAGTAGCGTCACTACTGCACATATGCAATTGAATGGCTCGCTGCAATTGTAAAATAAGTTTCGCTTATCGAAGGACCTCTGCTTTGTGCTGTATTGTAGTCTGACAATAGTGGCATGAGCCAATCAGATTCCGACACGTCAGCGCTTTCACATCTATCAGATGCACACGTAATTACGTGTATTTTGATGCAGGGGAGACTTTCGTGGAGCAGCTCGACATACATGGTCATATTTTTGCTGTAAAAGCAGATATTTTTTTGACACTACCAAAGCATAGCCAAGCTATTCTTGATGACAATTGATGAACTGTCTTGCTTAGTAAACGTTGGCAAATTTGTCGGAGTTCTACCTCTTTTTAGTTACTTGGTTATTGACGATACCAAACGATTACATACCGATACTTGGTGACAATACAATGGTAACACGGCATATCAAAAAAGCAAATATTAAATTAGATTGTTAGATATAGTAGTTTGAAGATTATTACTCTGCTTCCACTTCTTGATTTGACTTACTTTTAGATCTGGAATTGACATTTTCCCATTTGCTCATTTTACCACTTCTTTCTAGCTGCACGGTTAATATATCTCTTGTTTCTAGAGCTGCACGGTTAATATATCTCTTGTTTCTAGAATTCATCAAGTTTTTTGTAATTTCTTAGGCCTATGGATGAAAATGACCAAGCAAAAGAGTTCCAAGCATATGAATGGGAATGTATTCAATATATAACAAGTTGCCACCAGATCGTTTAGAAAATGTATCGACTTTGAACGTCATTGTCTACATTTGCATATTGGGCCACTTTTTAGGATGGCATTATTATAATATCCGAGCTTTTATAAAGAATAAAAGATTTCTTATAATAGCTTTGATCACAAGATAAAATACGGTAACACTCTAGTAGGCCTACAGTGGAACCTAGTTAGTACGTTTTTCTAGGTACCAGGTACTAGACTGAAAAAATATATCAATGTGAAAAACTTGGTAATGTAACTATTCGACAGGGAGGTGTGGGTCAAAAATTGAGCATATAAATGTAATAAATGAGGTTCTACTGTATTTTGCCTCCACTAACACAAGTTTGTCTTTCCTGGCCTAACTCAACATGACAATCTTGCTGTCAGTGATAAGTCTAAAGTCATTATAAAAGCTAAAATAATTTGTATTTGTATTTGCAAACATTCTTGCAGATGTGCTAGATGCACAGTGGCAAGATATTATTCTTCAACTGGATCATTTTCTTGCATTCTAATAATTTCTTTGCAGTTCTTCCTTCTTCTTCGAGTTCATTCCAGTCTCTTTATCGTCCTCTTGACGAAACGTTATGCGACTAACATACAAAATAGTGAATTACAGTAAAAAAAGCTAGGCCTACATAAAGGGTTCCTAAGGATAAGTATATTATAAATTAGTTGCAACCAGACCATGTTTCAAAAGAGAAAGGCGAATGTGAAGACGGAATAGGCTATTTTTAGATTTTACCCAAATATTAAAAATTCTCATCAAGGTTATGGAAGAAATTACAAAAATATGTTACAAGACTATCAGAATGAAATTCGACAAATGATTCAATTGGATTAATTGAATAAAATGCCTCATAGTCACATAATTCATAGACAGTGCTAATTTAATGCTAAGTTGAGAAATGTTTTCAATTTCCAGGAGTGTTTTTCGATAACCGAGTCGAGCATATCAAATTTGTCGACTTCTGCGGCAAATATCGCATCCCTCTGTTGCAATACCTGTGTTCGTCCAAGTGCATTGTCGGCAATAAAAGCCACGTGGAAGAAGTCGGGGGAAGTGGTCAAGCCAACGACAACATGATGCGCAAAGTACTCCTCGGTTAAAACTCTTTATTGTTGGATAGATAACAGATCTGTAATGAATACTGCCTCAAGAGAAGGCGGCGGAAATGAGCTTGTGCGAACGTGCGATTCTTTTATATTTTATATATAGCTATATTATATCATAACATCATATCAATGGGAGAAATAAAGATTTGTATGGAAATTATTTTGATTGCATTTTATACCTTGGATATTTATTTTTCTCTTTTATTTTTTCCGTAAAGCATTTTTGTAATATTTTTTACAGCATTTTTGATACGAGGCAAGGCAGTGGCCCGTGCATATTTTGGTAGATTTCTAAAGTTGCAAAAAACATTTGTTTTACTGTGACTTAAAAAGATAATTTCTTTTCAACTTGCCATCATATTTTATACAATTACAACGTACTATATAATTTATGAGATTGATATCAGCTATGATTAATATTATGTATTTTCTCGTGAAACATGGGAATAGAAAGATTTTCTCATGTTCAAAGTCTGGCTCTTTAAGTTTCGAAGAGATTTATAAATCAGCTAGGTAGGCAACTTAACTTAACAGACACACACTTACATATCAAGTATTACTCCAATTGTCACTAGTCCATTTTAGTATAACATTACCTTTCATCTCGTCAACTATAATTTAAATATATATATATTATATGTCAAGGTAAATAATAATAATATTAAAGATAATATAATAATGACAATAAAGCAGCATATATTTACAGCAATAAAATCTTTTATGAGAGTAATACAAGTCAACTTGTGGCAGAATTCGCAACCAAGCAAATCCTCATTTTGCAAACACCTCTCGTAAAAGTTAGTAACATATAACTTTCAAGTATTATTTCATATTACGAGTTAAAACAACTAATGTTCTGTAAAATTACACTTAACCGCCACAAATACCTATTCAGCTATTAGAAAAATGGTGCCCCCAAATATTTTTTTTTGTTCTACAAGTATTATGTTTAATTAAACTTTGTACAGAAATGCACATATCCACATAATATTATGCTTTATTTATAATTAATAATTAGTATTAACAACGACATAGCTTTTGGGGTCACACACGCATATAATATATTATAATATAACAAAGTGTTTGGGGCTGCATTTTTAATTATATATTATATATTAATAAGAAACAGATCCTCAAAGTTGAGTTCAGTCAAATAGTACCGCTGTTGTTGAAATATCAGCCATTTTGCTTTCATTATCAGAATAAGTATCAGCGGTTGCGTGATACAGAATTACAAGCATTGTAAACAGGGATAGATAAAGTAGTGCAGCAAGAAACAGCTCAATTTGTAATATAACAATGGACCTGATATGTGAAAAACTACTGCATTAATCGAATGAAATTTCTTTACGTGGATTTATTGAAAACGGTGCTAAAGTTCCTGAGGAGCTACAGTACGCAATCTAAAAGCTAATTCTCAACGACTTTTTCCCTCCTGCAAATTCGAGTAAACTACCAAGCTAGATGCACACCAAATTCTACCGGTACGTATTTATACTAGCTAAATGGTGGCACCAGTAAAGTTACTTCCATTATCGGTTGGTTTCTCTCAGAGTGCTTTTGTTCAATCTAATACAAAGTGCAATGAATATTGCTCCCTTGGAAAACAGAGTCATCGATTGTACAATTGGTATGCATTATTATCTTTCCGACACATTAATATTCTAATTGGATACTAAGCCGATAATACATGAATGTTCCCATATGGTGATTGGAGCGGAACTCAAGCAAACTAAGTACAATTCACTCTTCAATTAATTAGACAGTTGCCCACCTTTTCTGGTTGTTTATGATAGTATTGTTAAGAACACTGACAGCTTGTCTTGGTTAAATCTTATACTGTAATGGGAGTAGAAAAGAGAATGAGACAATCATGCTGAAACAATCGGCAAATACTACTTGTTTAGTTTAACAGCAGTGTATCAAATGGAAACCTTTTCTATCATCAAGTCCACCAAATAAATGAAAACATTTAATCATACAATAAATATGAATGAATTAGTACCAGTAGTAAGAGAGTAAAGTAGTAAAGAAACTACAGTACTTGAACTGCTTACAAAAAAAAAACAATATACAATTAAAGGTCATCCCGATGAATATAGGCTTACACTTTTCATTTTGGCTCTGGAGCAATGGTTTCTAAATATGAGGAACTTCAAAGAATTTTTCATTTCACAGCCCTGTAATTATGCTGACTATGTTGTTACAAAGAGAAGCTTGTCAGTATTAAAGTTGACATTTGGATTTGTTTCAGGTGGTTTTGAAACAAGAAAAATGCAAATGCAGTGAAACCTCTATGCATCGTTTCCAGATACATCGTTTTCCTGCTTGTATCATTCATTTTTTCTCGCCCCACTCCCATATAATCGATGTTAAATTTTCCTGCATGGATGGTTTTATTTTCCTCGTCCCTTGAAAAACGATGGATATAGGCTTCACTGTATACTGATTATATTGTTACAAAGAGAAGCTTGTCAGTATTAAAGTTGACATTTGGATTTGGTTCAGGTGGTTTTGAAACGAGAAAAATGCAAATAAATGAATGAAAAAATATCAGGCTAAATAATTCCTTTTGAAATTTTGAAGAGCAAAGAACAAAAATGTCAATGTTGAATAGATATGGATGGAATGTGTCATTCATTTCATTATATAGTGAAATCAGATGGGATGGGCAATATTTTAATAATTATTGTTCACTTCAGTTATTGTATCTCGACTCTCGACAAAACTCTAAAAAAAAATGCGTTGAAATAAATTTTTTGAAGTTCTGCATGAGCCCATCTATAGCATACTGGTATTTCAAATTTCAATGGCATTCAAATACTTTCCACTTTTCAGAAACTGAAATCCCTTTTGTGATTTCATTTATCTGTACACTATGGGCGACCTGATGATGGGATAGGTTTCTGTCATAGAAATGAAATTATATTCAACATCAGCTTGAATAATTACTAGTCTTTACCAAATTGTTTTTTCTCGACATACTCAAAAAGGTAAATTGTCAAGAAATATATGAACAAACATGATTTTCACCGGTTTCTTCAGATTATTCACCAATACCTTCACTCGCTACCCTCCCCGTTATCAAAAGCACACACCACTCAATTTAGAAACGCCACCTGTTGTAAAATTACCATTTTGTGAATAAAATCCTAGGGCTTAGTTATAAACAATTAAAATGAACAATTTGATAAAAAATCTCTTTAAAATCTAAAAATAGAGTAGACATAAGAACACACTAGAAAAAATTAATGAAAACAACAAAATGTATAGTATCATACTATTATATACTTGTTTCAACATTTCCACCTTTCCAGTGCAAAGTGTAAATAGTACTCTACTCAACAAAGACGATAATTCCACTAGACATGAAATAAAGATGAGACTGAGACCAACAAAAGAACGATTAAAGAAACAACATTTCACATCTAATAAAACATGTTCCCGGTTTTGGCAACTTGTAAAACGGTGACCAAAACAGAATGCCCGACATAAAAACGGGAGTTCTAGAATTGCGCGCCGTTATTACGAAGAAAATCAAATAGTACAAGAATTTGTTAAACGCGACAGATTTGTCAATTAATTATTCAATTCTACTAAGAACAATAACCTTACATACAATGAACTAAGTTCATTTTTGTTTGACTGTACATTATGTAACCACTATAAACATTTTAAAATTGATTTTTCATTTTATTTCCTTTCTTCAATATTGTTTTGAAGTATATATCATTTGATTTGGAAACTCTCCCCCAGTCTTCGCACCCTCTGAGCTCCCATCAAGTTGAGAATTATTGTTACATTAGATCAATTTTCTCTCTCAATGATTACGTTCCTCGCCATTTGAATCTAATCCGTGTGGCGTCGGCAACCTAACTAACGTGATCGATCGACGTGAGTGACAAGATCTTGAGTGTTTTTTGTATGAAGATTTAAGAATGTCTTTAAACCTTTCGCTCTCTCAACTTCAACTGGACACTGGGATGCAAGATGTTGTTCAGGCCATCCCAGAGGCGGCGGCAGTAGCACCACCCCCGCTGGGAGCGGTGGAAGGGTCGGACGTCGACATCGAGTTGGTCTCGGGGGCAGGGCCTCCTGGGCTGTTGGACGTGCCGGGGGCGGCTCCATCTGTTGAGCTGCCAACGCCTCCCTCTTGGACGTGGCGGGGCAGTAGAACCGAGTTCAATGCGGGCTGGATGCTCAACTCTAAAAACAATTGAAAAAGTAATGTGTAAGGACCTATAAAGTGAAGATATTTCATTTCAAATAATACCAACAAATATACCAGAATCGAACTCTTGATTAAAAATGCCTTGATGAAAAAAAAAACTCTTCAATTGAAATACGGAACAATACTTTGAAGCATAAGTTTATGGGGCAAACTTCTGCCTTCAAGAAATATTCACCGAGTACCACAGCAAAATATCAGATCACGTACCAAACTACTGATCAATTGTATCCCAATCTATTTCACAATTATTCTTGTTGCCTGTTTCAAAACCAAAATACTACATTCATATTTATAGCCAATTCAACTTGATCAAACACTGAACCGTTTGTTCAACCTATTCAACCGGCCAAGCCTTAGGGGTACTCGACAAACCACTAGAACCCAACATTTTTAGTTATGTGTTGTGTTATGGTAAAATATCAGGAAGAGAACAGATGAGTTGCTGTACCTTGTTCCGTGAAGTTGAAGAGCGGGGGAAGGGACCTGCCGTTGGGTAGCGTAGTGTTCGTGTTGCGCAGCTCGTCGAAGAAGGTATGCGCGCATGCCTGGAGGGGGGTGATGCGGGACGAGGGGGTGTACTCGAGTAAACGCGACACTAGGTCGATGGCCTCAGGGGGGGTGCGCGCTCGGAACACCTGAAAACAAGCCGAAACGTCAGAACGCGCAGAAAGAGTTAGTATCTTGCAAATACTTGGTTAACGTGGGATGAAACTACCCACAAACTTCAACAAAATTAATCATTCCATTTCACCATATTACATCCATAGGGAGAGATTCACATCGGAGAAAAAATTGAATCAATATATAGTGGGCCTACAAACGTCGCCACTTTTATCGTGACATAATCGACATATCGTGAAGTTTTGGAAACCTCTATGCATCGTTCCGGGATCCATAATTTTTCTGATTCTTTCATCCATTTGGCTCCATCCTACTCACATATGATTTTTCTGCATGGATTGTTTTCCTGCATAGATGGTTTTCTTTTTTTGTTTGGTTTGAAACGATGAATAGAGGTTTTACTATAACACCATAGATAGTTGTGAAATTGTATTTCTTAAAAAATTATGATCAATCTTGTTTGGCAGTGCCACTTTATAGAAGATTATAAAGTGAAACGATGCAAACATTTCCGTGCTTCGTTGTCGTAGCAAAGGACAATCACATAATACCATGCCTTAAGCGGGATTCCAAGTTTGCCCGTATAGTTCAAGTTCACTGCCAACGAGGCAAACTAGCCAAGAGTTACTGACACGAAAACATTTAACAAGGAATCAAACACTATGGGTGACAAGTGTTTATAGAAAGCTTGTTTCATGCTGAGGGCTACGTTTACACACTCGCCACACGTCAAAGCTCAAAACAACTTGATGATAAAAACACGACAGACACGTAATGATGATTAGTGTTGGGTTTCGCAGATATTGTTCAGATTCGACGTATCACTGTTATCAATTCATTCAATACTTTAAGAAACAATGGAAAGTATTCACGAAACAAGATAGAACGGAAACAAATGCAACATATTTCGCAAATGTTAGATTGCATCTAACAATGGTAAAGTAAAGGTATTACGATCAGGGTTTTCAATCAGGGTTTTTTGGTTATTCAACGTCGGATTTAAAACTAAATGAGTAATGTGACTACTGAACATATTATATATATGTATATATATATATTAGGGATAACATCGATTAATCGAGAATCGATTAAGAATCGATTCTGATGTAAAACGATTCTCAAATCAAAAAATCGATTTTTCAAAAAAAAAAAATTTTTTTTTTTTTTTTTGGTTCAGTGCTGTACTTTTTTACGTTGTAATAAGTGCTCATTTTGCTGTCTATATTATTCTGTATTGTTAAGATATTACTATCTGGACAAAAGCTATCCCTTCGGTCACGTCTGACAGCCGAACGTTGACGGAAATACCCAAATGGTACAGTTCAGTTCAAAGAAGTCTCTAGCAGCTATTTTTCCCGTGAACGCCTTGGGAAGGTTGAAAAAAAAGTTTCAAATTACACTACTTTTTTGAGAAAACTTTTTTTTTCAAATTTTTTTTTTTGATTTTAATTTTGAATTTTTTTTTCAAAATCGATTTTTAATCGATTCTGGAGCATAGAGAATCGATTCCCGATTTTGAGAATCGATGTCATCCCTAATATATATATATGCATATATATTATATATGTACACTTGGTACGGAAAACACGGATGCAAGCCCAAAGTTCACACCATCATCTTGATACTGTATACTGTATAGGCATTTAAACATAAACCCATTTGAATAATTTTACTTTGATCTATTTTCAAATTACCATGTGTCCTACACATATACAAAAAAAATATACTTGCCCTGCAGCAAAGTTGAGAAAGCAAAGGATATTTGATCAAGAAAGGATACGACTACCAAATTTTTTTGCTGAAACAATTTTATGAAGTCACGACAGTGATTACAACAGTTAATTTTCAGGAATTGAAAATAGATTACTCTCATCATGAAAATGAACAGTGAACGCAAGTCAGAGCAATATCCCAATACGTAGTTCATTAACAAATCTGCATGAAAAGCCTGCCCAAAAGAGTATAGAACGGAAACACGACGACGGATAAGTCATTAGTGCGGTGAGTTTAGTTGGGTTAACGTTCCAGAGAGTGAGTGCCGGCCGGCAATCGCTGACTTACTCTAATTTTCTGGTGGTCGGTGGTGCATTTTGGCAGAGACATTCTCTGTAGCATACACTGCAAGGAAAAGCCCCAAGTCCAACTTAGAGAGATCAGATCCAATAGTTTTGAAGTTCAAACTATTGTATCTAACAACGTTCATTCATTACAGCCTACATGATTCCGACACTGTAAACCATATATTTTCAACTGTGTCATTTTCCGGTCTGATTTAGAGTTTCTTGATTTAAAATAAGTACATACACCCAATGCTTTCATGACTATCGTTATATAGATCGCGACAATTTACAACCTTCGACTGAACCCGTCAGAGCACCAAAAACACGAAAAGTTCCGAGCAACGAGCCCGAACCGCCACGAGCGAAGCCACAAACAAGCCGGGCCACGAGCAATAGGCCTAAATGTCACACAGACTTCCTTACAAGTCTCGCTGTATTTCACGTTCCTACACAGACAAAATAGGTGAATCTAACCAACTGGAAGGACTTGGGCCTTTTCTGATTGCTAGCGCGTGAAACAGCTATGCTCGCTCAGAATCTGCTGACGCTATATTACGTAATACGTACGTACTGACTTGAAGAGTAAAAAAACTACAACTTCAATACTTATCATTAGTAATTAACTAAACCCACATTTTTACAAATTATTTCTATTGCACGTTGTGAATCTCTTGTAAATTGCATATGTTTTTGGACTGGGACTTACACCAATTTTTCCATCATAAATCTCTTCTCTAGATCTAACTGTACACCCGACAATTGGTCAATTACTGACACATTTTCTTCTCATTTAGGTTTGGTAGGCTCATCACAAAATTTAATTAGGAAATATATATATATACACAGTATACAACACATAAACGTCGCACACACATAAAAATATATACAAAAATACACATTTCCACCATAAATAGTCAGTCACTCTTCATCAAACAAACATATTGTAGTTTTCTCACAACACTTCAGTATTGTACCAGTAGTATTGATTTTCTGCCTTTGTATCCATCTCCCTCACTAGCACTAAACATCATGTCTGTCATCCAATTCTACTTCATGAATGTTTGATCGGGTTACTCGGCGATGCGAGAAGTGCCGTCCTCACAATCTAGTTGAGTAGCCCTGGCCGCCCGTGAATCATGTTCGACTTAAAACATCTAGCGGAGTGGAGGAAAGGGGTCAAAGTGCAGATGAGAGAACACCAGTAGATACACGTAACCCAGCCACCACCACAGTACACCACAACACTGGTGGTACACCCACCAGTATGCAGTTGGCATCAGACCACAAAAAAAAAAAAAGAGAATTCATCTTATATTAATTCAAAAATAAACATCCGCTGGAAATTAAAAACCAACATTTCATTAATAATAATTGATGTGGTTTGATCAGAATAAAGCCAAATCCAAGGCATTCTTTGGGCTAAAATTATCTTGGCAAAAATGGCATCTTGGGAAAAATAGATACGCTTTGATAAACCACATAGCAATTGAACGAATTTCAATTTTTTATCTATGGTAATTTGTGAGTTTTCACCATGGTAATCTCTATGCTGCAGTTTGAAGTCTGTAGGTCTACCTATTTGGGGCAAATTCAGACAACCAACATTAATAATGGAAGAAAATTAATGTTTCTAGAAGTATGAACTAGTTCATGAATTTTTTGCTTTGGCTCATCAATCAAGAGTAGCCTATAATATCTTGGAATAACGTTTTTTTTTCGAGCACATTTTGGTGAAAAATCATCCAACATTAAATTGAAGTGTCAGTTTGAAACCAATCAGCAGGTATTCACATGCCACAATGAGTATATGTACAGATGAACGAGGCCGGTATGGTGACAGGTTGTGTTACCTCATCTCTACGTCGTACCTGCCCTACCTTTTGCCAGGGATGCGACTTGATCTGCGGGAACTTGAACTCGGTGTAATTGGGATTCATCTCTCGTATTTGCTCCCTGGTGGGCGTGCCGAGCACCTTGATGATCTCTACCAGCTGGTCAACACCCGAGTCACCCGGGAAAATTGGTTGTCCTAAGAGCAGCTCTGCTAAAACGCAGCCGGCACTCCACACATCTGATTACAAAAAATAGGGTTACAGTTAGACTGAAAGTAATGTCATGATTTGCTGTTTAAATAGGCAGAATGAATGCTATACTTCTATTATTTATTATTCATTTGTATTTTCAATATTCGTTATTACTCAATCAATGAATATTATTATTTCAATCAATCAAAAAAATCGATGAATCTAGCTCAATTTTCAATATTTTGTGAAAATGATTGTTCAGCAAGTTATTAAAGGGAAAGTCAAGTTGTTATTCGTAGATTGCAGATTTGCATTCTATCCATAATTTCAAGATATACAGTATTTTTCATTTTATCTATAAGTTGACGCGTCCGGGAGGAAAATGCAATGGTAGTATTTGCCAATTCCTGGAAATGGGGACTGTGACGTACGGTGGTCAAGTCGCTCTCCTCCCCACACAATTCATCCAGTTTCCCGTTAGTTACGGTATACGTGAGACGTATTGTAGTAGTTCTATAGTTCCAAGTGCAATGCCCGGTTGTCGTGTATTCGGGTGCAATAACTATATACAGAAAAAAATAATAAATCAGTGCGTTATCACTTAGCACTCATTTCCTAATCATGATAGTTTACCAAAACAATTTGCTATTTGGAAACAAAAGATATATATAAAAAAATTTGAACCGTACAAATTTTCTTGAAAGCGATTACCCACGTGAGGATATTTTATGATTTCGATTAATGCCAAATGCGTTCACATTTGGTCTACATTTGAAACCGGGTGCAATGCCTTCTCAGAATTTGCAAGGCCAACATGAAACGGAAGCATTATGAGATTGTGACAAAAATCTCAGACTTGCTCGAAAACGAAGACAGACACAATTTCAGAGGAAGAAAACCACATTAAAATTCCTAAAAACATTGCACCTATTCCACGTCCAACGATGCAAGAATTAGAACATAACCATTACTTGCGATTTGCACCTGATAATATTTTATGATAAGGAGCATATATGTGAGGAGTTTGAATGATTTTATAACATATCAAACCATCATCAGGAAAATATTTCAACTTGAATTATGATATTCCGTATTATAATTTGATTAATCACATTACTTACATTGTAAGATCTATGCCAGCCACTTCGTATTACCTTGTTGTGACGCAATAAACCCTGTATAATTTGACTCTAGTTCTTCTAGATATTGTTCTCTTATTGCCGACACGACACTAGACGGAATAACTATTCTGTTGCCTTTCCCAAGTGACTAATTCAAATGAATCCAAATGAGGAATTGTTTGTAACATAAATATCGCCACACTTTGTTTGGGAGTTGATCGTCGATAAGAGCTATTCTCTTTCTCCTATTGGTGTTTTTTTTTATTGTATGGTGGCATAAAATATTCCATATGCTATTCTAATATGCATATTGCATAGCTCTTCCATATTTCTATTTCACTATCTGAATACTCAGGTTTGAATTGATACGGTTGGATTTCCCGATCAGTCATATCTAATATATATTTAAATTCAATAAGTAGTATTAACGTTGACCCAAGTTTGGTTGAAAAACTTCCGGTAAATTAAAATCAATAAAGTTCTAAATATAAACTACATGAGCACATATGATATACACACTATAAGATTGAGAATAATTAAATAACATAACACTGCTTTACAAATTGTATCCATGCAATTCTAAATACGCATTTCAAAACCATAAGCCAAGATCGACAATACGTCTCCTTGGTTGTGAAGTTTGGAACAAACTAAAAGTGCATGTATTGTTCAGGAATTTCAAGTTCTCAGAGCAACGTGAATGGCAGAATTGCACGAGCTAAGATGGGAGTGGAATGAATGACTGACCACTGCTTGTCAACAATTCTTAGAATCCACTACAACTGACATGTAAGAATATTCATATCTCTTGAAGGGGAAGAGATAAAATTATGAAACTTTTACTAAAATTCATAACATAAAAAGACTGCTCATATTGGAGAATATAAAACAAGTTGACTTTCCCTTTAAAGAAATACCCAATTTCAACTTATAAGTGGCCCGGTTTCAAGTACCATCACATGGATTCTTACTGCATCGTAAACTTATTATTCAGCAAACTAATAAGGAAATAACACCTATTTCGACCAAAGTGTTCCGGTTTTACAAATGCAGTACAGGCACCTACTGTCACGAAACTTGAATTAGTTTCCCCGATGGATCTTACAAAACAGTTGTAAACAATAAGAAGTTAAAGACAGAACCTCTCAAAAGCAAGAGTTTCAATTGAATCAGCAGCTGTTGTTGAATGTTTTGTGCATTTCCATGACATTGCAAGTGCACTGTTGATTTTTAAAACCATTTCGGCTACTAAATTATTAATCTCTTTAAAACAACATTCACTTTCAGTCAAGGTTCAAGCATATTCCAACTAAATTTAAAATTAATGCATGTAGCCAATCGCTCTTTCTAATACCAAAAACTAATCACTCATAGGCCTGAACAATAAATTACAGATTGACAACTTAAAAGTATTGCTAACTGCAAAAATGGATTGGTCACTCAAATCAAAGTCACTCTCGGAACGGTTCTGCTGCCCACCCCTAGTCACGAAAAATCAGTCCACCCGAGTACGCACCGATCTTGGTAGTGTAGTCGATGGCGCCGAAGATGAGCTCTGGCGCGCGATAGTACCGCGAGCAGATGTACGAGACGTTGGGCTCGCCCTTGACCAGGTGTTTGGCGCTGCCAAAGTCGCACAGCTTGAGCACGCCCGTCTCCGGGTCGAGCAACAGGTTCTGCGGCTTGATGTCCCGGTGGCAGATGCCCAGCGAGTGGATATAGGCCAGGCTCCGGAACAACTGGTACATATACAACTGGAACCAGAATATAGTGCCAGTTTAGAACACCGATCTGAGTTCTTATAGTGAGGTCAGACTTTATTCTACATATTATAGTGAGTACATTCAAAAAATTATTCAACGAGTTCATATTTCAAAATTATTGATGATGGGCAGGCCATGTGTCTCAATTTCAAGACCTACAATATACGAATTTATATTTTTTCAATGCTGCCCAACCAACACCCAAGTTGGGCCTATAAATGGTGGCACAAACGAGCGAATGATAATGAAACGATGAAGTGATCGGTAAACGGATGTTCATTCATTATCAAAAATAAAATATGGCCTACCACAAAAAAAACATGCCTTGAAAGCAGGACTCAAACCTACTCCTGAATCAACTTGGTTACTGAAGCATCAGCCTTAGCTGCACAAGCTATGAGGGGCAGCATACAACTATATAGGGACTAAGTATGAAGAATTTAACATACATAAGCTCCTAGAAACTTTATTTCTTACAAAACGATAACTTGACTCACCTTTATAAAACTAATCGGTATAGTCTGTTTCGATTTACTGTAATGTCTAGCAACTTTGTAGACAGTCTCCGGTATATACTCCAGCACTAGGTTCAAGTAGACTTCATCTTTCTGCAAGACAACAGGCACGAGAAAGTGATTAGACAAAGTCTTTTCGACCACTTGAAAAGACGAGGGATTATATTTGCTCTGTAGGCCTACACATATAAAAACATATGATTAATTTTGAGAAAAATGCCAAGTCTAGGTTTTATCCAAGATGCATTGAGGGTTGCGTTTGCCTGCTGGAGATAGTGTCCTCACTTCCTATCCCTCCCATGTAAAAAATATGTTCCAATTCACAGTCCACGTTCAAAGTACTATTGACCGTGCGTAGACAAGTGGTGATAAAAGGAACTAACGTTACGTTCTCTTCGGCTCAGCCAATAACATGCTGTCATCAAGTTTGCCAGCCTACCAGCCATTTCTACAAAACACCTCCAGATAGAGCAGCGATCCACATTACACAGAAAAGTCCTCACAGTATGGTACGTATTTTCAAGATAAGTGTTAGGCACCATCTCCCGGCCGCAAACAAACGCAACCCTCAATGCATCTTGGTTTTATCTTACAATAACCCTACTCTCATGTACGCAGTACGTTTATAAATTTTATAATAAATGACAGACTCACATTTGAAAATGTAAAAGGATTGTAAGATTGTAACGTTAGGTTTTCCATGAACTCGATGAGATTCATAAATTACGATTTTTTTTTCTTCTTTCCAAATTACAAATTTAATTAAAAAATAGAATGAAGAACTGCTGATATCATGTGATGCTGATAGCAATGCAATAATTGTAAAACACAATCATAGAGCATTCTTTAAAAACAATTCTCTTTCAAATTTAGCAAAATCTCCATTTGTGGGCGATTTATTGGATGGTAGGCCTACGCGAATAAGTAGAAACACAATGTTTAAATAGAGCTA
Source organism: Brachyptera risi (assembly GCA_964007535.1). Taxonomy (NCBI): domain Eukaryota; kingdom Metazoa; phylum Arthropoda; class Insecta; order Plecoptera; family Taeniopterygidae; genus Brachyptera; species Brachyptera risi. The sequence goes on along the minus strand of OZ023331.1, from coordinate 26,455,160 downwards.
GGCCCTAATATAAAATATCCCCCAATATGTATTCAAACTTTTTTTTAATAACATCGAAACTTGATACAAAATCTGTGTTCCCCAATTAAGGCTATGGATGAAAGATGGGATCATTTGGACGGGGCACCACACGGGCGATCTTACCACCCCATTTTGATTAGATAAGTCTTTCAGTTTTCGAATGTCTGGAACACATTATGACTGTTTCTGTGATATGTATTCAGACCCAAAACACGCGAATGTTGATATCTTCCACTTTGAAGTGAGTCTCTTGGGCAATGATCACTTCTTTCCATTAAAAGCAGATGTAAAATTCAAACTATTCAAACTATTCAATTTATATCTCATCATTTTCCAAGTTCTACAACTAAAAAATGTATTTTCATTAGATGCATATCTACCTGTAAAGATTGTAGGAGATGAGTTTATAATAGGTCCCAAGTTCTGACGTGTATTGTTGTAGGGCCAAGTTTTAAAAGATCTATGTTTAGTTGGCAAATTATCATTTCACAATCACATAGGCCTACTGTCAAATAGCTATCACCAAAAACCAGATACATCGATGAATAATCTCTCACGATTGCTTGTCGTCAGACTTGGGGGATTTTAATCTCGTTACAGTTACCGGTACCGCTAACACTGTTTATATGCCAATATCTCACCTTATCACCGCTCGAGTAGAAGAAGTACTTCAGTTTTACTATATTACAATGTTCCAACCGTCTCATTATCTGAAGTTCGCGATTCTGAAACATAAGCACACAATTACATTAGACCGGCTGCAGACGTTGTGATGTTGTAGTTGTTGAATCATTATTATTATCGTCAGTTATTACCGGTAGTCTATATTATAATTATAATGTGGAATTCATAACTTATGTACTGTAGTTATGTTCATTTACATCAAGTCGATTAAAGCCCGGTATTACCAAGTCCAATTGGCCTTATTCTAAGAGGTAGTGAAACCAATTAGTATTGTAACCAAGGTGATAGCAGGTTTCAACTCCCAGTTAGAGCTACTCCCACGTTGGTAATTTGGGCACTCAGTACTTTAGTACTATTAGTTGTGAGAATTATTGTACAATTTTCAACTGTTGTAATTGTGGAAAAATGTTAACTGCAATTGTCGATACAAGAAAATGAAAATGAAAGAGAAATAGTCTCATTTTCAGAAAAGTGGAACTGTCGATTTTATATCACGATCGTGATCAGAAAAAAGACGAATCAACCTTCATTATTATCATTATTATCATTATTATTATTATGCCTACAGACAAGTCTCATCAGAGGCTTTGTAGGATATTTAGTAGCAGAGTTCCTGATTTTATAATTTGTACTAAAAATGTGTGAATAAAAAAAAAAAAAAAAATCATTACATTTATTATCGTTTTTATATAACAGGGACTAAAACAAGGATCACACTTCTGATCAAACCATAACATAGTCAAAACCATAACGAATAGATCTGAAAAGGATTGAATCAATTTGTATTTTGTATTATTAAATAATAGATAATATAATATTACTAAATGAAGATCCAACCTTACTATTTCATTGGATACGGATTGCCAATGGTTTCCATTATTCAAAACAACACCTGTGCCAAACCAGTAAATATTGGCAGCATAAGAATAATATGGTAAGTATTGAAGCAGTATAGTATGCGCACTCGTGAGCATATGGAAAAGTATTCATGAATGTAGTGACGCCAAAAAAGGGTGACCTTGATTAGACGGTCGTAATTGAGTATTATTTTATTAATTTTGTCCATTTTAATTACTGGTAAGTTAATATTTAAACCCAACAGCACAAATTTTATTTCATCTTTCCTGTGAGCTGTAACCTAAAAAAATGTCAAGACTTATGTGAGGAAGTGGTGGTTCCGTCAACTTTGAACGATCTTTAAATCTGAATGTTACTTCAGTACTTGAGTGGGCCAACATCGAAACTAATACTGATCAGCAACAAGGTTTTCATTGCTATCAAGCCTAACATTTTACTTACAAGATACACACAGAAGAATTCGTGTCAAAGGAACTTCACTTGACGGTAAAAATGATGAAAGTTTTATTTATATTGGCTTAATATTGGGTTTGACACTGTATTGATTGATGACTACGATGTAATGGCGTCGGTCAATGGTATATGATATGATGGGATGATGAGATGAAAGGTTATTTCAATAGGTGTTTTTGGATACTGGCAAGGAGTCGGTCGTGGCCTGTTGTTAACTAATCATCCCGGTATTGACCTGAACGATAGAGGGAAAAAACAAAAAACACGTCAGGATGGTGGACCACGGCGGGAATCGAACCCCAATTTCCTGAATTTGTGCTAGCCACTCGACCATTGTCTCAGTGCACGTACTATATTCACAATAGAATGAAAGTACATAATTATTCCGTATATTGCTCATTCCTGCACATAAGTAAAGCATTTATAAATAAATCTTATTTCTGAACCAAAGAAAATGTCTAGACACGTATAAATTATTTATTAATGACCATGACGGTGATTAGGCAGCCAACAGAGTTGACCCATTACCTTTGTTCCGCTATACGATTATATTGATTTTATGATTAATGACAAAATTAATAGCCAGGTCATTTTGCTGAAGGTACGAATGGTTACCATTCCATTAGTCCCTCAATTCTAACCCTCTTTGTTCATGAACCAAGATTCTCTTTGTACGACTTGGCCATTACTTATGCTCGAAGAGGGGTCGTTCTGAAGAAGACTGCTACGTACCCAGTACTAAAAGACACCAAGTAGTAACTCAATATTAGACTAATCGATGGAATCATCTACTTTTCCGAGAGTATTCGTGGAAAATATTGTGAAGCAAAATTAATGAAAATAGGTTATCAAGTTTATAATCTGATAACAAGCATATGTTTTGAAAGAGCAAGTTACGCATAAAATTGTGGATTCAAATGTGCATAGATGGAATTCAAATTGATTCTTTTTGAAGTAGCACTATACTCTGGTTTGTTAAAAGATGATCAACTGTTGAACTGTTATCCTCTGTGGTTAACCGTGTTGTTTTATTGACTGATCAGTCTGATGGACTGATCAAACGGAATCTGCAACAAACTATTTGAATAACTGGGCCCGAGGGGCAGCTTTTCAAAATCTCGATTTACTTGAATCCATTACTAAAATTGTTGGTCAGCACGCATAATGCATGAAATCGGAATGAAGAAAAGTGCCAGCAAATTCTGAGTGACCCAACAGAGCTGAATTAACTCTAATGGATTTGTGCTTGTTGTTTGCTCACCAACAGCGTGGTTATTTGGAGGGGTGCAAATGAGTTGGTGATAATGGAACTATGAAGTGATGGTAAGTGAAAGGACATTGACAAAAACCCATGCCTTATGTCAGTTATGTGGGACTTGAACCCAAGCCCAACCGTGACTTTGGAGTTTCTAAAGCTGTGCTTAGTTGACAGAGCTATGGACGATGGCAATTTGATTGGTGTTGACCACAACCCCCGCCATTGAGAGTTGATATAATTTCCTGCTCACAATTCCTTGAAATGTAATTTAACTTGGTTCTCTGTTCCCATACACTGAAATCTGTTTGATGATATCGTTGAACAATTCAATTCAGTAGCTTGTAGTATTTATTCTATGAGCTTACACAAAATTTCACTCAATTATTTCACTCGACTGATTTTTTGTACACAATTCGCTAATAGAATAACGAAATACTACACAAAAGTATCGACTGCAAGCTGCATGACATTTGCAATGACGATGCAAATCACATGACGATGATCGTCAGATGCAAGACGACTTGTTCCAACATTTTCAATTTTTATGTTGATGTATCAACAATTCAACATAAAATGCTGATTAGAACTTTGCTTTCTGTTTTATAACTGGTTAATGTGTTTAGAAAGCCAGTTGCTATGAAAAGGAATACAGAATATAAATGAAAACCCTCCTACACAGTGTAAACACAAGCCAACAGGTCAAAACTACAATGATCGCTCATTCTGTTTGGAGAAGACCAATATAATTAAAAACCGAGACCTGGATTTTCATGTGTTGGGCATTTTCATGTGTTGGGCATTTTCATGTGTTGGGCCTGCCTATACACCAGATCTGATAATAACAAAACAAATAACATTCCATTGCTCATTTGTTATGTAAATCTTAGAAGTAACAGATATGTATATTTTCAGTGGTGATACAGATATTTAGAGACATGTAAAAATAGCAATTGCTATAAAAGCGATGAAATCTAAAAGTGCTTCTTTGCATGTTTTTCTCATACTTCTTCATTTTTCAATACGTTCGATGTTATTTTGGGTTTTAACGACGCACTATACTGATGGCTACGATCTATTGGCGTCGGTGGATGATGAATGAGATGATGGGATGGGATGGTGAGATGAAATGTTATTTTATTAGATGTTTTTGGGTGGTGGGAAGGAGTAGGTCGTGGCCTGTTGTTAAGGAACCATCCCAGTATTGACCTGAACGACAGAGGGAAACCACGAAAAACCCCGGTCAGGATGGTCGACCATGGCGGGAATTGAACCCCGGTCTTCCGAAAGACAGTTCAGTGTGTTACCACTCGGCCACATGTCTCGGTACGTTCGATGTTGTTCTATCATGTTTTTGAAAAGGCGACAAAGCGCTACAAACATCTGAATCTGCTACGTTTCAATGTATTGAAACATGTATTGAAATGTATTTAATATAGAAGCTATATTCGAAATAGAAGCATTATAGATGCTATTTTTCCCAAAATTATTCCAATTTAGAAGTAAACGGGTGAAGTTAGTTGCTTGTGGAGACTATTTTTCTAAAGAAAAAAAAAACAATTAGGGTGTTTCTCTTGTATGTCTATTGTATGTTATCTAGTTGTTTCACCGGTACTATACTGTTGTTATGCTACACTAGGCAAACGGGTTATGTGTTGCCGCGTTGATGGATGAGCTGGAACATATCAACTTATCTGTGGATTGGTTATTATATATTTATACACCTTGAGATCCATTACTTCACTGCCACCTTATTTTTCCTTATCAATTTCCATGATAATAAAGAAGGCTTTGTTTTAATCGTTCACAATAAAATGGTGACACCTGTGGCTTGGATTTAATTGGTACCTTAATAGCTCTGAGTGATTTACAAAAATTACATGAAATATTTTTTTACATCAAAACGGCTGATCTGATCTAAGTGAAAATTTGCAATAATGTGTATCATCATCATATCGAAATTCCCTGAGAATTTTAATTCTCTCTGATGAAATTTTTTTCACGAATTTTTTCCTCTGGGTTATTCTTATGGGATTTTTGAAAAGTTTAAAATGAGTTTTCTCAGAAGTGGTTAAACCGATTGCGCCTCAAAACTATACAGTACGGTATCGAATTAGATAAGGACACTTGTGTATGCCAAGTTTCAACTGATTTTGAATTTTTGTTTGACCAGTGGAGCGCGAAAAAAAAAAAAACGGGCACTTTTTTTTTGGTATGGTAATTGAGTCTGCTTCGCTCATCCAAAAACGTTGTTGCGCTACAAAACACGATGTTAAAAAATAATAGATGCACCAAAGTGCTTTTCAAATTACAAATGCTATGAAAATAAAAAATAGAAGCCATGTTTACATGTCTCTACTGATATTCAATGACGCTCATAACTTTTTCTGTTTTGGATCAAATCTTTGCCCAGAAACAAAGTTGTTAAGTACAGGGTGCTTATTCCAGCATTCCTGTCTGCTTGAATTAATGTTTGATCTGTTTCGTTTATATCAATTTGGCGAGACTGGAAACTACCCCGAAAATAAAAAAATGTCAAATCGCTCGAAATTGAGAGATCTAATGAAAAATTGGCAAATTGTGTGACTTCCAAAAGATGAGAAGAGTCTGTTTTATAAAGAAAGTTTGGAATAAATATTCCAAATAAGCTATTGAATATAGCTCAGTGAGATATTTTGCGAATTGCTTCGATTTGTTGAACAATATAATATTTCCACGGATGGCTACTGAGGGATCAAAGCTCCACACTGAGTCCAGTTCCAAGCAGTGAATTTCAATCCAGCCAGGACATTGACCCAGTTAGAACTACTCAGTGTATCCAGAAATAGTTTTCCCTCCCTTCTTCTATTAATCTAGCTATCATCCACCCGAAGCTTCACACGCCGTGCGTTGGGTGATGATGTTACACCGCGGACGGAGCTTTTGGCACAGACTCGTGGAAAAGAAGTGCTAGCAAAATCAAAGGAATTAACCCAGTTATAACAAGATAGGCAAGTAAAAAAGGTTCTTTCCCTACAGCTGTTTCGGCCTGTTCTATTTTAGGCTCGGTGATTTATATTTGCCCGACATACTTATCGATGCCTACTGATCTACCAGTACATTATATTTCCAAGAGATACAATAACTTTGAATTCATAAGCAATATCAAGCCACCATCAACAGTCCAGAGAGTGCTATTGAAATTTTTACAACAGTATGCCCTACTCTAGACTATACTTAGTATATACTTATTTATATTTTGTAAATAATAGATATTTATTGACATTTCCATTGAATAACCAAATTCTGTTATCATTTACAAATGAGCAATATCATTGTTCAGGAAGGTCATACGAAGGCAGGCACAAGACACCTGCTCAACTTGATATCATTTTGATTTTTGCACCTAATATTATTGTAAGGTAAATGATTGCACCAACAACTATGTCACTTCACAATACATTGTTGCTCTCTTACTTACTAGGGAGTGAAGGTCGGAGAGTTTACAACATGAAAACATTGTAACATGAAAACCCTAATGTATGCACTTGACACAGCTGCGGTATTATAAGAAGATTGAACCAACAACCATGGCAACTACATCAAGGCAAAATTATCAGGAGAAACACAAGATCAAGTTAAGACAAGACATCACGGAGACTAAAACATTGTCACGACTAAACAGTACTGCTAAGTACAGTAGAACCTCTTTAGTAAGTTTCTCGGTAGTACATTTTTGCCTTAGTGAGTTTCATTTTTTTATCCCATCCATATGCTCCTACATGTTGAATAATTTATTCAGTAAGTTTTTCACTTCATCAAGTTTTTTTGTCTGGTCCCCTGAAAAATGTACTAAAGAAGTTCCACTGTACTAACAAAGCAATACAGTAATACCAAGGAGAAGGATAGTTTTCAATTACTACGTTCATCACAACTAAGAATCGGTTTAGCCATATTGATTTAGCCAGAAGGAGAGTGACATATTTCACATTCATCACGATACCCTGAATCCTTCTATTCAAAACAGTTTGGAAAGCGACACTGGACAATTTGCTTATTCACACTGCATTGTTATTGGCTCAGAGTAGTGGGCACGTCCTTCCAAACCGTTTTGGCATGATTATAGCACATTTCAGATACAATTTGAATATGAAAAATCTGACCTTAAGCCTGTTGAAATGTCAATCGTTTTTGTTCAAAATCAATATGTATATCAGTGAGTTTAAACCATTTCACGCTTAGACGATTCCCGACTGTGTGATAAACGCACTCAATCGTCTACTAGACAATCGTAACCCCCCAGCTTACCTTAAATCTTTTATCCTGGAGCACCTTCTTGATGGCGACCATCTCGGCGGTGTCGCACAGCTTCGCCTGGTAGACGACCCCAAAGCTGCCATTGCCGATGACCTTGGTGTCGGTGTAGCTGACCTCTTGCGGCCGGTCGGGGCCCTGGCCCGGAGTGGCCACCACCGTCGTAACCTTGCTGCCATCCTTGCCTGAATACAGACATGCAGGCGCACGCGCAAAGACATATTATCAGACAGGTAGTGCAAACAGGCTGACCAATCAAACAGATAGACAGGCACTCCCATCTTTCACAGCTTTTAACTAGCAATTATTACCATGATCTGACTTGGGTCTAATTGAGGAATTCAATCATTTCAAATCCAGCAGAGGCATATTGATTTTTATGAAAATTTTGAAACAACGATTTACCAGTCTGTTTGACACCAGCGTACAAATGATTTGATATAGATAAAGGCAAGTATCTCCATAATTTGGCAAGTTTCCTGGACTTTGGAACTGACAACAATTTTTGACAAGTGCTAAGTACGGCTACTAGTACGTACTAGGTACGGCCTACTTACGTTAAGCTTCAACTTAATGATAATTTAGGCCTATATTACTGTTTTAGCAAAGTTGGAATGCCTCAGAGCCAAACGATAACGAGCTAAAAAATAGTGATTTTCATATATGCTAGATTTCTGATGAGGTACAAAGTACAACCAGCAAGACATCAGATAGATTATAAATGTTGAGAGAAAGAGAGAGAGAGAGAGAGAGAGAGAAAGAGAGCAAGAGAGAAGAAACTATCTTAATCTGCTCAAGCCAATCCAGCATGACATTCACATTCATTAAGTGAAACCCAATTGTTACAGACCAAGTATCAATCACCATTATACTGGAACTCAAGATGGTAAATGAATTATTGAAAATATCTTTCGAGGTGCCAAGTAACATTCACTTCTTTGCTCTTTTTTTGAAAAATAAATTCAGGAATTTATTCACACCGAGGTTACACTCAAATTATAATCCTAAAATTTGAAGTGAATTCAAAACTGATCAGGGTTTATGGAAATGAAAATATCTCATGTAAGAGACTAAATTGGCTACAAATTCCAACGTAGGCCCCTAACTAAGAATCAGCTTTTAACACTGATCTTCATAATGAAGCAACATGATTTGAATACTGTATGGTACAGGATGCTGGTACAAATTCAACAGATTAGCCTAGTAGGCTACATTTCATGCACATTTACCATGTCTTCTCTCTCTTTCACCTCAGACAATCAAGATATACCATCTCCAATCACTGAAAAATCTTAAAACTAGAAGACTAAACTAAATTTACATACTAATATACTGTTTCATGTGGGGAGGCACCCAGTCAGTAGTGGTCTGATTAGCCACATTTACCAAGAAATGCAGCGAATTTATACCAGGCAGAGTTTCAGTAGAGCTACCTAGCCTACTATGTACTTGGGATAGAGAAGGTGCGCAGGGATGCAAAATTAGGTATCTACAGGAAGAGGGATCAGGGTCGTTCTGTTAGTTACAAACACATGTGTCGCAACTAAATTTAGCATTATAGTCAGCAGCTAAGTTTGTCCACTAAAGTCTGTCGAGTCTCATTATAATTGTCTTGCTTATTACTTGGTTAAAGAACTATCTAGTATTATTCAAACATTGATCCAGTCACTGAAGAGAAGAGTGGTCAAGTCCCTTGAACCTTTCATCAAACTGAATCGGTAAGCTACAGCAAGCTCTAATCAGAACAATAGAATCAAAAAATATACCTCAACAAGTTCAAGTTCACCCTAGGTACTTGCCAGGATGGTTTGTACAATATAGGCTATGACTGCTTCTTTCCCACCATCCTTTCCTTTCCCAAAGACACCTTCATCTCACCATCCCATTAATCATTCATCTGATGCCAATACATTAGTTATTGTATATAGATATAATTAAATAAGGTCAAGTTTCTATCATAATGATTCAATCAAAACATGATTTTCTTCGACCAATTTCAAAATTAATATACTTTAGCACAAAATTGCACATGTTTCCTGATCACATCATGTTTGGTAATTTATCCATTTGAGTGTAGATTGTGGCACTGAACCCACAATATCTGGTAAGTACATGTTTGAAAATATGGGGAATGAAAATTATTCTCCATAATGAACCAGCTGCAGGTCATACCAACCACCCACAAAAATGGAATGTATTTGTATTTATTTACGGTTTTATGATGACATGATTACATACATGTATAAACCAAGTTAGAATTAAAAATAAGTAGTCTACAAATAGTACTAAGCAGTTGAGCTTCCACCATCCAGACAGCCCTGGGTTCATAGCCGGGTTGATGACTTGACAAATTTGAAAAAATACTACATTGCTGCAGACGCACAGGAAGGGATTGTATGAACCCTGTTCCTCCAGTTACAAAATGTCTTGACTCTTGACTTAACTAGTACCGGTACTACTGAACAATAAGTGAAGTACCCGTATTAGCTAATTATTGTGCATCACTGTAGTCTAACGTCATTCAAGCACTAGCTACAGGCTTTACTTCATGAAGTCAGAAAACGCACTTTCATGACATTCGATTTAGGCTCGAACGTTTTTCAATCATTTTTTTTATTCATTAGGTGCAGATTCAGTTGCTTGTTTTTAATTACAAAAACAGAATGTGTGTACCTCCTAAAAGGCAAGAATGAGTCGTTTGCTTTCAATAATTTGAAATAATTTAAATTTAAGTAAAACCATAAATATGAAAAGTGGTTGAACAACATCTGCAGCAATGTAGTATTTTTTAAATGTGTTACGTCATCAACCTGGCTATGAACCCAGGACTGTCTGGATGGTGGAAGCTCTACTCCTTAGCTCTATTTGTAGACTATTTTATTTTTAATTCCAACTTGGTTTATACATGTAATCATGCTATCGTAAAACCGTAAATAAATACAAAATACAAATACATTCCATTTTTGTGGGTGGTAGCTATGGAGGAATTATCAAGGACCACTGTCGTCACAACTAGATCAGTATGACATTGTGCAACAACATACCTTGCGCCTTGCGATACTATTTTTCAATCAGGAAACAAACAAGAAAGTAGCGATAAACAGCTTGAGAAACAATGGAGTGACGAGAATAACAAATTAATCAGCCATTATAAATCAAACATAAATTCGACCCCAATTAATTAAAGACTCGTCGGAAAGAGCTCCCCTAATGCGCACATATTCACAAACAATACCTACTGTCCAAAGATCGCGGCAACACGACCGTCATCGTCAACACTTGATATTCTCACAAAAGAGCAGAGGAGTATTGTACGCACCGAGATACGTTGGCTTTTGTAAATTAAAATTGCTATTTTTAACAAATTTCAAATTAGAATTGTAAACACATTGTGAGAGTGCTAGGCGGCTAGACAAACAATGAACATTGGATCCAACTGCGTCAATCGCCGAAACGAAGGAAACATACGAGTAACAAGGACAAGTGCCAAGACTGAATGTGACGCGAGTAACTTCTCGAAATCCTGTAATCGAAACATTCTCCACACCTCCTAAAACACTTCTTTTACACTTATTCCGATTTTATTGGCTAAACACAATTCCCGATTCCTCTAAACCTATATGGTGACAACCAAATAGCACATCTAAATTCATGATCAATATAAAGGGATTCTCGAATGTGCTGGAATAAAACATAGTGGTATATCCCGGTTTCATGTCACGTCGAAATTCTAAAAATGCACGACTTTTGAACACCAGACCACATCCAAACAGCCCAGTGAATACGAAAATAAACAAATCACTTCCACATGTGACGGTGACCAAGAACAGACCCCTTTGTGTTGCAGTTTTCAGACTTTTAGTATTACGTAGTTTTGGCCATTTTCTGTGTTGAAACCTAAGATCAGAGAAGTCTGGAGACTACAAAAACATGGCTTTCGGAGGTGAAAAGACTGACTACGACACAGACGCAGATCACAATGAATGATCACAACTCATCTTGTACGTTATTAGTGAACCTTTAGAAAACATATTCTGTCTATGATGGTCTAGGTTGCCGTATCCTTTACCGATTTTTGTTTAGAATGCTTTGCATCATAGGTATATAGGGTTGTTTATAGTGACGGTTAGGGTAAGGTATGGTAAGGTTTGTCTCAAATTGTCAACGAGATTGTAATTTTTGGTTTCCAGCCCTGTCCTATCTAACCCTAACCATCATCCACAACCACCTTACATAACTCTCAACGCAGATCTCTCCAAGATTTACCCAACTTTGTTCCTTCCATTGTTGACAAATAACAATGGTTGAAACAAAAGCATTGGTGTAGTGTAAACAATGAGGGTATACATCTGTAACATGGTGACAACAGCAACATCTTTTTTACAATATACAAATATAAAAAATTAACTAGTTACGAATAAGTCCGGGGGATAATCTCAACAATAGTCCAGTGTATAACCGCGTGGTGATGGGGACGATGATAATATGCTGATCGTTGTTCAACGAACCCTCAGAGTCATCAAGATATTAGTCTAGCAGCTAGACGATCGTAGTTCTCACGGGTTGGGCGGGAACCCACGCTCGACTAGACTGTGCACAGTATCTGGCGACTGCAGGTCCATGGTTCGAGTCTACTCGCGAGTTCCTCTAAAACTAAGTCTCACCCGAGTTAGTCGACAAACAATCCTTCGGGTTGAGAAACACGTGCGAATCGTCGTCGTCAGGATCCATCACCAACCACCCTAAGCCTAACCTAAATGTTATCTGTAATTTAGACACCAAAAATCAACACATCTTTTTCCATCTTGACAACCTAATTGCGTTACCGTGGAAATAAGTCGTGTATTGTGGGATTCGAGTAAAGAATCAAATGAGGCCACTCTGTTGCAGCCTAGTCGCCCGCCTGACGATTTCGGAAAAATAAAAGCAAAGATCGTGATCGCGTTCGACCCTGGGAAAATCGACGTTTATTTTGTCGATGAAACTGAAAGTATCTGGTAAAACTTGGGACGAGTTTGAGTTCTCTGTAAACACGTTAGTTCTGCTCGATAACGTCGACAGATCAATAAACACGGCGAGCGAGATAGCCGTGGAGCAGTTGCTTGATTTTTATTCTAACCGCTGACAACATCTGCACGCACTGATCTAATATGAAAGGGCCAAACAATAGTTTATAAACAATTACTTCGGTCATTGTTTGTCGTTAAACCAGAATGAAATAGCAATGCACCAATGCAGATCCACGACGAGTATAGTTTGCAACACTTCAAAATTAGTAACACACACACGCTGTGCGGAAACACGGAAGCTAAAATTATTATTGACATCGGAACCGTCCGAACTTCCCGAGCGCCAAAGGTAACATCTAACGTAATAAGTCACCTAGATCTTCCTGTGAGCTAAGACACATTTCTGAGTTCTACATTTAGATACGCCTACCTGGTTGAACTATTTATTATTTTCAGAGTGACCGAGTGTAGTTACAGTATAATGAGTATTTCACGAAAACGGCGCATATATGCAATGTGCGTATTAGCGCCGTACTACCCTGACGCCGTGCCAAAGAGGAAGAATCGCGCATGCCAATTTAGGAAAGCACATGAATTAGATTACTTGTAAACACTTTGGTGAATACGACAACACGATGTTCATTGCGGTTGAGGAAGTAAGATAAAGAGTGAAAGAGATCGTCCAATGAATCTGTGCGCCCTTCTGGTGTGGTCCAACTTTTCAGGAAAACGCCCGTGGCGCGTTGCGTTGTCAGTGGCAGCTCGCATCTATCTTGAATGTTAGGGCTTAAAGGCACGTCGACAGCTAGGTCATTTTGTAATCTATCTTATCTTTTTGCATCTATCTTATATAGCCTGATGGAGCAGGTTGTATCAAGTGATGATTGAATATCTACTAGATGAGGAACGAAAATAGCATAGGTAACAGAGGGTGATAAAAAGTCAATTCGATAATTTTTGCTGAATGCACTAATTATGAGTTGGTATACTGCAACCAGCTCTTAGTCTATTAGTATTCGTTTATCTACATCCACGTTTAATATAATATGTTTCCAGAGTGCATCAAATCTAATCAGTCATCTCGCTAATCTCGACTATACTCCGAGCAATCATCAATTTAAATTTACCTCGTAATTAAAAAATACGATAAATCGACGACTCGACGACATAATAGAAGAAAAGATCGTCGTGGCAGGATTTGACGACAACGTTCACGCGATGTTTTCAGGAGCCGAATAAATTTAGTTACATCGCGATTTCGGCAATTAAAATAATACTGATGAGATATAGCATCCATGCGATAAAGGTCTATAGACTGATTGGATGATAAAAAAAATGTGTGTATATATATATATATATATATATATATATATATATATATATATATATATATATATATATATATATATATATATATATACTTGAATCGATGAAAGATGAACGAACAAGCACCCGTGTGCTAAGTGGTGTGAAATAACGGGAGACGGTCGATAGGAACATTCTTCTCTCGTGGAGATGTGGATACAAGTATATTAATTTTCTATTTCAAGTTTATTAATGTGGCCGAATGAACCGTATCGCAACTTGTTTTTAGTATCACAGCCTAAACGCGCTTCGTATTGGCTTGAATCCGTGCGATGGTTCTAAATGCATACTTGACGCAACAGTCAATAGATACGGATGGTTAATATTTGAGGGAGTTCGTTGAAAAATGTGTGCCAAACTTATTTCCGACGATGGTTTCGACTACGTATTTAGGTCAGAGTAACGACAGTTTTAGCAAATATTGTTTGACGAATAATTAGGAAGCTGTTCACGCCCTCATTTCTAAGCAAATTATACCTGCTAATCACTTTGTGAGCGTTCAGTTCTTCATTCTATGGTTATACCAAAACGAGCTCGTCGGGATCGTTAATTTCACAATGATTTAGAATGTAAGCTCTAATAAGACTCATAAATAAACTGTCGCAGGCATCAATGTAAATGTCTAGGCCTGGTGAAATAAGAAATCGTCACCATAAACCGAACGTGATGCCCAAAGAACCTGGTTGTCCGACATCGAGTAGATAGTGTGACGGCACGCTCATTAAAAGGGCGCGGGTTCGAGCTCGGAATATGATTGTTCATGTCGCGGAAGTCGAGGGAGAGACGGATCGAATGAACACGGGCTTTACTCATCCATTGAGTCGACAATGATTGGCGACGTGTGACAAACTGGAAATGCGCTTCTTTTTATTGAAATACGACTGAATTGTGATGTCGATCTCGGTTTTATTTGACAATGTGTGGAAATGCACATGCTGTATTCTTTTCCGGCTGGTCTAATATTATACTACAGCTCATTCTATTATACACCGAAGTTTATTGTAGAAGTAGAGCAACGGAAATCAAACTTGTTTTCTGAAAAGTCAACTGCCATACCAATTGTTTACAAAAACAATAACTGCACTACGCAAAAAAAAATATATCAATGCTTGATAAACAGTTTGACGATGATACGGTGGCTGTAATTGGTCCACGCTTGGTAGAACGCAGATAAAACAAATCGAAGAGATAAAAACGTAACAAATATTGCTCTTTTCGGAACCTCGATACCGCACAACTTGAAACAGATGCAGTACGCCACTCTCACCAATTGAACATAATCCGAAAAAAAAATCACAGCATTGCACACAGAAAATGTGTTGACAGTACGGCTATTTATTTATGTTAAGCTACTGTAATTAGATAAGTAAATAATTAAATTAGTAAAATGTTCAATATTCCATCCATTGATAATTTCACTCGAATTAATTACGAACAAATAATTGTATGAAAATATGCAACCTATATAATATCAATACCGTGTCTCTATATTTCCCGGTATTTTGTTGTTTCAAAGATTTCGCGAATTTTAGCAACGCGTATTTTTAAAGCTACTTCTACGAATGTATTTCGAATGAAAAGAAAGAACCCCGAGTTGACAGCTAGTTCAGAGTTCAAGCGATGTGATCGCGGTTCGTTGACTTCAATCATCAACCAACTCTTGTAACTTGTATAAGCAAAGAATAAAAATAATGATTTACATACAAGCGAAGTTTTCTTTTGTGCAGCCGAGGGTGGGAAGGGAGGGGGTGAGGGAAAACTGTCCACAGTTATGGCGTCCACGACTATAATTTGTCCCCTAATACGCACGTTGTTCTCAAAAAACTAAAAAGAGAAAGATATATGAAATAGAAATGACAGAGCACGCGGAAAACACGAAGCAGTCAACAGGAGGAAAATGGAAAAACACGAGTGGGAAAATCGAAGGCATGCAGCCCAGTTCTCGGGTGTAGCAGGCAGGCTAGCTCTCGCACAAGCACCACTATGCGGCAGGTTGCGCCAATATAACCCTATCAACACGTGGGTAGTGCTTGCAAGTAGGAAACGATAAATGGCAAGAACCGTGCGAAAATAGCAGAAGAATTATTAAAACTCGGGACAAAAAAAAAATCGCACCCGGATACATTATGTACCGTATGAAATTACAAGTGATAAACTACTAATGATTTAAATTATCCCAGAACTAAATCGTAAAGAAGTACGAGAAACCACTAAAATCGATCGTTAACTAAAGTATAAGAACAGAGTACATTGTATAGGCCTACAACAAACCGGTACCAGTACCTGTAATAAGTTGTTGGAGCATCGTTAGAGTATCCAAGAAAACACGACTCGAGAAGAATCGTACTTACGAAATATATTCAACTCTAGGCCTATGTACTTACGACACACTTAAATTAATATAGGTGATGCACTTTGGTGCTGCTATAGTTTATTTAATTACTTCATCGAGCCTTAGAACTGCTTCCGTTTTCCACAGTGTACTTAAAAAGTTGAAACATTTTCCTCCGGCTAGACGAGAGGTTAATTAGCAACGGATCTTTGAGCGGGGATCACATTCCAGCGAAAACTAGTCGGGAATCAAGTCCATCGTGGGCAGAAATCAAACTAGCACCTACACCGTCACGATCCACAAGCGAGACGACATAGAGTATAGACCATGTCTTTTGTCGTTATTGATTTGAGGTCGCTAATAATAATCGATATATTGATCACGATCAATATTTTCTCCAACGATAAGATCGAATCAATTTATGCGATACAGCATTTTCGATTATCGAAACTGTCTTTCAATTCTTTCAAAACTTCCCTCCCTTCTGTTTACATGATTGCTCCTAACAGTGGCATGAGCGCGAAAGAATTTGGTCTACTAATTAACACTAGAAAGTTGAATGCAACTTATGCCTACTTTTAATAATAATGTTATTTGGTCTTGTATTTTTCTATTTTCAATGTTTCTACAATTCAATTGAATCCGTTAAATATTCGTAGTTTTGCCCATATTGGTGCCTCTGACTTTCTATGGGATGCAAGAATACCATGAGCTGCCCATCCAGTATAACATTATCTGCAGAAATGTGAGAAGTGAATGGGTCGGGTCATGTCAAGTATGTAATGTACTCTGTCGAATAATTAGAGTTACCATTGGAGACGATAGCACCCGAATTGCATAAGTATCATAGAGAATGTACAGGGGTGAATCAATACTATTTAAAACTAGCTAACTCGATTCAAGTGCCAAATATTGCCACTTGATCGAAAATAATGTATTGAACAAGACTGAACAATGAACATGTAGGCTTATATACGGATTCAATATTATGGTTCCCTAATTGCTGGACATCAAGTTTGAAATATACCGTTCGTTAAAAAAATATATGTATTTGGGCCTAAAATGTATACGGTACTTCAGGGTTGTGTATGGTTGAAAAATCATTTTCGATAGAATTAAAAGATTTCAAAAGGTATTGAAATTGAAAGTTGAAAGTAATTAAAGGGTGATTAAATGTAACTTTCAGACGTTGGAGGATACCACAAAGAACATTGAGTTTCAATATATATGCAAACCTATTCAAAAATAAAATCACTTAATTGAGCAAAAGGAGAGGGCGATAATCAGAATAGCGCAGCCAAATGGAATATTTTGGTATAAACTATCAATCAGAAAGAACAATATTATGAAAATCTTGGCACACAAATTAAAAAGTTTTTAGGTTATAAATCTTTCCACCATACATGCGTATACAAATTCGACGATATTTCTATACATTACTTAAAATTGCGCAATGTAAGATAATTCTCAAAAAGTTAAGACAGAAAAAAATGAGTTGGAATTTAAAAAAATATCCAACACAATAAAGGTCACTTTGATAACGCAGTTACGCCACTCGACTCGCGAAGGGCAAAACAAAACAAGAAAAAAACAAAGTCGTTTCAAACGAGCGTACGTTTTCGCAGTACTCTTCCCAATCACTCATCACATATAAATATGAGCGAGAATAATAAATATACCAAGTGTAAACGCATTGACGCACATGAAATGAAGCGCTATCAAGATGAAACTTACACAGTGCATGCTTGATCTTACGAAAGAATTGTCTCAACCGAGTGGTTTTGGGCGGCAGCTGCGGTTGCGATAGGTCGGGAGCCGATTTTGTGTGCACCTTCTCGAGACTGACACTCACGTCAACACTGGACAATGTCTGCCGGTCGACAAGCGTGTTCGGCACACGTGGTATCGTCCACTGTTGTTTCGGCGATGACCACAACTCAGTGTTGCTGCTGAGATCGTTGCTGGGGGCCATTGTCGTGATAATGTCCATGCGGCAAACGATCACGATCGAAACATACGAATTTACTTAAGAACTAGACAACACCGAGAAAAACACGATGGAAACGTTCGGATTTCAAACATTGATGACTGCCATCAATTTATAAAATTGAACATCCGTTAATTGAAACTTGTCACCAATCAGTTACGACTGAAAACACTCGAATGATGCAACGACCATCACTACACGAAAATAACGACTTTTAAATAATTCTAGTTACGATAGATTGAAATGCATCAGTTCTTTGTGATCAATTCTAGTCAATGTAATGGCGAACGATGTACACTGCAGTATCTACACTATAATCACGTCAATCTACGTCAATTCAATTACAGAAAAATCTCAATTTGAGTGTTTCTGGAATGTTGCAAGACATTATAATTAATAAGTTTGTGAAATCAAAAAGGCTAGAAATTTAATTAGTACAGTTAAAAATTAAAATATTTGATTCCCAGCGAAAAATCATACGTTTCAGAAGGTGATAATTTCTTCTCGGTTAAATTATACGAATATACCGAAATTATCTCGGAAGAAAACGCAATCGTCGACCTCTAACAGTGTTACACAGCGAACGGCCAACTGGATGCAATCAAGGCGGGATGCCACAACTAAAACCGTCGAGCGTGTTGTACCGTGAAATCGACGTCCGGCGTCGTACTTGGCCGCCGCGACGCTAGTTTCCTACTAAATCCGACCGGGTCGTCGTTTCGTGCTTTAAAACACACACGTACACACTCACACATCCGCAGATGCACACGTCGACATCATATACACACAGCTCATCTAAATCGATACAAAATCTCACTGGTGTATAGGACTCTGGGAAACTTATACATCCGATTCACTTTGAAGTGACGAGTTTGTTTACGAATCACGCGCTCACGCGACGAAATAAAGTAAATTAGCACAGTTCCTCGTAGTCTGGGCAAGCCGTGTTTGTTTTGATCTTCAGATTCACGACTTTTATATCGAACTTCCACCTAGAATCTGAACCGTGAACAAACCAAGCTCACCGCATATTCGAGCTGATCAAAATGGTAAACAATCAATAATCATTGCTACGACGACACCAAAGGAACTTGTGGTCAACCAACGCGTATTTATTGATTCAATATGTTTGATTCGTTTCTGTATCGAACTGCGAACGTCGTCGCGATGACAATCGGTTGGCAAGCCGAGGCAGTCAGTTTGCAGGTGTTATCGGCGCGGAGGTGTTATAGATACTGAACAGTGTCGAGAGACAGGAGATATGGAGCCAACTTACTTTCCTACTCTACATAATAACAGATGAGCTAATCAACGCGCATCGCATGCATATATACAGTGTATGCATATATATATATATATATATATATATATATATATATATATATATATATATATATATATATATATATATTATATGTACATTGTGTGAGCACCACACATTCACACACACAACAAAGATAAACTGTAATACTTGTCATAACGGAAACCTCATCATGCACACGCGGTGTGAACGCGATATACGGAAACGCATGCGGTAATCGCCATTCTTGGCAATTGACTGATAGTATAATGGTAGGTATAGGCACCAAGGATTTTATCGGCATTTCCATGCACTTTAGATGTGCATGGCTATTGATGCTTTGATCAAGATTCTCATGTGGACGATGGTTATTGTTTACGTACAACGACCCCACCAACAGCTAGGTGATTTTGGGGTTCGCATTAGCGGGTGATATATACTGAACGACGTATAAGATGTTGGCAAAACCGATGCCTTAGTTAAAGGCGAGACTGTAGAACCCACGTCCGACTTGACTTCAGTCCGGCAGTGCCTTATAAGTTATAAGTTACTGAGACAAACAGGTGTCGAAACGGATTGTAATAATGTTCAAACAGCTCATTATGTTTTTGAATGTTTAAACGAGATAGTTTAATTCCGATGAAATATGGGTTTTTCTAATAATTATCGCTATACGTGCCGCTAATTAGGTATCACTATAATTAAATTTAATACATGCGCTCTCTATTTATCCAGCATACCGGCACATTTGTTACACTAATATTTCGGCAGGTTTATTTACTTTTTGTAAGAGTAGGCTTGGCCTATAATAGGTCCATGTAAATAGGAAAATCAACAAGCTTGACTATGAATAGCATTCCGTATTTCATTCGGGGAATAACACGGTTAAAATGCGCATGTTTCGTATATGGGAGAGCACTGAACGCTTTATGGACAACTTGGCTGTAGACTAACTTTTTCGAGATTTTTTAGAGAAAATTCTCCAAGGCTTGGTGAAACTTGAAATAGGCCTATCGTGGCTTGAAGATCGGTCAACAAGTATAATGCGGTAAGGCTAAATTATAAATTCAATAGTAGTTAGGATGGGATAGTCTATATAAGAAATCACAACAAGTTGCATGGATACGAGCTAGTCGGAGGATACGAATTGCAGCTGAATTGGACTGACAAAATTGGCAAACCCGGCTCCTCCACCGATATATTTTTCACTTCTTCGCGAACAATTGTACGACTTGGACAAACTCGGCACCACGCATATATCATAATGTTTAGTATTTACCGATATCGACACTTCATATCCGCGCGCAATATACTAATCGTCACTTGACAAGAATATATAGATAGGCCTATAAGCAGTAAATTGCATTCGCCAATTATTCATGTGGTGGTAATGATACACGTAATCATCTTTCATTTTCATCCACGATGTAATCACGATCCGACGACAGTGATAAGTTAATTATCGCCCCCCATCTAATGACTTAATCAACTTGAATTACGGTATGATGACTTAACGTATTATTGCCGGAGGCTCGGATGACGCGGACTGTGGCAGAGGGTGACAAACAGACTAATGCCATCAACGGCACAATTCGAAAGTTTCAAACACATACCCACTGGCGGTAATACATAATTATATATACCACACGTGTAGTTATATAGCCGGTGGTCGAATTGGTGGGAATAAATACACCAATTGCCATCCATCTTCACCAAAATAAATTGTCGCGTAACCCCCCCCCCCCCAAAAAAAAGTTCAATCCCCCCTCCTTCAGAAGATAAGAAATAGACCAGTTCGACTGCGTGGGTCGACAACTGTAGAAAAATTCGACAACGGGGTCCAGATATGTCCCTAATTGTATACTTTATCTACGGTACCTATATACATTTCCTCTTTCCCAGATCGGCAACAGGCGACGAAATCAAAACTGCCAAAATGTCTGCAAAAAGAAACTGTACCGCGGTATGATACAAGTAATACAAGCTAGCTTGTAAAGATTGAAGTACGTTGAAATACTCACCAACTACATTTAAATGATCAGAATCATGTTTCAATTATACTTGGAATGTAATCAATCAATACAGAATCGACTGCTGCAGCAAAATTGGTTCATGGGGGGGGGGGGTATGGACTGGATTTGACCCCATGGTATATTATAACACTTTCAGGCACGAAAGAAGGTCGTAGATACGAAAATAACAAATAAAATCCAACACACCTTATTTTTGTATTTCTGTGGTATTTTCACGGCATAATAATTTTTCGGGACGAGATTTACAATAAGAAACGCAATATCTTTCGAAAGCGAATAATCCCTGAAGATGTAGCATGATTATGTTACACCGAAGTGTTTAGAACCATTTCGCTTTAGACAGCCATCTTTTTTCGTGGATGCAACCTTAACCACTGACGATGTTCGCAAATTGGCTATAACTAGGCAAACGCGTTATGTGTTTTCGCGTTGATGGATGAGCTGGAACATATCAACTTATCTTTGGATTGGTTATTATATATATATATATATATATATATATATATATATATATATATATATATATATATATATATATATATATATATATAAATATATATATATATATATATATATATATATATATATATATATATATATATATATATACACCTTGAGATCCAAACCATTACATCACTGCCATCTTATTTTCCATTAATAATTTATATGATAATAAAAGAAGGCTTTGTTTTAATCGTTTACAATCAAGTGGTGACACTTGTTGCTTTGATTTAATAGGTATCTTAATAGCTTTGAATAATTAACACAAATAACATTATATATTTCTTTACATCAAAACGGCCGATCCGATTTAAGTGAAAGTTCGGAATAATGTGGATCATTATCAGATTGAAATTTCCTGAGAATTTGAATCCTCTCAGATGAAATATTTTTCACGAATGTTTTCCTCTGGGTTATTCTAATGGGATTTTTGAAAACTTTGGAATGAGTTTTCTCAGAAGTGGTACAACCGATCGCGCCTCAAAACTATACAGCATCAAGTCAGATAGGGGTTCATGTGTGTGCCAAGTTTCATTATGATCTGAATTTCTGTTTGACCTGTAGAGCGCGAAAAAAAAAACACATTCGATTTTTCAAGTACAGTGAAATTGAGTCTTCGCTACGCTCATCCAATAAATTTACAACCTCGGTGATGTCTTTTTGACACAATCCATAAACGAAATCACGAGGTGGCAATTGCGGTTATTGTAACTAATAATCACTCGCTACTTCTCTGAAAGAGTTGAACCCGTTGTAAATATTCGATAAAAACGTGCAAGTGGCCCCCCATGCAGAAAGATCAGCCGTTTGAATCTCTTCTATACATAAGAAGTTGATTTCGGCTTGATGAATATAGGCCTATACTGCAGATTCGGCTCCATTGAAAGGCTTCCTTCATCCTGCAAATTCTACACGCACGAGAACCTAATCTATTTGGAAAGATGCGGACTGGAGACTCCAGGTGAGAAAATAAGGATATAAATAGAAACTAGGGGTCGCTTGGAACATGTCTGGTTCGAGAAAGGAATACAAAGTTACGGAAGGAAGAAAATTGGAAGACGCGATTTTGAAGAGTTTTAAAAAAGGAACGAAGAGAGGAGATTGAAAAGCTACTCTCGATTAGATACTTCAGAAGAAGGGTGAAATTATAAGCAATGATAGCTAGAGGGCGAGTGGAATCACGATAAATAGTCAGTACAGGTAATTCATGTTGTACACAAAGTAAACAAAACTAAGCCACCGCATTATAGAAACTGACATCACCGTTGGGCGTGGGTTCGAGTCCCGCATATAAGGCATGCATTTTCAAAAAGTCATTTCATCTATCATCCCTTCACAGTTTCATTATCACCGGTACATTTGTACCCCTGAAAGCATGATATTGGTGTAGTCGTTCAGCAAGCAATAATTAACATCATCAAAAGGTAGAACTCTCATCACTGTACGTCGTTAAACCCAATCTGTCTAATTCATATCCGCTGATAACCCCGCTGTTGAGCGCCTTTAGAAGCCACCATCTGATTCATATCTGCAGTTACACGCCACACATCAGTATTATAATTTACCCATTCATTGCTTATTAAATTCACACATTATAAAATGATCACATTTAATCATTAGTTTTTTCACATGAAAAACATATATAACATACATATATATTGAAAAATATATTGAAACATATAAAACATGATGATGTCACACGAGCCTATTTAAAAAAAAAAAGCCGCGTACGGGGGGAAAAGTGGAAAAATAAATGTTCAAATTACCGGGGTTATTTCGTGATCTGAAGACACACTTCAAACTATGCAATGTTTGTATGTAGGCCTATACACGTTCAGTTGCAATCCGCTTAAAAGTCCATGGGAGTCGATTTAGCGAAATATCAGTTTTTTGGTGATAACTATTGAACGGTATGAGATATCAAAATTCTAATACGCGAGAAACACAGATAATTATGATAGCTTCAAGATGATAAGTTATAACTATTTAAGTCATGTCGAATAACTGTCCAAACTGATATTTCGCTAAATCGACTCTCGTGGACTCTTAACCGTTATAGAGAGATGAAATGAAATTTTATTCACACCCAAGCTCATCACACTACGCATCCACGGCGTTTTCCGCGCACAATGCTTACACCGCGACATGAGGGTTGTCATGAGAACCAGCAACGCTGTTCCAACAGCCGACATTCAACAATAAACAAAAAGCGAATTCAATAAATCAATATCAACGCGAGTAACCCGACCACAACAAGTACATATTAGTGATTCTCAGATTGGCCTATACTGCTCAAATCTCTCTCTCTCTCTCTCTCTCTCTCTCTCTCTCTCTCTCTCTCACACTCTCACTCCGCCCCCATAATGCTACAATCACGACGAGTAGAAAAGAAAACACGCGACCATTCTGACGTCTCATATTTGAAGAGCAGCCCCGTGATAATTAATTGTACAAACTGTGGAGACAGTGGCGTAGGTATATGGGACAGAGGGCGGTCAGGGAACAAAACGACTCGAAAACTACGATTTGTATTTCAAAAATATTCATTTTTAATTTTCATTGGAAATTCAACTAGGCCCCTAAATAACGATTGAAATGAAAATTGGGACATTTTTTTCAACAATTATTTTCGTTTAAATTAGATACCGGTAACTGAAAGTCCAGGAATAGTCCATGTCGAGCTGTCCTGGACCCCGTGGTAATTAATTGTAGAAACTGTAGATGGGGACAGCTGGCGTAGCAATGGGACCGATGATGAACTGGGTCCAGGACTCAAAAACTAAGATTTTGTATTTTAATAATATATATATATTAATAATTTTTGATTCATTATCAAATGAATTACAATTGATACGAACATTGAATTATCTCTTTCCAACATTTCTTTTCAGTTGAATTCGAGCGTGACTAAAATTCCAGGAACTGCCTGTGCGAGTAGGCCTATGCTGTCTACGAAAATGCTGTTTTGTTTCAAGTATCAATTCTTACAATTAGTTTTGTTTTCTGTGGAAGTTACCATGAACAAGGTGAGTAACAATAGTGTCTGTGTAAAATCTTCAACAGAGGTGAGAAATCAAGATAAATATACAATACTGGTAAAAGGGGGGAGGGGAGGGGGTGTTAAAATCTCGCGAGGGGAGCACGCCACTGCGCAGAGGGCAATTTCACCGATCCGAGGCGGTCGTCGTCCATATTATTATTCATGTCTTCGCGAGTCCAATAAACACGTGTAAATACACGATAACGTTATTATAAACGAGCAGTAAGTAATCTGACTCATTATGATGCACATCAAGTGTTTTATGCAAATAGCCGTGATGTAAACAGACAGAAGTTCTGTGTTTAGATGGAGGAGGGGGGGGGGGGGGGAGGGGGGGGGGTGACGATCACCGACTCCGCGACGCGACTAAATCCTATAGCGATTTCAAAACTACTTGCTAGAATTACTTGTTCGTAAAAAACTTCACCGAAATTTGTTTTCATTTCTAGTTTGAATATCCAAATTCACATACCTTACGTATAATATATATAAGGCTGATGGGGAAAAAAACTATTGCCACCCTCGGTAGCTCGGTCAGTTAAGGCACCGCTTCAGAAACTGAAGTCACCGTTGGGCGTGGGTTCGAGTCCAGCATAAGGCATGGGTTTTTGTAAACGTCCTTTCACTTCATCACTTTATAGTTTCATAACCACCTGCTCATTCGTACCCCCGTATAACCTAGCTATTGGTATGGGTCGGTAAGCAAAAAATAATCAAAAACAATATATACAGTCAGTGTCTTGTATTCAAAAATGTCGAACTTGGGTAATTTGATAAAATTTACTCACTTTTATCGGGTTAATTATACACTCAAAAAGGAATAGAATAGAAGCCAATCGTCAAAGCACTTAGCTATAGGGTTATCCTTGGTACAAATTGAATATATAGTAGTATTGATGAAAATGTATATATACATTCATTTTACTTCCAATGTAATACAGGGACCACTGTAAAATAGGTTTATATTCCAGTTTGAACAGATGCCTCTTATATTATTGTAATCATCTCAATATATATATACCGAAGTAAGAGCATATAGGTAATAACTATATGTCCGTCAATATCGTCGGCCGTATTCTGAGTTCCGCACAAGAACCATATACACTCCAACTGCATAGGCTCAATGATGGGGTTATTATCCACAAAATATCATTCATTACCCAAATATATCACGTCAAGCTACTCTGAAAGATTTGTCTTGGGATTACTGCCAGTTAATAGTGCTGGTTCATATAGTAGGCCTAAGTAATTCGGTTGGACATTTTTTCCGTCCCGGTTAGTCACGTGAACGAATGAGAAACTTTACGGAAAGATTTTGACTTATACACGTGATTTACCGGTGCAGGAAAAAAAACGAAATACCGTACATTGTATGAGGCAGGCTTTATACATAACAAACGTTTCATTTACGGAAAAAACTATAAAACCAAACAGAACATTGGCTTCAAAATCTCTCTCAAAATGAATCGCATGCCAGAATGACTGTAGGCCTACATATTATATGATTATATATACAATGTAATTAATATTAATTCTGTGTATTAAGACCAAATATAAGTTTTGTAATTTTTGGAATTCAACAATATTATAAAAATGAGTCCCAGGTGACAAAACTCCTACAAATCTGACTTATACTGACCCAGGTTCAAAAAAGTTACTATAAGGTAGAAAGGTGACAAGTTGTGAGGTAAACTCCCACCGTTGAAAAGTTGTTCCAAAAACGCAGCTAATATTTCTGTGAATTTACTCCCACTTGCAAAACCCAGCCAACCAAGCGGGGTCTTCTAAACGCTAATTTTCGCATCTAATTTTAATCATCATCTATAAATTAGCACCTGTCCCGTCTACTACTCGTGTAATACACACCTACACGCTAATATCGCCTTTCATCGGAGCAAGATTTAGCCACATATCAGTTGAGAATGAGAAGTCAGAATGAGTTATCAAAATTCTAATACAGAGAAAACACAGCTATTTTAATACCTTCAAAATGGTATACAATTTTTAAAAAAGCTGAAAAAAAAATTACAGCTATATATAGGCCTACGCTTGACAATTATGCGACATGAGCTAAATAGTTTCAACTTATACCATCTCAAAGGTATTACAATAATCTGTGTTTCCTCCTTATTACAATTTTGATATCCCATTCCGTTCAAAAGTTATCACCAAAAACCGTACCGGCACATGCAGCTAAGTAGTTAACGTACTAGCTCCATGAGACCCGGGAGGCAGTGGGCATGTCGGACCCGGTTCGATCATCGCTACCGTCCATCTTTACAGGGGTTTTTCGTGGTTTCCCTCTGTAGTCTAGGCTAATGCCGAGATGGTTCCCACAATTTAGGCCACGACCGATTCCTTCCCACCATCCTTCCCATTACCCATTAAACCTTCATCTCATCATCTCATTAATCATTCATCCGACGCCAATAGATCCTAGTGATAATTACAGTGCGTCGTTAAACCCAATATAAACTCCCCCGAATATTTCGCTATTCCAACTCTTGCTGCACTCTTACCGGCGCGATATATACAATCGCATTGCACAACACGCAACAATAACTATATCATGATGATGAGTCGAAACAGCTGTCAAGTGCATGTGTTTTCTAATAGTGACTGTTAATCATATCTTGTTCCGTGCACGCGCCGCAAAATACACGGCATATACCACGCACGGCTGGCAGCCTTGCAGGCCGTTGGCAACTACTATCGACACAATTGCAACCTGCCGTATATATAGCAATAATATGTCAAGATCAATAGTTACTACTCATTTGATTATACAACTCGCAAATTTGGTGTACACTTGACTCCAGATTTCAAGATGTCAGGTGATTTCAAGAGATTTCAGAAATTTCAAGGATTTCAAGAGATTTCAGGATTTCAGAAATTTCAGAGATTTCAAGAGATTCCAGGGATTTCTGAGATTTCAAGGAATTTTAGGGATCTCAAGAGATTTCAGGGATTTCAGAAATTTTAGGGATCTCAAGAGATTTTATAAGATTTCAAGAGATTCCATAAGATTTCAAGAAATTTCACGAGATTTCAAGAGATTTCAAGGGGATGTCATGGCAAGTGTACAACAGATTTCAGGAGTTGTTAACCCCTTGATTAGAATATCGGTGCGGTCTACGAAATTACAATGCCGAATGGGCCCCAACGCAAGGCCCATTTTCTCGCATTTCATCGGCTATATCGGCTATATTTAATATCGCCTAATGAGTAGGACAATATTTGCCGCTGTGGCTCTGCGCTAGAGCGTTTGCTTTTGGTCCCGAAGGTCAACAGTTCGAATCTCGCTGTAAAAAGTGGTGAAGCTTTTTTGTTTTCATGAAATCATGGCTTTGATAATGTTGTTCTCTGTTTTCTGTCTGTTTCCTTCTTTGTGTTCTGAAAACAGAATTAATGTTTGTAGTTATACTGCCGTAAGAATGATTATTACGGGTTAGGGTTAGTTGGGTTAGGTTCGTGTCTCTTTGAGTGTTTTCTATTTGTATTCTGCTCAGGTTTAGTTGAAAAAGTTTCACAACACGTCTTTCTCAAAGAAAAGTCATATTCTACTGTTTATTTTGAATAATGAAAGCGAATGTTATAGTTCTTGCGTTGGGACCAAGATGCATTGCTGCAAACCAACGCATAGAGGTTGGGACCTGAACGAAATAGTCGCATGGTACGCACTTCGAGTGGGGTACTGTTTCAGCAAATAGTTAAAACAACGAAATTAAATGAAAGAAACCACATTACCGTTGAACGTGGGTTCGAGTCTCACATAGTTTTTAAAAAAGAGATACAATAAATATGTGAATGAATAGAGAACTAGTTATTAGTGAGAATATATTTAAAGTACGCCTCTGGTTCCAGAATAGGCCATATATAGTTATGGAGAAGGTAGATTTTTTATATTGAACTACAGATACCAAAGATCTGCTTATAAATATAGTTAATCTTCTGATGTTTTCCAAGATCCGACATATTGAAAACGCATCTACCCCTCTACAGTTCATATCAAATATATCGTTTGGTTTCTGTAACTTCATAAAATAAAAAAAATACCTTCCCTACAGCCATGCTTGAGACACCATTTCATAATATAGTCATTAAAATCGTGATACGTATTTTTGAACACATAAAGTGAATGATTCCGCGGTTTCTGGCAAAAATCGAACGACGTGTACCAACTGAATGATTGTAAAAACTCCGGTAATTACATAATCCTGAAGCTACTTGACTGATGCAACAATCATTTCCCAACACGCAGTAGCGTTTCTTATCGCAACCTCATCCTGAAAATAATAATATTATGAATATGTCACAGGTTTTATTTACAAATATAACGGTGATATTTGTGTTTATTTGTTGGTGGACGACCTTCTTTCTTTCGTGGGTACAATTATATCAACTTTGACCTAGTAGAAGACGAAATACAAAAAGCACGACATCGATTTCACATGTATTGGTTATTTATTTACACTGGATCTAACGACACACTGTAATGATTGATAACAAAGATTTATTAGCGTCTTTGTCTATCCAAACCGGTGTACTTTTTTATGGTCATGAATAACTCCAGGCACCCTTCATCATGTTCTCATGAACATGAGAGATCAAAGACTAAAATGTACGTAATGCATTTGTTAGACTTGAGCAGGGCCGTCGTTAGGGGGTCTCAGATCGACATCGACATTTGCCAAACGACATTTGCGCCCCGGGCCCCAATAACTTATCCTCCTTTAAAAAATATATAATGTTGACCTAAGAATAAACACACAATAAAATATGATGAGTTGATGACTAATTAATATGAATTGTATCAGTATATACTCCACTACTTTACACTTCTTTTTTTCTTTTCGATAATGATTCAATTATAAGATTAAGAAACTGCTCGTGAATCGCAAAAATCACTTGAAAAATGACCATATTTCAAAAAAATTACTGCTGGGAATTTTGCTGGGAGAAATCGCGGAAATAGCTTCGAATATGTCCGTAATGATTATACTAATGAAAATAACTTGGTAATATCCATAGTGATTCAATCATTGGACTACAAAACCGCTTGTAAATATCAAAAATCACTTAAAAAATGACATAGGTATATTTAAAAAAATTCCCTACGGGGCTTTGCTGAGAGAAATCGCAAAAGTATAGCTTCGAAAATGTCCATGATGATGCAATTATAAGACTCTAAAACCACTCGTGAATCGCAAGTCTCTTGAAAAATGTCCATATTTTCCAAATTTCCCTGCGGGGCTCTGCTGGGGGGGGGCTCCCGTCCCCCTTTTCGCGCGTGGCAGGTGTACAGCTGTGCGGTCATTTTATCCATGTAACCTGTGCGCCCCTCAATAAACGACGTCCCTGGACTTGAGGTAAACGCAGCATGTAGAGTTCCCGAATATATTGTAAGTCAAGGTGTGTACAGTTTTCGAGTAGAATTCATACAAATATCTCGCTCATCTTACATATACTGCGTTTTCCTAGTGCATCACTTCACAATACTAAACAAGTGAGATTTGATTTGATACAACTTGTACATTGTATTCAAGTTCCCGCATATTCGTATAGTGCACTCGATTAGCTCGAGTTCGCCTACAGGTTGATTGCCAGTCAATACAGTCACACTGCAGTTAAGTGCAATTGCACCCGCTGGGCGGTTAGCTGGAGTGCACTCAGCCGCGATTGCAGTGGCGGTACAATCGAGTTAAACGAAATATTCGTAAGCCTACAATGGACGACTCATTGGGGAAGGGGAGGGTTGAGGTGGAAAGAGAGAGGAACTGAAGGAAAAATAAAGTACCAGTGGATGAGTGGATGAAATTAATTACGCAATCAACCAACCGTTGATGTTGGCATAATATCGCTCAAAGTTTCGGTCAATCGCTTTCATTTCACTTTTTTCGGATGGCGTCTATACATATGTTGGGCATTTAAATAAACGTATCTAGGGTCTATACGCCTACCACATCTCCAACACCATACATGCTGTCTATATGCATAGTCTACATCTAAAAATAATGTAATTTTTGTTTTCAAATGCTCGTAAACTGCGTGAGGTCGTTAAAAATACCGACTCTTGGCATAATATTCGATATTGGCGACGTCGCTAAGTGTTGGGAGAATGCTATGTGTAATGCGCAATTCACGTATACGATGACGGTAGCGTTAATAGTGGCCGCTGACGCTCGTCATGGACTTCATTACCGACATGAAGTCTTTATTATCGACTGATCTCTTATCAGATTAAACGCCTAAGAATCGAATCAGCTATAGAAATACATTTTTCAATGTTTTTAAGTCAAGTTACAAAATACATTTAGGCATACTTCAGTTTGAAACTAATAACGCGTAAAATTAAGTCATCTCGAAAAGTTACGAGCTTACCAATACTTATCGTAATTGGTCCACAAGTGATTTTTTAAATCAACAGTTAAAAATGGATCATGCAAAAGAAGAAGTATAGGCCTATATAGGTATCCAGTTTGCCGATAAGTCAAACAAATACTTTTCTCGAAATAGTGCAATACTGAGAAACTCCGTGAATGTTCAAATTACCAGCTATATACGAACAAAAGAATCTAGGCCCAACATTTATTTAAAATATCCATTAATTCCCAAATGAATGTATTTTCAATATTGATATTGCAATGAGATTTCAATTGAAATGCATTTAATTGTGTTCCTTGAAATGACCATTACTGTAAATTGTCAATATTCAATTCACATAATTTGGTATTGATCACGAGTCGTTCGAGAATGACCCATCCAATGCATGTGTGCGTGTTCGCATCCCCTCAGAGCATTGTGCCAAGGGAGTGCTGAGTTTCCCCTCCCTACAAACTGCCATACCAGAATTCAATACGGATTGAAATTCATTTCTATTGAAGCCAAGTGAACAACCATATAGAAACAATAGAGAAACTACTAGAAGAGAGGTCCACCGTTCTGAATATATAATCATAATTATAATTTTATAAGTTAGGTTGGAGCGCAGTCATCACGTATAGGCCAGTTGTGAAATTGTAAAAAAATCCCATAGACCTATACGATGTATTTCTGATAGAGCAGTTAAGGCAGGTCAGTTGATTTAAATGGCAAATTTCGATCAATATAGATATCAAATTCTGTAAATGGGTACAGAGTAAATATATATTTACCTCGGCCTGTAGTGACAGATGAATAATAACATTTATACCGGTTATAGGTAAATTCTGTACAGGTTAGGGCTTAGCCCCTGGTATAAAGTCGCTTCCCGGCAAGGGGCTTTGCAGGTAGGGGGGCTTTGCAGGTAGGGGAATCGCACGCATCCCCTACGCCACGCAATTTCGTTTTATCGTTCATTATTAAAAATGAAACTCAGCACAAAGTCATTTTGACTCATTAGCGACGGAGGCGATCTTACCACACTTTCGTCGCGCTTTAATTTAATTTGCATAGAATAATAGCCATGAGTTGTTCAACAAACCGTAAATAGTAAACTTAATATACCGGTACGTTAAAGAATTTATAATGAACTATTCAACATCCCAAATTCCCAAATTACTATCGTAGGATAGCAGCTATTGCTCCCAAATACTATAACGACGGTATTGGTATTTCACTCAATCAATTTACTTTCAATGTCGCTAAGCAATCGTGTCAACATAGTTACGTCACATTCGTGCTATTTAGCGCTGAAGACAGTGTACATACGTGATAGCTAACATGCTATTGGTCAAGTCGTTGGTAGAAACATTATAAAAAACAATTGACATTATAATCAAATAGGCGTACACGCCAGCAAGTAAATGATTGCAGTATGAAAACATGAAAAATGAAACATGTTTTACTTTGTTTTTTAATTAAAATGTATTACAACTGTTAGCTTATAACGATCACACCAACTGCTAGATCATATGGGGGTACGAATGAGCAGGTGATAATGAAACTGTGAGGTGTTGAGTGAAAGAGCGTTTACAAAAACCCATGCCTTATGCGGGACTCGAACCAACTCTCAAAGATGACTTCAATTCTAAAGAGGTGCCTTGTTCACTGTGCTATACGGAGAGCGGCCGAATTTCTTTTGCCAATGCTTAATCTACACTTATCCTCACACCCACAGGCCACAAAATATATCGTATAGACGAAGTACACTTGTATCCACGAGAGATGATGGAGAGTACCATCCGCGCGCTAGTGATGTGGGAAAGGGGAGACGGACGATCCTAACCTTCATGTATCGTGTGTCACATAACTACACCTCGATTGTCAGAAAAAGTGAATCGATCCACGAAAAGCTTCCGAGAACGAAGGAAAACACGGTACTCGGGAAAATAACAATCAACATCTATCTCTTAGAAATGGTGAGTATGGCTTACATAAAACAAGCTGAACTTATATCTACGAAAGATGAAGCAACGAAACACCCGCGCGCTACAGTGATGTGGGATAAAACTGACGGTCGATCGGGACCTTCTCATTCGTGGATATAAGTATAGAAATGAACGCTTCACTTTAAAACATTGACGACAATTGTTTAATTTCCGCAAATTGTAGGGCATATATACATGGTCTTTTCACAATTTAAAGCTTGATGAGATAGGGGAGAGGCGTTATAACGAGAAACGAACGAAGGCTTGGAGTTTAACTTATATATATACGAATCAACGAAAATGAGATCAATACCGACATTCTACATTTGTTATATGTTAGGATTAGCAACTAAAATATAAATAGGCCTATATATATATATATATATATATATATATATATATATATATATATATATATATATATATATATATATATATATATATATATATATATATATATATACTGCCTATAACGTGTTAGGGATCATGTAATCTATAAAACACTAGTTTGGTTTGGGTCATAGACGAACATTTTACACCACTCGTTGCTTGTTTGATGACAATTAACATAAATTGACTCTATAATTTCATTTCAATCATTATTCGATATTTTCGGGGAGGTCAATACCCTCAAAAGGCGTGCTCCAAGATAAATGCATGTTGAAGGAAAAAAAATACAATCATCCATCACGTCCCGTTTTCAGCCAATAATGTGAACATTTTGACATTTCAAAAGACAGTCAATAAGTCGGTGATCCAGTGACCTTTTGACATCTGATCGACACTGGGAGGGAGTGTTCTTCTGGGAAACACAACGCCGTTTGAAAACCTCCCTCGCCATATGCGGCCGACTGTTGGCGGAGTTTCATCCACTGAAATGCCATCGCATGAAAATGTCAGACAATGTGAATTATTAATCAGGAAGCATGACCGACCCGCGTTCATTATTCTAGCTATATCCATGTGTTCACAAGAGGAGAAGGTCGTGTACCAACTGAATAATCACAAAAACTTGGCTGCCAACGATTTCGAAAGATGCAGTTGCGTTTTTTCTTTATTGAAAACCTCGTTAAGAAAAATCGTTATATTATAAATTACGCCACAGCTATGCAAATATAACGGTCTGTTAATGTTGATACTTTTTTTTTTCGTGGATACAACAAGTATACGTGCCCGTTATTTGTTCACACTAAATCAGATCACCATTCGTTTCGTTGTACCACATGAATACTCCTGATCTAAATATCGATTCAAATTAAACCATGAACGTAAGTATACAATAAGAATGGAATCGATTTCCGACTCGGACCAGAGTCAAAATCGAGCCCCGAAGACCGAAAGTGGTGTCCAAAATGGATACTATATACCCATCTTTTTCAACGTCTGCAAGTCGTAGGGCACAAGTCAAAACGAAACTCGAAGTGAAAACGGCGCATACATATAATGGGCATAATCAGCATGATATAAAGGACCTATACGAGGGAAGTACTTATAGTATACCCATCCCATAATAATTACTATTTAAATGTGGCAATCTTATACGGCCTTTCCCGATGAGAGTTTTCTATTGTTGATGGTAATTCATCCTGAGTTCTGTGTTATGTGTATAATGAATCAATATAGGATGACCAGATGGAAGTGAATTTAAATGAAACAGAAAATATCAATAATCGAGAAAAATCGTTATTTTTACAAGAACATAATAACTTTTTGAATACATTCAGTGTCACCTGTCGCCGTAGCCAGTGGGGGGGAGGGGGGGACAGGTTGTCGACAACGAGTGCGATGACGTACGTAAGTCGACCGAGAGAGACGAGAAGATAAGATTACGTATCTTTCGAGTGCAAGCGTATAACAAAGAGAGATAGAATACACGTTCTATTGCACTGCGGCACTTTTGACTATGGCAATGATCTTATCGGTACATGGGCGGGATTATCACACCGAGTTGACCGTCAACAACACAACAGATCGGTAAAGCCCAAAACAATAACAATATTTTATTGGTTTTGGTGAAAGTGGACGTGGTAGTTTCTAGATTTAACTTGAATAAAGTTGTCTCGAAAAAAGTTATATTAGTGGGAAAACTACATGAATGGTTTGGATTAGAGAAGAAAAATGAACAAAATGAACAGAAATGTTGGGAAAGATTGGGAATTTGGGAAAACTAGTTGGGATATTCAAATTATAGCATAGTATTGGCTAAAATAAAAAATAAAAAGTCGTCCCCGTGGCTCAGTCTACTAACGCTCACTATGTTAGAAACTGGTCACGTTGGGCGTGAGTTCGAGTCCCGCATAAGGCATAGATTTTTGAAAACATCATTCCACCTACCATCACTTTGCACCGTTTCATCATCACCCGCTTATTCGTACCCCCGTATAACCTAGCTGTTGGTAGGGTCGACAAGCAATATCAACATAAAATGAATAAAATAAAATAAATACAAAAACGAAAAAAAAAATACTAAGCTATATAATATGTCACAGACATACATTTACAGAGAAAAATATTTTATAAAATGGTTCGAGAATGATATTGAATTCAGGAAATACACTTCCTCGATTCACTATGATATAGGGTTCGTGACACACCACAAGAAATTACACTTCATGCATTGATATTCGTTGATAAAATGAATGGAAAAAATCCTAGATTTCCCAATTGCAGCAATGAATAATCGTCAAAATATGAAATTGTCCCAATTATTCTAAATTGCACTTTCTCGTGCTATCAGGGCCATCTCTGCCAAGGTGCCATCACGCGCACTACAGTCCACATCTCGACTAGGCGGGCACATGCAGAGAACCTATAAGCGCGAATGGCAGAGACCGAGAGTGCACGTATCCTTGGGCTATGCTGTAAGGGATAACGATTACGATTACCGACGTCTGTGACGTCACTCTAGCTGACA
The DNA here is from genome assembly GCA_964007535.1 of Brachyptera risi. Taxonomy (NCBI): domain Eukaryota; kingdom Metazoa; phylum Arthropoda; class Insecta; order Plecoptera; family Taeniopterygidae; genus Brachyptera; species Brachyptera risi. The sequence continues at coordinate 26,418,767 of OZ023331.1, read as the reverse complement.
TCGACCCCATTACCTTGACCTAGGGCCACGCTCTTGCCGAAGGAGAAGGGGGGAGGAGAGGGGGCTCACACGCACACATTATGCGGCGCTTTTTAATGCACACCGCCGCTGAGCGAGACAGACTTGGCTCAAGATCTCGGATAGATGATAATGTCGAAAACACTTGTATCGCTGCAATATAGGTATGAATTACATTTACTATAGGAGAACTATACAGTCACAGTCTAACCACTCCTAGATCGACCTTGCCGTTAGATGACACTAAAACGCAGAAAAAATGCAGCAACAGCCGAATTAATGGTAAAGTCGAACTTCACTTGGCATTCACAACCAAATTAATATTAATTATTGTGGATAATGCTGGGCTTCCATACCTGCTTTATTCGGATAGCGAATTCGCTAAGCGGGTTTATAAGCCACCTTGATGATGAAACAACCAATCAGAGACTAAATTTACGCGATTTCTGATTGTTGAGCTCGCCTCAATTCCACCGCCTTGCGAAAGCGAAACGCAAATCGCGTTCATGGAAGGCCAGCATTAGGCTGAGTGAGGTATACGGAATAAATCGCGCGAAAAAAATATTGATATATGTTTTAGAAATATAAATTTGGCATCATCTTTATAGTGAGCATTCATATAATTCATTGGGAACTGCAGCGCTCAAAAGGGCATTCTTGAAGCGAATTAAAAATATTAGTTCAGGTGATAACTGAACGTTGACTATCGGTACTGATTGCTTTCTGATAGTCTCCATGGTCACCGAGCTCATGAACACCTCAACTTTATTATTCACTGCCTTCTAGATATTTATAACGCTCCCCGCGAGGGGTAAACAACTAGTAGATTTGGTGTACACTTGATTTCTGATTCCAATGAGATTTCAAAGGATTTTAAGAAGATTTCAAAGGATTTCAGGAAGATTTCATGACAAGTGTACACCAGATTTCAGGAGCTGTGAACCCCTCGGCTCCCCCTAAGCACCACTAATTATCTTTTAGTGACTCCTTCACCTTGTGATGTGCACCATACTAGCTATAGGTCGGAATATTTGTACATTCATTTTTGTCACTATGTGTAAATAACAAATGGTCATTTCGACTTTTAGGAAATATTTTCTGGGGTCACTTATGGACACTTTAGCTGTATTCAGTACGATAGTACGATATAATAACATACCGGTACGCAATGTAGCGCATCGATTGGCTAACTTTTCTAGAGGCATGTGAATGTGATGACAATGACATAAGTGAGAGAGAAAAACCTTTACAATCCATACGGAAGTCCTATACATGAGTATATACACGTCGACTCAATCGAAAGTTTTCTACAGACTACATAAACCCGTCCGATTGTCGAGATCGCCGTGAGCAGTACAAGTTCGACCCACGCTTCTACCCGCCTAATTGCCGTGATTGGCCTTCCAGCAGCTACTAAGACAGCAGAGTGGATGTACCCGCGAGTGTCGAGACGATGGCGCGAGAGAGCGGGCGAGACAATCAAGAGGTCACGACCTTGTTCTCACGAGATGCGATATTCTGGCGACAAAACGTCAATCAGCCAACCTGACCGAGTGACACGGGGGGCCACGGCTCTCAATTATGATCAGTCTTACACGTGCATGTGGTCGTTAGTCCATGGTCCAAGACGTGGTCAATCATGTAATTCGTATTAGGGCCAGAATTACGATGGGCAATTCAAATCCTAGAGTTGGTCTAGTTTCTTCAATGTATTACGATAGTTACAAAAGAAAACAGTATAGCTGGGTAACCGTAAGTGATTAACAAATGACATAAAACACGAAATACCGAACTACGTTAAATAGGCCCATTGCCTATTGTGATTTTTATTTGAATTAGACCTGGTTTTACGTGCAGATAGTGGATTGAGCCATAGTTGGCGGATTAAATTGTTATCACCCTTGACTACGTGGGCCTATGTTATTTGTGTACCTTAACTAATAGTTGGGTAACTAACTAATGCTTAACTAAGAGTTGTTAAAACCGGCTCTCAGTCACTTGACAATTGCGATAATAATGAAAGTATTAGGCCTACCAAAAACGATGGTATTATATACCAATATCGATAAACTGAGTTCATCTCCTTATAACTTATTGCATTTTTATTATTGTGAATTCATGCAATACTTTGACTGCGGTATTCTTACATAATCACTGCCTTTTGTTCAAATGGCGTTATTGACGTAAAATGGCAGAAAATGGACTTTTCCGAATTTATATATATAATTATTGTTTCGCACGCTGTACGTCGAATTCGTATGTAGGCCTACCTTTTAGCTACTGGATTTAGTGAGTGTTATATCAATAGATTTTCTTCGGGATGCATTATGTGTCTCGATCGTCGAGACTTGAGTTTCTAGTTTCTAGAACAAGGTTCTAGTTGAATAGGCCTATAGCTTTTGACTGATATGCACAAGCATATAGGTGCAACTCATTTGAATCACTAATCAATAACTATACAAATTAATTAGATACCTCTGATAATGTGACAGAATTACAAACGGAGTATAGCTCTAACTGGCAGTTTAAAGATATAATCACCACATGGTTTAATCCATGTTTTTTTGTTTTCACCAACTATCGGTTAAAGACCAATTGAACTAAATAATATCGGGCCTAATTAAAGATTACATGTTAGTTTCATTATTCCTGACCGCGCCATTGAATATGGCGATTAGATATATCTCAAGATCAAAGATTCCTTGTATCACCACAAATTAGAATTGTTCATTAGCACTTATTATAGTGTGCTGTTTAGTATTATATAGTTTGTTTGTTTGATAATTAGTTAGCGTAAAATTTAGGCCTATTATAATGATTTTTTTGGACGTGGTAATTGTATAAGGCTCTCTTGGTGTCCCGTCCGAACGATCATGACTTAGCCTTCATTGAGGAACCAATGACTTTGTGACAAGATTTCTACATATGAATCAAAATGTGAAATTCCAAGTTGTGATATGGAAATATGAACGGATAATCATACAGCTGTCACCATGGATCTGTTATTATATTTGACAGGCTCGCAGGAAGCATTGCAGAAAAATGGAAATAAGAAGATATCGTTTCAGGCACACGATGAGCGAAATACAAATATGTGGATTTTTTCCTCCGAGAAAGTGCATGAGAACAAGATGGAATTGAACATATCGGTCATTCAGCTGTTGGCCTCATTTTATATAAGAATGAAATGAAATGCACATAATTTTACTGTTGTAGATATTTTCGTGTAGGCCTATGATGATCTCCAAGGATTTTTGAATGTGATATAATAGTTGAATTTACAAATAATTAATGGATGCAGCATAATAAGTATGTATAGTGATAGTAGGAAAAAGATTTATAATTGGGAAGACCTGTGTTAGGGCACATATACATGTAGGGGTGTGGTTTGAGCTGACGTGCGTGAAGGAAAAAGGAAAGTCAACATTTGCGCTCCACAGTAAGTGATTGTCTCCAGAGCTCATTCAAGGAATGTCACGTAACGTTTAAATAAAACTGACCCCCTACTTTATCACCACTCTCTTCTAACCTTCCACGCCGAAAACACCAATAGTATCTATGCAGACCGCTAGACCGGTATAAGCGTACCGGATTGTGTTGCTACCGAGCAGTCATCATGCCGTACCTTCGGTGGTAAGCATAGGTATACTAATTGCAGACATAGGCGAGGGGAATTAAGATGTGCGTGCGGTTCTTATTTGGCCATAAGAGCCATTACAGACTTGGTACTTATGCTCCAAGTGTACTTTTTGCACGAATATGAGATAAGGCATACACAATGACGTGTACGAATAGAATAACAAGTAGGCTTACCAGTACGTACGCCTACAATTTGCGAATTATCTACTTTTCATGAGAAATTATCAACACCGGTAGTCAAATAGGCCTAATCAATTATTAATCTGAATCGTCTGATTGGAAAAGGTGGAACTTCTGACATTCCAAATATAAGGAGTTAGCTGCCTTCGTTCTCAAAATTAATGTTCGTCTTTAAAAAGTAAGCACGTCTTACGGTCCAAACGAATCACAGCCTACCTCGGTGTAATACCGGTATATTTATATTGTTTGTATGGTATTCATGCGAGTATGAGTTATTGACGAATATTATTTCAACAACTATTTTGTTAACTTTGAACCAAAACTTTGTGACACTTGCGTGTAACCACAATCACTTTAATGTATAAACAGCATTATATATATATATATATATATATATATATAATTAGCTATGATGATGTCAATGTGAGCGCTATACAATTCACAGGGAGAAATATAAGGGTTTGTAGATCTCACAGGCTCATTCCCCGCCCCTTACCGCCCTTCGTACCGCCCACGAGATCGATAGGTGGAGCGGCGTAAAGGACGAGATATTAGGCCTACTCTATCAACACAGTAGGCTATAGAAAGCGGAGATGACTTCAATACAAAAAACAACTTGCCAGATGATTGAGCAAAAAATGTCTCTTCACTGAGGCATATTCTGAAAGATGAAAGAGAAATACGGTAATGGATATTTTTGAACGACGAGATATAGTTCACAGAGAAGCACTGTCTCAATATTACGAGCTGATTGAATTCGGGTGAAAATGAATACTCTTCATAAAATTCCAGCTGTACTTTTACTGGTGAAATAGGCTGAACCTATCGAAACATCGCTGTATTTCTATAAAACGGGTGAAATTGATAGATAGCGAGAGAAGTGCATAGAACTGTTCTACTTTCCGAGCTACCGAGGTCATCGAGAAGTTGGTTCTCAGTTGCGTGATTCCCTCATAGAGTGCCCTAGTTGTCGATCAGAGAAACCCTGCAGAAACCCCATAAATAGCTCGCTCACACCACCCTCTCCTTAATGACCACTCCCACAAAAAGATGGGATTACTTTTTCACCAAACAGTCTTGATTTGTAGAATACGAATCATCATCACAAACACTCACAATTATGTATCCAATAAATGAAAGAAATTTACATGATCCATTTTGAAAATGAAGTCCATTTCTTGAACAAAAATTGAACAGTCAAAGGGTAGGCCTACCCCCATTTCATTACCTCCCAAGCCCCAGGGTTTGCAATGAATAGATAATTCAACAGGCCTACACGAAGATTGTGAAAAAATCAATTTCCAAGTGCAGAATTGAAATTGCTAGTAGAGACAATATCTATTTGACAGCTTCTTAAGATGATCAAATTACTGTGGGACCACCTGAAAATAAATGAAATTGCCTTGCAACAACTTCCTAATTTTTCCACACACGACTCATTACAGCAAAGTATTAGGCCTGTATATAGGCCTATACATCTGGGTGTTTTGTCTTTGAATTGTTTGAAGGTGAAATCCAATTTATCTATTAATCTAATCCACAGATTATCCTTCTATCAGCTGCTGTCTTCGAGATAAGGTTCGGATTGGGCTATCAGAGAGATATCTAACAGTCAAAATTGGTCTAAAGCAATGTCTAATAAATACATATTATTCATTAAAAGGTGCATGCAATTATAATGTACAGGATGCAGAAATGAGTTCAGTTAGGCCTAATATGCAGTGAGCATACCAGTAATGAAATACATGCACAAAATTAATACCAGTCTAACTATGAATGGGACATATTGCACGAAACTTGATTAAGAGTACAACTGTGTAGGCATGGATAATAAAGAGAACTAGGCCTAGGAACAAGACCTCATACCGCCTACATAATTAATGCTAGGAAGATGTCGGTCTCTTATCCAGACCTAGGCTCGGTGCCTTGTCAAGGTTTCAAGAGTTGGTGAAAATAAATCGTGATGGTAATTTGCTAAATGACATCTACCTTCAGCAATAATACTAATAATTATTCAATCTATATCATTGTGATTCCGTGACATATTATTCAAAATTTAAAATTGATATCAAGTTCGCATAGGCCGAGGATAGGTCCGCCTAGAGAGCCTAGGTCCATCTAGGCCTAGGGGTGCAGTAGTAACTAAATTGCATTATTATTTGACATGGGTAGTACAACTCATGTTAAAATCCTTATCACTACGCCTAGAAACTAGCCTTAAAGCCTAACGATCTTCGGGGCCGTACTGAATTAATTTTTAAAAGAACTGCAGCAAGCCTAGAAAGGATAGATTTTGCTTGAAGGAATGTAATAAGAGGCAAAATGTAAGAGAAGCTAAGGCAAAAGCAGCCATGTTGAACCCATATTAGGCCTAACCGACGTCACTACAACTGAAGCTCTGCTGAGTAACTGCACTTACTACTAATTTTCATGCCTCCCAACGGAGGATTAGGAGGTTGCTTGTTACCCTCAGCAAAGGATGTTGTCCTTGGACGTCCACTCATTTCTATCGGTGCTTAATATTTCTGTAAATGTTCATTAATTCGTCGATTTATCACATTTCTTGCGAACTCCCTTGCACACGAATCATTGAACGGGGGCTGGCAGGCAGTGTAGGTCCTTCGTAATGTCTCTTACTGAACGTTCGAGGTTCATGAAATTGCTCAAATTTTATATCACAAACACATGTTATGTCTTGACACTTTTTAAGGGTATAAATAAACCCTTTTTATAAAATTAAATGGGTTTAACATCACATAAAACGACGACAGTCTTCACCTTAGCCACAGAATTAGATGCTTCAGACATTAGCTCGGTTTTTTGTTCGGCTTTTGTCGTAGCCAATCAGATTGCGTTTTGAATCTACGTAAACTCCCGAACCTCACGGCTCTTACGTCAACGAACTCCCAGAAGCCACTGCAAATATTACAGTTTCTGCTCTGTCGGTAAGTTTAGGAGCTGTCTTCAGCTAGTTACAAGATTGCTACTAGCAGCAGCACATACACTTCTGTTGCCTATACTGGCCAATGAAATGTCGATTAGTGGTTTATCTACCAATGGCATTTCGACACACAACCGGCTACGAGCAATAATCAACATTGGCAATCATCCTCAGCTGCAGGTGAGCCGGAACGCGAAGTACAATCTCTATCTCTCTATGTATCTCACATGTCAGACAGGATTACGTGGTTGTAATATTTTATTTAATTACTTTTAAATTTTCTAGGCTCGGTGATATCTGATTAAATCCTGCATTGTGCGGCTTATTTTTAAGTCATCATCTTCTCATCCTTTCAGGTTTGTAAACTTTCAAAATTTGTTGAGGTGTCAACGGTTCATGCCGTTTCAGCTATCCACACTTACCAATATGCTGGTTGCAGACATCAAATTTTCTCAAGTTTATACCTAGCTGCTCATTTAGGCCTACTTTTAGACTTATTTTCGTGAAAGACAAATCTATGAGCTTTAACCGTAGCCCTATGTCAGACCTAGGTCTAAACATTTACCAAGTGTAATTGTGGCATTTGAAAGGTCCCCTGGTACCTCTCGAAAAGCCACCACTCGAATGTATTAAATTAATTAATGCTTCAGAACGTTGCATTACTAGGCCTAGTTCTATGTCTGTTTGAACTCTAAAGCTTAGTCAAATTTCTTATCCTGATTTAATGCCCTAGATCAGTTGTATATGTAGCGTAGGCCTAATCATTCATTCATTAGTGGCCGCAAAGGCTCCGTGTGTCCTAGATCTTTCCGGTGACGTATGCACTAAGCTATAATAATACAATATACTAAATTCTGATGATTCATTTTCATTCAGGAATGATGTTGAGACCCAGTCTATGCCTGTTGGTTGGGTTGGCAGTATTGCTGCCATGGACGGAAGCTGTGTCTGTTATGAGTGTTGATCTTGGTAGCGAGTGGATGAAAGTTGCCATTGTTTCCGTAAGTGCTCTGTAATTTCATTCAAGTTGTCTGCGTAATTTCCATCTCTTATAATTAATCTCTTGAATCTTATAAATATTTGTTTTATTTTAGCCTGGCGTACCAATGGAAATAGCTTTGAATAAGGAATCAAAACGAAAAACTCCAGTGAATATTGCTCTGAGGGATGGTGAACGGACGTTTGGGGAAGATGCTGCCAGTATTGGTGTTCGTTTTCCCAAGAATAGTTATATATATCTCCTTGAGCTTCTCGGAAAGCAAATTGATCACCCAGTTGTAAAATTGTTCATGAAACGCTTCCCATATTACAATATTGTTGCTGATCCAGAAAGAAATACAGTACTTTTTCAGCATGACAGGTAAATACACCACTTTGTTCAATATTATATTATTGTAATTTTGCAATATTACACACAGTTCATCTTCAGAAGGACTGAGAGTGAGCAAAAAGTTCGCCTGGCTATAAGTAGAGGAGTTTGTTTTTCGCAAGCCGCGAAATGGTGTGTATGATGTTTAAACAACAATATACTGGTAAGCATGTATCAATAAATTTTCAATTGATTAATATAATTTCCAAGTCGCGAAGTAGGCATGAATTCGCTCAGAACACCATACCGGTAGTTGATTTGAAATGGCGAAATATTCCACAAAAAACACGTTTTTTCAATGTTTTATCGTGAAAACAGCATGATTTTACCATATATTCCATTTTTTTATTTGTTGTGTGAGCTGTTCACTGCTTGCTGAGCGTGTTTGTCATCTGACCTTGACAACTAGGAGAGACTGAAGAGCTCGAACATTTGTTCGGCCGAGCGCCAATGAAAGCAAGCCATTTGACGATCGAGCATTGTCGGAGCAGCCAAGTACACACGATCAGACGGTTTCTCACTCCTACTCCCGACCGGTCGCCTAGCTTTCTCTCATGCGCAATACGAAATTGACTAAATTCTAACAGAGAAGAGTGATGATTTAGGCCTATATTGAAGAGAAGTTTTTTGGTTTACATGAATTTTTATAAATCAAAATGATTCTTTCGAATTAACGATGGTTCACTTGTTAACTTTGTACTTGTACATTTGTTCACTGTTCTTCCTTTTAAAACTTCATAAAACGTAATTTCTGCATGACATTGAGCCAAAAAAATATAGCACTGCCAAACACCGAAATTTTCATATAGATTAACCTAGGCCTATATGAAAATTTCGCTGTTTGCTTTCGTCTGTAAATACATTTTCAAAAAACACTAAATCATAACACCATTTTCAAACACCTCTACCTATAAATTACTGTACAGTTACTAGTTAGTGTATTAACGGTAGCCTATTTGGTATTTCAATGACTTACCAATACCGTTAGGCCTACATGTAAGAATTGTTTTTCCCGCCCACGGTAGCTCAGTCAGCTGAAGCACCGATTCAGAAACTGAAGTCACCGCTGGTCTTGGATTCGAATCCCGCATAAGACATGGATTTTCGTAAACGTCCTTTCACTTAACATCACTTCATAGTTTCATAATCACCTGCTCATTCGTACCCCCATATAACCTAGCTGTTGGTGGAGTCGTTGAGCAAACAATAGTCATTCGAACTGTTTATAGGTCTAGAAGTAAATTTAAAGGGGAATTTGTTGAAATTATTAAATGGTTGCCCTACTGACAACTTATTATTACTGTCTAGTAGGTGGAAGAGCGGTTGTAAGACCGAACCTCACCCTTTTATTGTACACCTGCATACAATTAAAATGAAGAAAATGACCATCCACTAGGTCTATAGGCCTATGTATTGATATTAAATATGGCATGTGTAAACTTATTTACTTGGCCTAAACTAGTGCTTGCAGTGAAGAACCCTATTTGAGGGGGAGTTTGAACTGAGAACAAGTAATAAAACGTTCTCATACTAGTCCCATGGGTGTGACCCTTTACAGCACACACATGTTCGGTTTTAAGAGCCCGCATCTTAGACAGATTTCATGTTGAGTACAGGGTGCACTTCCATCACATATATCTCAAGAACTACAAACACTACGGATTTGCGATAAAAAGCAATTGATAAACGATACTCTCACAATTGGATATGCCTAGTTGAATATTGAAGAATAATTTTAATATGGAGCAATTTTTGAATCAAAAAGTGCCAATTTGATGGTTTTCATTGCCTAATTCCCGGTTACCGAATATAACTAGAAAAAAATTACAAACGCACATCTTTAAGTTCAACCTTTCTCATCAATATTCAAAATCTTGATTTGCCTATAATTCAACAGTCTTCCCGTTTTCCTTGATCAAAATGTGTCATGTAACTTACAGTAACTAGATTTTGTCCAAATTATAAGTTGGAAAACTCCTCCATCTAGCGGTGACACTGGAACTCTTTGAAAATCATCCCCTTTCCACTTGTCAACCTAGGTAGGAAGTGGACCCGAGCCATGAGTGCTGTCACTCCAAATGAACCTTTCTTGGAACGGAATAAAAGTGATTAGCTGAAAACCAATATACCGATATATCACACCAATCAATTGTATTTAGTTGTGAGTGTCTTCACATTCTCATTACAACAAGAATACATTTTTTATTTTAGTCCTAGGTGCATTTCTCACCGATTCAGTGAAAATAATTCCAGTTGACTTCATACCCAAGTAGAAACTAATTTTTTGGGTCAGTGCTCAAAATCAGAATTAAAACTATTACAATTACATTTATTATCGTTTGATGAATTATGGAGTGTTGAAATTCGACTTCTCGAGTTGTTTAACTCACACATTGTTAACACATTGTTAGTAGCCCATCATTATATTCTACAGTGAAACATAACATGAGAAACATAACGTGAAAAACGACACAAAATATAACAAACACGATTTATCACATTTCATGTTTCCACATTGATTGAGTGATTTCACAATTGAAATTTGAAATTTGATCGCTGAATCATTCCAATAAATGGTCACAATATAATTAATATAATTCCTAATCAGTTTCAAATATGCTATGATCATTTATTGTAGACAGAAACGAATATAGGAAAAAACTACGGTAAGATTTAATATTGAAACGAATTTTAAAATCATCATATTTGAAACAAAATTGATTACTTTCCACATTGTTAGGGTTCTGATGATGTGAATATATATATATATATATATATATATATATATATATATATATATATATATATATATATATATATATATATATATATGTGTATATATATATATATATATTTATATATATATATATATATATATATATATATATATATATATATATATATATATATATATATATATATATATATATATATATATATATATATATATATATATACACATATATATATATATATATATATATATATATATATATATATATATATATATATATATATGTATATATATATATATATATATATACATATATATATATATACATATATATATATATACATATATATATATATATATATATATATATATATATATATATATATATATATATGAATATATATATATATATATATATATATATATATATATATATATATATATATATATAAATATAGATATGGATCATCTTTCAAATTTGATCACACGCATATTCGAATAGTTTGAAAAATGCCCAGTTTTGTTTGATCCCGCGATCTTTTTGCCCGCGATCATTTGTTCACGATCTTATTACCTCCACGGTATTTTTACCCGCGCTCACTTGGCTCGCGATATTTTCTTCTCCGCGACCTTATGTACGTGCGGTCATTTCACCCTACTCGATATTATTGCCGCGAGATAAAATTGTTCGCGGTCTTTTTGCCGGCTACCTTAGATTTCGACCTCACCAACAGCTAGGTTATTAGGGGGTACGAGTGAGCTCGCAGAAGAGAGACGGATGATGTTCACAAAAACCCATGTCATATGCGAGGCTCGAACCTAAGCCCCGCTTGACTGGAATGTATGAAGCAGTGCCTTAGCTGGGCCTGGATCAGTCAAGGTTCATATAGGTGAAGTTGACCTATACATGCACACATATTTTCAGTGTAGGCAGCTACGACTGATCAGTGTGAATTTTTTCACGATCATCTTATCTTATTCTCTTCGAAAAATGTGTCCTGAGAAAACTTCTACTAATGAGTTGCTTGATTGGCCTGACACTTGCGTTCACTTGTTTTGAAAATAAATATATTTCCTCTCTATTCTCTCAGAATATTGGGTTGTACAATTTTCCGCTCACAGTTCATTGTTGTCAGATTTTGTGAAAAAAGAACACACATGTGCCTATACGAAGCGAAAACAATTATTCTTGAAATATGTACAAAGATCGTATACAAATACATGCTGTATTGGCAGTTGTCTTCATCACTTTGCCATTCCATTTAAAAAAACTAAACCAATAATAAATCACTGTAAAAATGTGTGAATTTGTTTATCATTTCAGAATTAGTCTCCGATTGACCATTCAACTATTATGTAAATACTACATATTGTGATAATTTAATCAATGAAATATTAAATATATGCATGAAATAATTCTGAAAGCGATCCTGGTATGGGCATAATAACTGAAAATAAGCTTACACAAAATCTAAAATCGACATAACATTGTACTTTTGACGCATTCATTTATGTTTTTATGTTGGGTTCAACTAAGCACAGTAATGAATGATGACTAAGACCTATTGGCGTCGGTGAGTGATGAATAAGGTGATGACTGATGAGAAGATTAGATGGAAGGTTACTTTATTATGTGTTTTTGTATAGTAAAAAGGAGTCGGTCGTGGTCTGTTGCAAAGGAATCATCCCAGTATGAACCTAAACGACAGAGGGACACCACGAAAAAACTCTTCTTGGAGGTCTCTGTCCAGAATCGAACCCCGGTCTCCTGAATGCCGGTTCAGCCACCGATCCACTAGTCTCACTACTCATTTTGCACTCATCTTATCATTTGTTTATGACTAGGAAAACGCTATATACGCGTTGTTAGACGAGCGGAAAGTAATAGTATGTCGACTTCATTGCCAAACTTTTGCCTAAATTCGCCAATTGGGTAACATTTTAGTTATAAATGGGTAAAAACGGCTTCGAGTGGTACCAATTTAGCACATTTCGTGTTTTTTCTTCAAAATGGCTGACCCGATCAAGCTGAGAATTCCCAGAAATGTGTATCAAGATGTTATTCAACTCCACACAAAATTTCAATTTTTTGGAAAATAAAAATTTTAAAATTTAAAAATTTTTAAATTTTTAAGGGTATTTTTGAAATTTGTGAAATACATAAAAAAAAAGTTGATATCCGATAATGCAACAAAACTATACAGATCTGAGTTAGATAAGGAACCATGATAAAAACAAGTTTGAAATTGATAGCTGTAGCCTTTTGACCTGTGGAGAACCGACAAATGAACATAAAAAAAATATATATAAAAACGAACACCAATTTTTTTCAGTATGTGAAATTGAATCCTCGCTAAAGCTCGTCTAATAATTGATCACTCATCATTTGTTATGATATTTTCCTACGAATTATACTTAGTTATTATCAGCATGATTATTTGTAAATTTGCATTTACTTCCTTGTGGTCAACATAATCTCCGTATACCCCTACTTTCGAATACAAGTAGCAATTGTGACTAACCAATATAAGTATCAATGAAATACATAGCTTGTGGTATATTTTTTCTCATTGAGGAACAATGATTTTGTATCCAGTATCAATGTTATGAGGAAAAAAATTGTGAATATTACTTTCCTCGATTTCAGAAATAACAGCATATTGTATGGAATCACAGCTCGATTATCTGTGATGGAATCTGAATGAGTTTATTGTGAGAGCCATAGCTAAAACGTTTACCAAATATCTCTTCAAAATACTACCTGCTATTCAGATGGCTTTTGTGACAACCTAGTGACAACACGCAGAATGACGGTCTAGGACCCCCGAGTGTATTTGTTAACTTATAGAGAAGGCGGTAAATCGGAACGGTCAAATGTTGTTTCCAAAGTGCACGTCTTTTTTGATGAACACTTCAAGTTACAAGAGAGAGAGATAGCCATAGGAAACTGAGAGAGATAGCTGTCCACTACCGAGTTCCAAAATCGCACACCAAACTTGGGTCGCGCATGTCGAAGAGAAATATTCTCAGCTAGGATACGGGCTCTTAACAAATTAGTGTATAACGTCTTGAGACACTTTAGACATAGTTTAGTCTTAGTCTTAGTTAATTGTATTAAGGTGTTCTCATCTAAATTTCACTTCCACCTTTATATCACACTTTTCACCTTTTGTTGCAACTTATTTCGACAGGCACTAAATGACCTCGCTGTCGATGCGCCTTAAAACTCTAATATTCATTCATTCAAATGTTTATTATTTTTTTTAATGAAAAAGTAACCTTACCGGTACCAAGTTTGATACGTAGGCCTACCAGAATATGCAATTTCTGTAAAAAAAAGTCTGATCATATTTCATCCAACTTTTTGTTTCAGCGATACACAGTATAGTCCTGAAGAATTAATTGGTATGATCCTCCACAAAGCTAAGGAGTTTGCTCAGGAAGCAGCAAACGGATGGCCAATCAATGAAGCTGTATTAACAGTACCCGGTTTTTTCAATCAAGCCGAGCGACAAGCAATGCTTCAAGCAGCAGATCTAGCTGGAATTAAAGTTCTACAACTCATCAACGATTATACAGCTGGTAATGATAGCTTCGTTTTATTTCTGTATAGGCCTATATCATCATGTGAAGAGTAAGTAGGCTAAGTAATATGCATAAACTACACCTTTGTCCTGCCATTTTGAATCTTACGGTACCCGTACGGCCTATATATAGAAGAAAACAATCAGGCCTAATATAATTATGGTAACGTAACACTACTTTTGATGTAGGCCCATCTCAAGGCACTAGGACAACACAGACAAATCAAACAGCCAGTTGTCATTTATATTGGTTCAAAAAAACTACGTGGGCCCTACTTATTTAAGAAAACTGAACGAAGTGCTTCTGCTGGGCATTATTCCAATTCATGTTTTACTCCAGTGATCTCCACTGATCAAGATTTAACAATGTAATGTAGGACTATTTAATTATTTATTGATCATGGAACTTGCATGTACACGTATATTAATAGGTTTGAACCCGTCATATTTTTAAAAAAATGAAATGGAACTTTCAGTACGGTAGCTGTGTAGTCTACTAAGCTTTCAATCAGATAAACTGCTGTACACAGTAGTCTTGAGAGCGGGCAGGCATTCGATATGAACTTTCCGAGGAGTTCAGAAAGTATGTTGTATTAAAATTAAATCTAGATAAATATTAAATTCAGTAACATAATGAAATATATGTCAATTTGTTGTTGAAAAAACATTTGTGGGCTTCATTCATGTACGCTGTGATTGTCATCACTTGAAACCTAACTGCGCCAAGATACGTTGTGTTTGGGTGAACATGAATTTATAGACTACAAGGGATCACATGAGGTTTCAGTTGATCCTCAATTTCTACCCTTACCAACCCTCTCAGCCAGCAACCAACCCCCTCCCTCTTCAATTATCGCTAACTACTTACAAACCGATGACCGCTATACACCCTATTTTCTCAAATATAAGCCGACCCCCCAAAATGTTGGACCAATAACTGAAGAAAGGATCTCTAGGTGAATAGAAGTTGTAATGTAATGTGAAGTTGTAATTCAACAAAAATGAAAAATAGTTACGAATGACCGAGACGCATGGTTAGAGACATGTAAATATAGCTTCTATTTTTTCTTTTCATAGCATTTAGAATTTGAAAAATAGCACTTTGAAGCATCTATTTTTTTGAAACATCGTGTTTTGTAGCATAGCCACAGTACAGTACGGTAAAACCACTAGATAACGTGCAATAGCATACAAGAGAAACACCCCAGCTGATATTTTTCAGAAAAATAGTGTCTACAAGCGAGCTAAAAACCTGTATGCCTCATCTCCCGCCTGAATTTGCAACTCCACTTTTCTCCAAATTCCCCAACTAACTTCACCCGCTTACACCTCAATTGAAATGATTTTGTAAAAAAATAGCATCTAATGCTTCTATTCTGAATACAGCGTACCTATATTGCCAATACATTGATACATAGCGGATTCAGACGTTCGTAGCGCTTTGACGCCTTTTCAAAAACATAATAGAAGAACAAGAACATTAAATACATTGAAAAATGATGAAATATCATAAAAACATTTGAAAAAGCACTTTTAGATTTCATCGCTTTTAGAGCAATTGCTATTTTTACATGTCTCTACGCATGGTCAAGTGTTAACACACTGAACCATCATTCGGGAGACCGGGGTTCGATTCCTGCCATGGTCGACCATCCTGACAGGGGTTTTTCGTGGTTTCCCTCTGTCGTTCAGGTTGATACTGGGATTGTTCCTTAACAACATACTACGACCGACTCCTTCCCACCATCCAAAACACCTAATACAATTTAACCTTTCATCTCATCATCCCACCATCTCATTCATCATCCACCGACGCCAATAGATCATAGCCTAGCCATCAGTATAGTGCGTCGTTAAAACCCAATATAATTTTTTTTTTTAAATTACGAATGATAGTGAAATTGTCGTAATGTTAGTTAATCAACAGGTAAGTCTTCATCACTTGTCACGCACATCAGTAGGCGTACCCATGTTTTATTTAGTCTTCTGTAATTATTTTGTGACACCCAGTGAGACTTTTGACCCTTTGACTCTTAAAACACTCCCACTTCGAGAGTCAAAAAACAACTGGTTGTCACTGTTGAAGCAGGGCAAACAAGTGATCTTTCAGAGTATCAATAATATAAACTACCATATTTGACGAGACTGTTTATGTTAGCAGTATCAGGTTATCCTTGATCAGTAGCACAGTCCCCCTCCCCCCCCCCTCCCCTTCACTGAAAACTTGCAAGGTAAGATGTTAGTTTCTACAGATATGACAGAAACTCCTGATCACCATAATCAGAACTCCTATGTTTATGTCAGGGAAATTAGTACCTGTAATGATTGATTAATCAGTTCCCAGTCAGCTATTTTCTTTCATATTGATGACGGGACAGTATTTTGAAAAGAGAGAATGAAATATAAAGAATAATCTGTCCATTCTATCTTCTGGATTGAATAAACATATGATTTATAGAGTGAATATGTAGCAAAGTAGGCCCAATTATAATTTAAAGAGATGTGTTTTTGATCAATAAATATAAGGGAAATTTGCATAGGCAGATGGTGACTTTTGAACTTTAAATCACAGTAAAAACTCTTGGCTTATAATCAAGGCAATAGGTAGGCCTTCTTGATTTCGACAACAAACCTATTAGCAAAACCAGCGTAAATACACAGCTCAAAAATCACAATTTTCTCTCACCTATATTGTGTAAATTAGTGATTCCCATGGCGTAACATTTTTCAAAAATTTGCACAGTAATAATTATGATAGTGGCAATCTAATTAAATCAATAATAGTCATCCATTATTATTCAAATATATAATAATAGCATCAGCATTGGTAGAACTAGAGTAAAAACTGCATTAATTTGCAGAATATACTTATAGTAGGCCTATAAGCCTACTGTATTTGTACCAGGAAAGAAAGTTATCTACCCATCCTAAATCAGTACATCCTACAGTAGAAACATTGCATAAAATACGTTTGAATATTTTCAGTTGCTCTGAACTATGGCATATTCCGTCGCAAAGACTTCAACGAGACAGCTCAATACATCATGTTTTACGATATGGGAGCCTCTAGTACTACCGCGACAATCGTCAGCTACCAGATGGTAAAAACAAAAGAGCGCGGCTTCGTTGAAACGAATCCTCAACTCTCCGTCCTCGGCGTAGGCTACGATCGTTATCTCGGCGGATTTGAAATACAGCTGCGACTGCGCGATCACCTTGCAAAGAAGTTCAACGAACTAAAGAAAACCCCAAACGACGTCTTCAAAAACCCACGTTCGATGGCGAAACTCTTCAAAGAGGCCGGCCGCGTGAAGAACGTACTCAGCGCAAACGCCGATCATTACGCACAAGTGGAAGGACTCTTAGACGAGGTCGATTTCAAGTTGCAAGTTACTCGCGAACAGCTTGAGGAGATGTGCACTGACTTGTTCGATCGAGTGCGAGGACCTGTTGATCAAGCTTTGAAGGCAGCTGGTCTTACAATGGATGTCATCAATCAGGTACGAAATATGGTTTTCTTTGTTTCATTTTTTCTAAACCAAAAGTAGACATTTCATAAACTGTTCAAAGCAGTCTTAATATGTTTGTGTTTTGCATTAAATATCATTGCTAAGACCAGTAGAAGAAGTATTCATAAGAGTGCACCAATAAATCTTGATATATTTTCTTCCCGTACAGGTGATCCTAGTTGGTGCCGGAACACGTGTACCGAAGGTGCAAGAACGTTTGTCCGAGGTTGTGGGCTCGGAGCTCGGTAAAAATATGAACACGGACGAGGCAGCTGTCATGGGCGCTGTGTACAAAGCAGCTGACCTTAGCGCAGGATTCAAGGTCAAGAAGTTCATCACCAAGGATGCCGTACTTTTCCCTGTGCAGGTAAATATACTCCCTCGTTCAGTTTATCTATGTCTACGTAGGCTGAGGGTGTGTGTGGAAGTACCCATAGGTAACGTTTCTCGACCACTGCTCCCACATTTCTCGCACAGAAACATACATTGTTTCACACATGTCGTTTCTCAACTGAGCGACATTTTTGTTCAAAGTTCAGGTTTACTTTTGTTCAGTGGAAGAAACAAGTCACCATTTGAATCTTGACACGTCTTGAAAATGGTCTGTAACCTTTCACACAATGATTCTGTTGGCAAGTTTGGATGTTACGGTTATAAAACAAAAATTTAGTTTCAAGTTTCAAGAAATGTACCTACATCTTTTTTTTTAATTGTACATTCAAGAGCTGTCTGTTGGCCTGTGCTCGGCCAGCTAACTCACTCAGAAGGTGAAATCATGTCAAGGTTGTTCAATGTCAACATCATTCAACTGTTGCCTGCTCATTTGTACCTCCAAATAAAAAAATTATCATCTAGAGCTGTTCTTGAATAGTGCAATTAACTGCACAAGTAGACGGTAGTCAACGTCTCATCATCAATCTCGTGATGCCTACAATACTATAATTTTGGGATTAATCACTTGAACTAGTAGTATCCCATAAAATTTTAAACAAGTCAAGTACGACTCTCTTGAAAAGTCTCCCTTGAAAAGGTTAGCTACCACTGTTACATTGTCCTCGTTATGTGCTTATCCTGGATAAACTCGCAGGTGGTGTTTGAGCGCGAAGTGGAAGGCAGCGGCAACACGAAGCAAGTGAAGCGCATATTGTTCGGCGCGATGAACCCGTACCCACAGAAGAAGATCCTCACCTTCAACAAACACTTCAACGACTTCGCGTTCCAAGTCCAGTACGCCGATCTTGATCACCTACCCGCGGCCGAGATAAAGTGAGTTATTTATTTATTATTCATCTACTAAATTATTGTTAGGATATCGGAATGGAAGAATAGAGCGTTGGAAAATGAAAAAAAATCAATTTTTTTTTTCAAAATGATTTTCAATTGAATAGGTCTAGCTTTGATTTTTGTGCTTCATTCAATTTCCATTTGCTGGTAGCATAAGGCCTTTGCACAATTATTATTAATTGACATTTTGGACAAGAGAAAATTAATTTCCTGGAGCGTTTTGGAATTTTATTCTAGTGAAAAAAATGAATGTTCAGGTTCAGGTCTTTATTTATAGGCCTAGGCCCTAGCATAGAAATAAAAGTTCAAATTCAAATCGTATCCTGAATTTGAATCGTAAATTCGGATAGATCCCTTTCCACTTGATAAAAGCAAGTTGTATAGTCGAGTCGTTGCCTTCTTTCAAAGGTATTCTAAATCTTGAAATAATAATTGAACCCGTGTTCCGTCAGAGCGCTCGGTCCGCTGATGCTGTCGAACGTCGAGGTAACCAAAGTGGCTGAGGCCATTGCCAAGCACCAAGGCAAGAACATCGACTCGAAAGGCATCAAGGCCCACTTTGCCATGGACGACAGCGGCCTGTTGTCGCTCGTAAACGTCGAGCTGCTCGTCGAGAAGACGTTGACGGAAGAGGAGTTGGCGGCCGAGGAAGAGTCGCCTCTCTCAAAACTCGGTAGCACAATCAGCAAGTATTTCACAGGTGATGGGCCGATCATGATACAGCTATGTAATGTTGGTCCACTCGCTCATCAAAGCCGTGTTGATCTCGTTCACTTGAAATTTCTTCAAACATATTTGTGCCATTTTTATTTATTTAGTGCCAAAATTACCAACGTGGGAGTAGCTCTGATTGGCAGTTTGAAGTTGTTATCACCATGGTAACCCATGCCATTTGTTTTCACCAACACTCAGATAAAGGCTAATTGGACTTGATAATACTGGCCCTTATTTAGCTAAATAGTAGGTCAACCCAAATCAGGCACACAAGTTGTTAGCCTAGTTTCTGCTCAGGCACATTCGTGATATGGGCCTATATAGCACTTTTAAATCAGGCCTACTAATGTTGTTATCTGTGGGCACACATCAATTAATTCTGCATTATGCAAAATCAAATGTTATGTCAACCATTACTTTAACCAAGCAAAGTGAAATAATTCAATTTTACTCATTGTTTTTTGTTTGTCAGAATCATACCGGTATTCAGTACGCTATAAATTTCTAGTGTCTGAAACTTGGTTTTAGTAGTTTTTTATTCACAATTTTAGCTTCAGTTTGGTGGATCGAGTGTCAAAAGTGGGCCTAGCAGAAAAAAATCAATGCCTAGAATCTAAGATAGGCCCAACCAGATTCTAATACAGAAGATGCAAATATATTTTTCAAGTCTTTCACGTAAGTCAATTAAAATCTCTTGCGTGATGTAAAATAATGATTCTCGTCTGTATAGTTTGGAGATCTAATTTTAAATTTTTAAATTCTTCGCCTTGGCAATGAAAATTAATCAACATCAACTGAACAGTTTACACTTATTCCATTTGATTGAATTGATAGAATTCAGTAGATCTTTGCGTACCCCAATTTCATATTTTCATATCACATCATTCAAAAGTGTCCTCTGCCAAATTGCCAGATCGGTACACATGACCGTTACTGCTTATTGATTCGGAAGACAGTCTAATGATCCACCGGCTTGAGTGAGGAAACAGGTATGTGTCCCAAGTGTAGAATAGGTTCACTCGAAGTTATACTCAACATCTTCATCTGTTTGTTCGTCTCTCAACTGCTTATCACATCACAGAATCT
Source organism: Brachyptera risi (assembly GCA_964007535.1). NCBI lineage: Eukaryota > Metazoa > Arthropoda > Insecta > Plecoptera > Taeniopterygidae > Brachyptera > Brachyptera risi. Next base: position 26,397,709 of record OZ023331.1, on the reverse strand, counting down.
AACCAATATTTCAGTTTCATTGAGCAATTGCAGAGTCTTCGTCATTCCACAGCACTGTCGTAACAAGTGTCTTGAGAGTAGACTTGAACGCTAATAAGAAGACACATATGTCGTAGAAATGCCTTACTTACAAATGTTGGATTCATTTGGTACAGTACAGTGTTATTCCATCACTCATTCGCTATGCTTTGTATTTATTCATTTGTAAAAACATACACACAGAACACACACACAGTATACATTTTTAGGCTTGACTATTGTATGGGAGTATTAATATATTGATATGAAATGCAATTGTCATCTACACACCTTGGTAACTGCATACCCAATTTTGAAAACTTGACAAACTTGTCCTTATAACGTCTTGAAATTTTACTTTTTCCCATTGAAAATCTTTTTCAATTTGTTGCCATGCTGTAGGCGTATGACTTTTTTCAAAATTTCCACCATCACTTTTTCCTTAAATCTGCATGACCAATTATTATTTATTAGCCTACAGTATCCAAAAAAACAAAACTGTAACCTGAAGTTTCAAGTTGGGTAGAGAAGGCCCTAAAGTAATTCGTAAAAAGAATTTTCGTTTTGATCGATAGTGCTTGCAGCCTGTGGAGCATGTACAAAAGAAATCAAACCAAAAAACGTGATTTGGGCCAAGTCGATGTCTGTGCTGCCCCTAATTCAATGCCTAAATTTTATATTCATATTGATTCACCTCTGGAACCAATTCAACATTGGGCGAACAATCTTGATGTTAGCGGCATATTGGCATGTTACAAGTTACTGATGTGTCTCGTTTGTCGCCAGGCTCCGGTGAGAAGAAAGACGAAGCGGACGTGAAACCCGTATCCGAGGAGCCGGACGAGGGTAAGCCGGAGGGCGGCGAGGGTCAAGAGGGAGCCAAGACTGACGAGAGCACCAAGCCAGAAGATGGCGACAGCAAGCCCACTGCCGATGCCGAGAAGCCAAACGTCAACGCCACGAAACCGGCCAGGCCAAAGGTCGTTACGATCAAGGAACCAATCACAATAGCCGAGCAGAAGCTTCATGTACCTACGTTGGGGGGAAAACGACTTGAAGAAGTTATCACAAAGTAAGGAATTGGTTTCAATATGTATTTTTTTTATCACCAACGAAACTTGATACAAAAATTATCCATCCCCAATTGAAGCTAAGGATGAAAGATAGGATCGTTTGGACGTGGCACCACAAGTGCAAACTTATCTTACTACTCCAAAGATTAATTGATGATAAATTGATAATATAACTCATTTAACAAACAATCCATCTTGTAGTAATAATTTTGGGGATAGTACATTGTTTCAATTTATGTGAAATACGTATTTTAGGATTACAATCAATGTACAAACGATGAATTACAACTTGTCGCTCAACCACAAGTTGCACTGAACGTTGTACAGAGTATATTAGTTAGGGTGTGCGAGTTTGAGAATTCAAGTTTGAGTTGAGTTAGAGAGAAAATTGCAACTTTCGAGTTCAGAAAAAAATTGTTGGCCTGAAAATTGCATATCAGTAGCAACCCTAAAATTCGAAAAAATAATCATGTTTTATAGGCCTATTCATTTTTTGTATTTTTATATTTATATTTTATATTAGAATGAAATATTCACATATTCATTTTTTGTTATATAGGCGTAATACAACCACCGATACCATAAAAGCAAAGAAACGAAAAAAAATCAAACTTGAAATTTTCAAGTTCAGCTGAATTTGAACTCGAACTCGAAAATTCGAAAAACACCTCTACTTTTCAGACGAGTTATGAATTTTTCTTTCAAATCACTCTTGAAAACCGTTCCCTAAAACATGCTCTTTTCACGGTTCTAATGAGTGAAATGTTATCCTAGGATCGAAGCTTTGAACGAGTTTGACCGTCAACGGAGTAGACGTGAGGGAGCACTCAACGCTCTAGAAAGCTTTGTGTTTGATGCACAGAACAAACTTTCAACCAAGGAGTACAAGGTTGCGGCGACCAAGGAGGAAACGGAGAAGATCAAAATGAAATGCGTCGAGGTACAGCAGTGCTTGTTCTTATTAACCTCTTGGTACACTTGTTGGGCCTATGTTTTTTGCTATTAGGAACTACTCAGTTTTGTTCTAATTTGTTCAAAGACGGCCACTTATCACTTCAAGGTCATTTTTCTTGACGTTTTCCATTGTATTGTTTAGTAACAATTACGCTACAGTACCGATATTTGTTATTACAATATAGACTTTCAATATAGAATTGGACTTTCCAAAGAGGTTAGTATGTCTCACCTCAAATCATCACATTTGGCAATGAACCAGGATGAACAAGTAGAAGATTATGTAGCTGAATACTTGTGTTATAAATAGTTCATGAATTGGGTGAAAAAGAAGAGAAGGCTTACTGGGATTCATAAGTTGAAATACTCAAAGTGGAAAGTCTGCTGATAGAACACAGATGATTATACAAACGCACGAGATTTTCACAAATTACTTGACATTTTGGCTAGTTGCTTTGGTCACTGTAGAGTTGGTTTTAATTTTATATAAATTGGAATTAATAAATATTATATCGAGAGTTTTGTAATTAAAATATTATAGTTGCTCATGCTCGATAGAGCAGGCTTATTCATTTTCGAATAATTACACAATTATGTTGGTATAACTTGTAGGTAGGCTGTGTGAGTGCGGAATTTGTTCAACGAATGACACCCATCAGTTTCAAGGTTTTTTTCCAGGGTTTTGCATTGTATTGTATTGTGTGCAATTCTAACCCAACAATATTTGTTGGAAGTATGGTGAAGATTTTTATATGAGCGTAAGCAAAGATTCCATCCCACTCTTATAGGGCTTTGTCTGTGTTTTTTTTTTTTTTTGGCACTGCACATGCCGCAGGGGTTGACTGATCGACATGAAACTTTTTTCGTACATGCAAACTTATCCAACTTAGAACTGTATAGTTTTTGGAATGAATCGGTCAGACCGATTTTGAGAAATATCATCGCAAAGTTTCTAAAAACTCCATAAGATTAGGCTGGGCAAGAAAATTTGAAAAATAAAATCTCTCCAAATATAATAAAATTTTCTGTGATTGAACACATGAATGATACACATCATCACGATTTTTTATGTAATTCGAACCAGCCGTTTTGAAGAAAATAATTAAATCAACTGTTTTTATTCATCAAATATATTATGGAAATAAATAAAGATTTAGGTTGCCGAGATTCACTGCTTTCTAGATTCTATATTTGCCCAACAATGAAGGATTTTCTTCATACGTAAAGGTGTATAGAATACCAGAGTCAATAAAGTAGCAAGGGTAGAACTACTTTAACGACTATTATACCTTATTCAGATATCTCGCCCATCTTACAACGCTTATGTTGCGTTTGGCTAGTATTATTATATTGAGTTTACCATAACTTGGCCTAGTTTCTCGTGTCTTGTATAATTTAGGCAAAAATGAAACTTCAAGTGCATGAACCATTAGGCCTACGCTCAACTGATTTTGTGTGCACTTACAGCATCTCCATTGTAACATTTTATTCAAGGCAGATTAAAGCCATGTTCCAGAGTCCTGAAATTTCATAAACTTCTTCAAATAATATCCCATAGTCCTATAATCGATATGCAATTCTCAACTCTACTTGTCCTTGCGACAGCTCGCCGATTGGCTGTACGAAGACGGCACAGACGCTGACGCCACCACGTACGAGTCAAAGCTCGACGAGATACAGGGACTGACACGCGACCTCTACCAGCGCGTGCACGAGCACCGCGACCGTCCAGAGGTGCTAGCCGCGCTCGCGTCCATGATCAACGGCAGCAACACGTTCCTTGTCAACGCCAAGAACATGACGGCCAACACGGACCCCAACAACATGCTGTTCACGCCCGTCGAGATCGAAGTGCTCGAGAAGGCCATCAATGACGCTAAGGTGAGCGCTTTGAAAATAGAATAATGAGTTGAGGAAGAACTTTAATGAATCTTTTAACCTTATTAAAACGATTGTTATGAGTTCAACAACGATATATTTGTGTTTCCAGGAATGGAAAGCAAAGATGGAAGCCGAACAGAAAGCCTTGAAGCCGTCCGACAAGCCGAAGCTGACGATCAAGTCGGTGACGGACCGCATGGCGTTATTAGACCGCGAGGTCAAGTACCTGGTGAACAAGGCAAAGATCTGGAAACCGACCAAGGCGAAAGAGGTGGAGAAGAATGAGACCACGAGTGCTGGTGATAAGGCGGAGGCTGCCACGGACGACGTGGAGAAGGCGGAAGGGCATCCTGTTGGGGAGAAGCCGGAGCAGGAGGTGCCCGTACCGAGTAGAACACAAGGTGAGTGATGATGGCTGTTTCTAGAATATTGCCTTTTGAACTTGACTCTCTATTTCCTTTGTGAGATAACTTTGATTCTCAATTAATGTTGAAAGAGTTTCCAAGTTGTATTGTATTGTTATTATTCACTGCAATTGCGCATGTTTGCGCGGTGGCAGCTGTTTTTTGTTGTCGAGCCTCTTTTTAAACTCGTCCAGGCTCTTTGCTCCTCTTGCCTCCGTACACAGATCGTTTCACTCCCTTAATGTTCTTTGGGTGAAACCACTCCTTCCCAATTCTGTGTTGGCGCTCTCCACAGCAAGCTGTTAGTTTGTTTGTTTGCTTGGTCTGTGGAAAGGACGCAACATGTTGCTCATTTGTAGGCCTACACCTATTTTTCTCAACATGTAAACTGGAATCTATGCTATGAATAACAATCAATAGGCCTACTACAAAATGCCAAGTTTTAAATATTTGTTGTTTCAAAATTTTAAGCTGTGAATACCTACACATAACAGATTGTTATATTCATGTGGCTGTTGTGAAAAAATTCAGCAAATACCTTCTGTTGTCGCTGTAATTATCCTAGGAAATGCATTGTATTATTAGCCTACAGAATTAGCCTACAGTAATATAATTAATATCTGTAATTTGTTTTACAGAATCTGAAGACGATTCTCATACAGAGCTCTAACGTCATCGTATTTAGGAAAACATGTGTGAGAGATGTGATCGACCCCTGTGTGGCGCACCGAGTGTTACCTGCACGTTTGATTGTCACTCATAACGATACTATGACTGATTCGAAACAATCCAGACTAATGCGTCGAATATATGGGACGGGAAAAAACAACGTTAAAGCTCTTCTAATTCTCTTTGCCAAAGCTATGCTACCTATTTCTAATCTCATTTGGAAAGCTGTTATGGCACAATTAATTGAAAGTTTCTTTTATATGGTATTGAATTTACTGTGTTGGCCCTCCATATACAGTATTCTAAAATTTAATTAGGTTAGTGTTAGTTTTACCATATCAAGATGCTGTAAAATGGCAATTTTGCTAACATTGCTATTGGGAAATGGGAATAGTCATTATTTTTTTCCTTCAGCCAGAACTACGTTTGTGATTGAAACAAACGTATTGAACAAAAACAATTCTCAGTAGATCCAATAGCCTACTTGGAATTTTTCAAATAATCTACGTACGTAAATTATTTTCTTCTTGAAATGTATTAACCTCCTGAACTTCGTTCATGTTCTTGATGCAATCATCGATTCATTCCAATAGATCATGTCTTTTACCCAGTAATAATTAGGTTACAGTTTATTTATTGCTGTGTTGTTACGTACCAAGCACAGAAGTGGAAGTACAGTTTTAAAATGTAAATTGTTGAGGTGAAAATAAATTATTTATTAGTATGATTTAAAATGTTGACAGTTTGGTTCCCTTTTCCCTCCAATCCAGATAGTTTCTGATGTACAGTGAAACCTGTATGCATCGTTTTCCTGCTTGTTCAATCATTCATTTTTTCTCACCCCACTCCCATATGATCAATGTTGAATTTTCCTGGATGGATCGTTTTCCTGCATGGATGGTTTTATTTTCCTGGTCCCTTGAAAAACGATTGATAGAGGTTTTACTGTATATTGTATAGCTGGACTGACACTTTGTCTGCTGTTTTAAATTGTGTTCAAAAGGTATGTTTCAACTCGAGTTCCAATGATAGGCCTACGACTTCAAACGGTAAACTTTCAGTGTGTAAAACCAAATATATAATTACAAAATTCTCATCCTATACTGTGGAGAAAATATGGCACGTCGACGTCCGATTATTATGCCCAGCAAAAATCAAAGGTAAGGTCAGATGCAGAAGTTTTCCGTGAATAACTGGTACACTATTTTATGCGACAACTGAAACTTATGAATTATGATGCATCCTATTCTCAAATACATTCCTCACATTAGGTAATGTGTGCTCATCTTAGGATTGTTGACAATAACTAATATCGATTAGTCGATTACTATCAATAGTTTTTCAAACGATATTATAGATTTACAATCAATTCTATTTCAACTAGGTAGGCGCTAAATGACCTCGCTGTCGATGCGCCTTAAAACCCTAATATTCATTCATTATTTCAACTAGGCTAGACGATACTTTTGATCATCGATAATAAACCTTGCAAAAATGTAATCTTGAAAAACTGTGCTCTTTCTGTTCGTATAATCCTCCAATCCATAACATGGGTGCAAAAGTATTAGTCTTCTATTGAACACTTGTAAGAAACTCTTTTGTAACGACGAACGTAAACTGAAATTCCCTTACGATTATCAAATAGGAGAAGAAATATCAATATATTGGGATAAGGCCTACTTAACGATGTGATGTAATGTAAATAAGTTTTTACATCAAGGAACAACCCCAGTTCACTTGCACGTTTTTGAATAGTTTGAAAATAAAATTTTTGTGTGTGTATCCAAGTTCCATAATTCCTTTTTCCCAACTACATTGTGATTAATTAGTAATGTATTAATTAATAATTAGTAGGCAAGCACTACGTGCTTCCCTCGTGTTGAAGGATGAGCTGAGAAATTAACACCAGTACCTCACTAATGTACCCTACTGTGAAGTTACCTGACTTTAATAACCCTGACCATGATAAACCAACCCTGGCAGTTAGGTTAGGCCAAGTTATATCAGGTCAGGTTCCAGTCGATTCTAGCCGGACCTTGATAACCCTAACCCAGCCCAGGCGGTTAGGCTAGACCACGTTGGATGAGATCAGGTTCGAGTCGGTATTAATCTGACTATGATAACCCTAACCATGATAGCCCAACCCAAGCAGATGGTTTGGCTACGTTAGATCAGGTCAGATCCGAGTCGGTACTAACCTGACCTTGATAAACTGTAAACATAACCATGTAACAACCCAAGATGGTTCAGCTACGTTGGATCAAGTCAGATCCAAGTTGGTAGGAACCTGACCTTGATAACCCTATAACCAGAAATCCCAGCTCAGGCGGTTAGGTTAGACCACGTTGGATGAAGTCAGGTCAACTCCGAGTCGGTACTATACCCGTGGCGAAGCCAGGATTATATTTCGGAGGGGGGGGGGGAAACTCAATTGTAAAATGGAAGAAATTTTGTAAAAGAAAATGGGCTATCCTCAATTTCCACTCCCAATAACTATCACACGCATTCCGATTATCAACTTGATAAAATATTTTATTTACCACAAACTTTATTCTTTGATTCTTAACTATAGAATTTTTTATTCTTTATTTCTTTTTATTCTAATAATGCAATTTCAGTCCAGCTTCAGTTGAGTTTCTGACCTTCCTGTATACACCATTGAACCTAACCATGCAAGCTCAACCCAGGCAGCTGGCTTAAACCACGTTAGATGAGGTCAGGTCCGAGTCGGTACTAACCTAAAACCTTGAAAGCCCAACCCAGACAGTTATGTTAGACCATGTTAGGTGAGGTCAGGTCAGGCCCGAGTTGGTACTTACCCCACCTTGATAACCCTAACCATGAAAACCCAACCCAGGCAGTTGGGTTAGACCACGTCAGAGGATGTCAGGTCAGGTCTGGGTCGTAACCATGGGGTAACTCAGTTCATGGGCAACATTACAATGAAAAATCGAGACAGTGGCATAATGAAAGTAATTTCAGTTATAGAATTATCAAGGAAAGCTGCCCTGTCCAAAAGATCCTACTTTTCATCCATAGCCTTGATTGGGGAACAATGATTTTGTATCAAGTTTCGATGTTATTAAAAAATCTATCTATATTTTACCTTTTTTCTTAATGCTTTTTTCAATCAATGTGAGAAATCGTGATAAAGTGATAGGTGATCAACCTAGTGGCAACATTCAGAAGGCATTTTGAAAGAAATCGAAGATTTTAATTTCTCATTTTTGGGGGAAATTATTCGAAAATAATTTTTTCTCAGTAATGGTCAAACGATTAGAACCAAAAACTGAACACACTTTACTTGTATGATGCAGCGTATTCACGAGAAAAATCAGACTGATCGTTCTAACCATCCGACCTGTGGAGTGCATTTTGTCGCATTTTCGTCCATAAACCATTTGAAGATTCAATTTTTTTTGAGAGTGGTAAAACCGATTTCTCTTCAAAACTATACAGTTCCAAGTTGGTTGAGTATGTACGTCCACTATAAAAATCATATTGATCAATCAAACGTTCCGACCTGTGGAGTGCGGACAAAAAAAAACAAAAAAACAGAGAAAGATACATCTCCAGCCTAATGGGAGTCTTCGCTTCACTCATCCAAGTATGCCTGAACTAGATGTGGTGTGGTTTTCGAAAAGAAATCTTCAAACGTGTACATAAATATTTTATTGACTGTGAAGTGTAGACAAGATTACAAATTATCGCTAAGATAGAACTAGCCATTTTGGAGAAAATAATGGAATGAATATATTTTCTTGTATCAAAATTGGTTACAATTTACAAACAATGATTGGATGAGCAAATATATTATATAGAGAATTATAGCAATTAGCAACCCTTGTGTATTGATTCACAACAACAAAAATTCTCTGAAATTCGTGGCGATATTTTCACTGCCTCCTTTATAATTTATATGATGTCCATGGAATTTAAACAATTTATACCTTGAATATATCATCATCTTTATTAATTTTTATATTCTCATTTTGTTTACTTAAATTGGGAAACATTTCGATATATGGAACTGGTGTACATATATGGTAATTGTAGTTAGGTACACCATACATAGAGTATTTGTTTTTCTTTCTAATCAACTATGGGTTCTTTAATTGAAGAACTCCGAGAGAAGAAGCGAAATATGCTGGCAGCTATTATATCAGGTATCTTGGTGAGTTGAAATGTAGACATATTATTCGAAGCTATAAATTAGTATTAGTATTTATTTGTGGAATACCCGACAACCACGCTGTGCTATAATATATTATTAATGGATATTATTAATGCCCCAACTTGAATATGTATTAGCAGTATTTATAGTAATTCGCAACTACATACTTAATTTGTAGCCCCACTTATTACCAATTTCAAGTTTGAATAAAAAATATATATTTAATGATGTAATATAATTAAGTAATAATATTTCATAAATTTGATTATATATGCCTAGGCCTATATTGTAATAATATTGAAATTGAAATTCATGAAATCATTCTACAGTTTGGTCAGGATGGTGGATTATCTCATTATTTGAAAGTTGCTGGCAAACCAACGCAACCTAGAACCTTCAATGCATCTTGTTGCTACCCATTCAAACAGAAATTCTTTCAACAAAATCTATTATATTTTGCATGATGTGTGTGGCACAATTACATTTATAATTATAATGTATTAGTAACTCGACTGCAGCTAATTTGTGACTGCTTATTAATAATTCAAAGCTTGAATAAAAAATATATATTCAATTTACTAATGATAATATTTCATATATTTAGTAATGTAAAGCTAATATTTGAATTCAAATTGTAAATTCATCAAGGAGTTATATAGACTTTAAATTCATGAAATTTAAACTCATGGAATCATTTTACAGTTTTGGTCAGGATGGTGGATTATTATCTCAATACTTGCTACCCATTCAAGCAAAACACATTTCAACAAAATCTATTATTTGTGCGGTGTGTGTGGCACAATTGCATTCATAATGGTCAATACGGTCAACAAAGAAGCAGTGTACGGCGGTGTGTTTAGCACGGGTACATGTTGGGGTGTTGGTTCAACTGCAGCTAAACTTTGGTACCTTACCGGCTTGCTACTATCCTTCCTACCTATCATTGGCTCAACTGTCATTTTTATTCGATATACACGAAATCACGGTAAGCAGATCATAGCACTAATTGAGTAATTGGTATTCTTTAAAACAGCAGTCAGTGTCGAGTTACGAGATTATTTGAATGTTTTAATTATTGTTTTAATGATTATTTGTTTACTACGCTCGTACATCTACAGAAATTAGTTGTGTAAAGAGCAGGTATCACATCTATATGATGTCCGAGCTTTCAAACTACGGATCCAACCAACGTTTCGAACTGTGACGAAATTCCCATCACAAATAAAATTTTCAGCTGGACGGTTGTTTTTGACACAGTTTGATTGATAGAAACGAATCTCCGGTCAAAATGACCTGTGGTGTGGCTGTGATTGCACAACTGACAGTTACAGCCAGGTGAAGACAAATTTTAAAATTTTTCACTTGAAAATTTAATTAGACGAGCTTTAGCGAGGATTCAATTTGACATACTGAAAAAAATTGGTGTTCGTTTTTATGTTTTTTTTTTTTTTTTTTTTTCTTGTTTTTATGTTTTTTTGTCGGTTCTCCACAGGTCAAACGGCTACAGCTATCAACTTCAAACTTTTTTTCGTCATGGTTCCTCATCTAACTTAGATCTGTATAGTTTTGTGGCATTATCGGGTGGTAACTTTTTTTTTATGAATTTTAGAAATTTCAAAAATCCCCATTAGAATAACCCGGAGGAAAATACTTGAAAAATCAAAATTTTTCAAGACCTCTAAAATTTTCGCCGAATATAAAGGAAACTATTAAGCACATTTTGAGATATTTTTCGCATCAATCGCATGAGAAATAACGAAGAAAACGCATATATAAAGCATTTTCCCATCAATTTAGGCTATTACGGGAACCAATTAAATCTATAGCAACAAGTGTCACCAATTAATTCAAAACGATTGAAATGAATGAAGAGGAAGGCCGTGACATAACTGATTCTCGTAAGGTTTTTGAACGTTTGGAGTGATCCAAGGTCTGTAGATGTAGATTGGGTTGACAAATTATTTTTCATTCTAGATTTCTATACCCCTAAGCTCGTCTAACAACGCGCATCCCGCGTTTTCCTAGTGTATTTACATGATTCAATTAAATCAATTTATATAATTGGTGCATTGAACTACATTAAGGGGACCCAGACCTTGTATGCTTGACAATGTTAATTCACTCAGCTTAAAGCATCTTTTTCTCAGCTATGATATATCCAAATCAGCTGTTTTTTTTATCTTGTCAATTGCACGTATCACCAGACTTTAACATGAGGATTTTTCGAAACAATTTTTTTCCGATATTATGATTTTTTGAAATATTCGCGACATTTTTTAACTTGAAAATAATTTTGAAGAATTCCATACATTTTTTATCAAAATTTCCCCGTGTTAAGAAGTTTGTGAAATATGTGTATATGAACATGCTGTGAATTTTTTTTCATGGGGCCAATCCTTGAGAAAAGATAATTTCATGGTTGAAAACATCATTCTGAAATGAATGCAATTCAAAAAAGAGATGCTATTTGCCTAGATCTTGAATTCTGTATTGTTATTGTGGAGAAAATTCACAAGAAAATTCAATCACTTCTAAATTGAAAGCCTTTGACATTTCTAAAAACTCTTGTCCAGTTGTACCAATATAAGTAAAACTTCCTTTTTATAAAACCCCAAAATTTGGAATATTGAAAAAGTCATGAATTTTTTTATTCTCATGTAAATTTCAACTTGACCAAACCACAAAATCAGCAGTTTCTACGCAAAAAACAGCGCGGACGTAATTGATAATAATTCCTGTACCTGAAGTATCAACAGCATGTACAAACAAATTATGTTGCAGTATTCATCACATTCGAAATAAAAATAATAAAAAAAATAGAATAAATAATAAGGAAATGTCAGGTCTGGGTCCCCTTAAAAAAAAATAATTGCAATTGGAAGGCTGGTCTCCAATTGGCTAATACAATCACTTAATAGTTTGTGACAATGCATTTTATTTGCAGTTCGATATCAAAACTTCAATATCGCATATCAATTGTACCGGTAATACATTGAAATTTCCAATCAGAAAAACGTGTAAGATTGGAAGTCATGAATCTTCATCGTGTAGTAGATTATGTTTCCTGTTTCAGTTTGAGTAGTTTTTTCATCTATTTCATACCAATAGACAAAAGTATATTTGATACTTGATAAAAAAATTGTCAAGGTACTTTTTCAAACAATTTTACACTGGCATACAAGCTATATACACACATACTAGTGATGACATTGATTCTCAAAATCGAGAATCAATTATCTGAGCTCCAGAATCGATTGAAAATCGATTTTGAAAAAACAAATTTTTAAAAAAGTTCATCCTCAAAAAAGTTGTGTCATTTTTAACTTTTTTTTCCACCTTCCCAAGGCATTCGTGTGAAAAATAGCTACTAGAGACTTCTTTGAACTGTAATGTACCATTCGGTTATTTCTGTCAGCGTTCGGCTGTCAGACGTAACCGAAGGGATAGCTTGTGCCCAGATAGTAAAATCTCAACAATACAGAATAATACGGACAACGAAATGAGCGCATATTGTGACTTGAAGAAATACAGCACTGAACAAAGAGAATTTTTTTTGGAAAAATCGATTTTTTGATTTGAGAATCGTTTTACATTTGAATCGATTCTCGATTAATTAATGTTATCACTAATACATATACATACATTCAGTAATTAGTATACACCATACTGACAGCAAAAAGTCCACTTGCTTATTTGATTAATTCCTTATCCAACTATTTACAATTTTTCAATCCGATATTGAATCCTAAAATATCAAATTGAAGACCTAACATATTTAATTGATCGAAAAAAAAAAGAGATTGAACGACAATACCAATTTAGAAAACTACAGACCTGTACAACTTCAGGAACTTAACACCACATTGGGAAAATCCAGATTTAATGTATGGGATGGTACATGATCAATGCATATGATTTCAAACTACTTTTTTTTGACATCTCACTGCATACGCAGTTTTTTTTTAGTATGCTACCTAGTAGCTAGCCCGCTTGGCAGTCTTACGTTCGGCAATGGCCACTTCGGTATAATATAATGTCCCTCTGTGTCGTCATAAGTTAAGACAGTTACAGTTTGAATGAATATTTTCTTTCCAATAATGATGTTTACCTAGCTGACCATTTCTCTTCAGAAAATGAAAAATACTTTGCTTCAAAGGACCGTCATGAGACCTGGATTTTTTTTTTGGACTAATAATTGGATTCTTCACTGATACTCATCTTTCTTCATGGTTGAATTATTTTTAGTAAAATGTATTTCCAAACTTTCAGAATCTTCTACCTTACATGTAAAATAGCCTGTTTTTAGTAAAAGTATGTATAAATAATTCATTATATTCACTGTTCAATGTGATATTTTCAACAGATTTTTGTATTAACATCAAAATCTTGATGTAGGGTACAATAATTGTTTCTCAATTGAGGCTAAGACTGATTTAAAGTGCCACCTCTTGGTTGTTTCAAGACTCTGAGACAGTCTTCTCACCAATGTAGGCCTACTGTACTATCTTTAGACTATTTCAAATTAAAAACATTGCCTTTGACACCAGCACTCCGCTGTTTGTGACCATACTTTTTTACTTTCACTGTGATATGAAATATTGTAAATGTTCGTCACGTTGACTTACATAATTACAGCAAGATGAAAGGGCTTTGGTGCTTTTTCCTGTTCCAACGATTTCTTCTTACAGCTCACATTACATTCATGATTGTTTATTACAGCAACTTTGCCAATATGGCCAGGAATTGCTGTGCTATTACAAAATGTCTGCATCTTCATCAGTACAATGATATTCAAATATGGAAGGAACGAAGATGAAAGTTGGTATTAATAAAATAAAATTATAATTTATATTCTTTCATTTTTTTTACATTATGCACGTCAATTGTAAGTATTCATGGCAAAGCATTGGAATTTCTTATATTAGTTTATGATGAAAATGTACAATTTAGTAATATCTCAAACTTTTCAGGTAAATTGAAAATTTTAATTGAATACTAAAATAAAATTATCTATGGAAAAATTGCAAAATGTGACTTGCAAGAGTTTTGAATTGATGAAGTAAAATACTGTGATTTCGTTTTGTACTAGCAGAAGTATAATGGGTATTAGTATTAGAAGTAACACATAGGAAATAGCGGGGACGCTGAAGAGTGTTAACAGAAATAAAGTCGACTCGGTCGTGTGACATGAGCTTCGGGTTACTTATACTTAGAGATATGTGAATATAGCAATTGCTATAAAAGTGATGAAATCTAAAAGTGATTTTTAACATGTTTTCGTGATATTCCTTCATGTTTCAATACGTTTGACGTTGTTCCATCATGTTTTTGAAAAGGCGACAAAGCGCTACAAATGCCTGAATCCGCTACGTTTTAATGTAAATTGGCGATATAGACGCTATATTCGGAATAAAAGCATTAAAGATGCTATTTTTTCCACAATTCTTTCGATTGAGGTGTAAACGGGTGAAGTTAGTTGGGGAATTTGAAAAAGTGCAGTCGCAAATGCACGCGGCAGATGAGGCGTAGGTTTGACCCTATTTTCCTGAAAATATCGATTGAGGTGTTTCTTTTGTATGCCTATTGTATGTTGTCTAGTGGCTTTATCGATACCGCATTGTTGTTATGCTACAAGACACGATGTTTCAAAATAATAGATGCACCAAAGTGCTACTTTTTCAATTCTAGATACTATGAAAAGAAAAAATAGAAGCTACCGTATATTTACATGTTTCTACTTATACTTATGAATGGATGGTTGTAAAATGTGGTTTGGGTTTGGGTAAGGTTGGACACCCAAATCATGTCACACAACCGAGTCGACTTAATTCTGGTATACACTATTCAGATATACCGAAGTAGCCCTATGACAAATTACAAATGGAAAATATTTACAATTGGTATTTTCAATCAATTAGACATAATGCTAATTACAGTATAGGCCTACCAGTAATCATGCTTCACTATGGTTGTGTAATTTATTTCATCCTAAATATAAATAATCAACTTGAGTCTACTAATGTTGGCAAATAAAATCAAAGTGAATAATGTGGATTAGGCTAGTTACATATTTTATAATTCACTCATTGAAGGTTGTTTATGTATTGAAAAGTGTGATTTATTATGAATTACAATGATCATTAATATCAAGACAATAAAGTCAATATAAAATAAATATCTAACAATCTACAGGCTAGCTATTAATTACTAATTATTCCAGTATGGTACATAGAACTGTTCAAGATGAAATATGATTAAATGTTAATTACCTAACTATAAATATACGGACAGCAGACAGGTTGCATACAACTAACACCTACAAACAAGATTCATACAAAACTCGCACAACCAAATAGAAATAATACGTGGTTCGAAGCATATAATTAATTCCATTGATCTTCAGTGCGTCCAAACTTGAATACCAATGATCCAAGGAATATCATTGTATTCTGCAGGAAGAGGCCTACACCTGGCCACGTGGGAAGTTTTGCTGCAAATAGAAAGAATAATCTATAATCATCAGTTACCAAATTCTTCATTCATAGCAGAAGCAGCTCAGTGCTAAAGCGCTTGCTTCACGGGAGGTGGGGGTAGATCAAACCTTGGTTCGATCCTTGCTATCGTCTATCTTCAGTTTTTTTTGCAGTTTTGATCTAGCTTTGGCAGATGGTGGGATGGTTCCTAGAATATAGGTCTCGGCTGCTTCATTTTCTTTCTTTATTCATATTGGGTTCAATGACGCACTGTACTGATGACTACGATCTATTGACATTTTTATTTTCTAGTAAGAAACCTTCATCTCACCATCTCATTAACCTGCATTCATCCAATGCCAATAAATTAGTTATCATTACAGTGATTTGTTAGAACCCATTGAAATAAACAAAATCACCAAACCAATATTCTGCATCATCAACTGTTTCAAATTGAACCAAATTACATAGTAGGCCTACAATTTTCCTGTCCTTGACCCGGCATTTTTAAACATGAAAATTATTCATTTCCAAGATGAATATACATTACTAATTTACTAAACAGCAAAAGACTATAGCAAATTTATGAATTATATAATTTATATGAAACTGGTACACTAACTGACGAATAATAAAAGAAAACTGAAAATATTCTCCATCCTGTCAATAGTCAATGGCTGCAGTTTTACCCAGTTACCCTAACTACCTTCACAATTTATGAAAGATATTTACATTGGATTTAACGACACTTTGGTGATGACGAAGATTTAGGGCCCATTGGGGTCGGTGAATAATGAATGAGATAATGGGAAAATAGATGAGAGGTAATTTTATTAGCTGGTTTGAACAGTGAGACGGAAATTGCCATGGCCTACTGTTAAGGACCCATCCCAGTATTCACCATACTGACAGGAAAACCACGAAAAATCTGCCAAGATGGTCGCCCATGGTGGAAATTAAATCCCCGTTTCGTCAATGATGGTTTAGCATACTAGCCAATGGTCCAACCATGTCAGTTTCATATATTGCCAAATGAAATTGAACTCAATATGACCTTCATCTAACCTAGGCAGACCTGACCAAACAAGAGCTAGTAATTATGACCATTGGTACAACTATATACTGATATAAGAAACGTGGTTGCCAGAGCAAGACTCGACTGCAAAAAATGTGCAAGAAATAACTAAAAATAAGGTACAAAAAAGATGGAAGACCAAGCAAAAAAACCCAGTGGTTAATTGTCTTATTGGTGACCAATCCTTTCTGGGATTAATTTAGGTGAAGGTGAGAGACGGTTTGAAGTACGGTATGCTGGTTTGGGTCAAAGCTTTACGAGTTACGTTAGAGCTGTAAAAGTACAGTCTCGTTCATTGGACACAAACCTTACCCTGCCTAAGACTAACCATCACTAAAAAACTAAACACAATGATACTAAAAACAATCACTTATGGTACCAATAAATATGATATGTTTACCACACAAGTAATTAGATGAGCGTAGCAAAGACTTCCATTCCATGTAAAAAAAAGGGCTTGGTTTTTTTTTTTGGTTGTAATTTTGTACGCGGCATACAGGTCAGGAAAAAAACAATCTACCGGTACTTGAACCTTTTTCTGCATATTGGTGTTACACCAGAATAGATTCAGAAAAATCAGTTCAACAGTTTTCCCCCCAAAAAGGAAAGTTTGAAAAATCCCAATAAGAATAGTTCGAAGAAAAAATACTTGAACAACAAGAATTCTTTAAAAGCTCTCAAATTTTCACCGAATATGAAAAAAACTATTACACACATTTTCAGAGATTTTGCAACAATCGGATGAGAAATAACGAAGAAAACGCATTTAAAAAGCATTTTCAAATCAATAAAAGCTATCAAGGGAAACCAATTAAATCTAGGCCTATAGCAACAAGTTTCACAAATTAATTCAGAACTATTAAAATGGTGAATGAAATAGGAAGGCCATGATAAAATTGATTCCGGCAGGGTTTTTAAACGTTCAAAGTAATCGAAGGTCTGTAGATGTAGATTGAGCTGATAAGTTATTTTTCATTCTAGGTTTCTATACTTCTAAGCTCATCTCACAACGCAAATTCCACATTGTCCTAGTTATGAACCATTAAAGAGTGTGATGTAAGTTAGTACTGGTAATAACTTTTAAATATCATGATTTTATCACTAATTGCCTCAGGAAAATTGACTTCAGAAGTGGGTCAAGCACAGTAAAATATATCCATTTATTAGGCTATCCCCTTTACACGATCAACTTATTCCTAGCAATGCATTCTTGAAATGTATCGCTACCAAGTAGAATACCTGCCTTTCCTATCTCGCGTTTACACTGCAATAAAAGTTGCTATTGCTGTTAACGCATTGCCTTGAGTAGGATTACGCTCAACTTTCGAGGCAATATTGCTAGAAGCTGACCAATCAGCAACCAGTAAAGTGTAACGTCACATTCCGTTGACTGCCTAGCTTCTGCTGACGCCATATCATTGAGTGGCAGAATCAAAGATTGGTGACTGACCATTTTTGACCATTTTTTCAGTGATACAGAAGACAGGTAATTTTAGGTTATGTTTATATTGATCTCCAAGTTCCAGTAATTCAAACAGATGTAATGGACAGTGAGGATGAGAAAAATTCAATGGGTTTAGCAGATGCTGTAAAGATTTTTTTGACTTGGGCATGTTGATGGCGAGCGTGTGAAAAAGTTGGGTTAGAGGAATGTAAACCAATCTCCCACCATCGATACAGTAGTACTCCTGGTGATATCAATTAGTATTTTATCGCAACTGTCGATCTACGTTTTAGTGATTTGAGTTCTAGGTTGCGCTACTGGCATTTGCTAGTTCAAGGTTCAAGCCACTGGCACCGCTACAGCAGAAAATAAAATTTGTAGGATCCTATCAACGACGGAAAATACATTGACGAAATGCATTGCTATATTAGTTGATCGTCTAAAGGGCCTTTAACTTACAATCAGAGGTGACGTAGACAGCAAACAGAATCCAGCAAGATGCGATCACAGATCCGAAACCGATGAGAAAGCCGAAGAAGAGCCAAAATTGAGCCCCACGTGGTCCGAGGCAACCGCCAGAGAAGCCATCGCCCCGTACTTGAGCATTCGTTACTGTGTTTATCATGAGAAGTGAGAATGTGCCGAATACTCCACAAACGTGGTATGCATGGTTAAAATCTTCAGAGCTAGGGTACTTCGACGCTACATCAATTACAAACCACCATCCCATGAAGAACTAGAACAAAACAAAATCTTTTTTGAGGTGGCTGTAGATACAACTGTCGTGGCATGGTCATTAAGCCTAAAGATCCAAAGTCAACAAATACTGTGGACACAATTAATTTGGTAGTGAATGCAATGACTAGAAAGACTAGGCCTAGCATAGGCCTATGGCCACAAATTTTTGGTCTGAAAACTTTGCCTCGAAGAAGCAATGATCTTACTAACATTAGGTCAGGCCTAGGCGCTAGCCCTAGATGCCTAGGTCTTGCCTACCTAGGCCATTCCTAGGCCAACCAAGTTATAGCATAGGACCCCTGGGCCATCAATTTTATAATGGTTAATGGTATAATGGCCGAGATCAAGTAAGGGTAGGCCTAGGCCCTACGCCTAGGCCTTTTATTAGGCAGGCATAGGCCTAGTCAGTGAGTCAGTGGCCTAGGCAAGCCTAGGGCATTGAATTTACAAAATCAATGCCTTGGGGCCTAGCTTACTTACCAATGTGCCAGAGAGTATTGATGCCAATGCATTTCTCTTGTCATCTCCCTGAAACCAAATACACGGTGGCATGGAGACATTTTCCAAACACGACATTATTTTAGTTTCTATTTCCTATTTACACAGAAGATAATAAAGCCTAGTTCAGTTACGTCGGGCTGAAAACTGACACTGACATTTAACAGTCATGCGCATTGTGCACAGCGCTTCGACCAAAGTCTACGCCTCCGACGAAGGAATCGTTGCCGAGCGGAATGACAGCAATTTACAGACATTTGACCATGATTTGACAGCTGTTGTGAACGGTGATTCATACTTGTGGAACTTGGTCCTTTGGTCCTGTCAGCCACTCGATTTCAAGCCGCTTGGGCGCAAGTAGTTTATCAGTTTAATATTTCCCAGTATTGAAGTAATGTAATAAACTAGTACTGGTATTGAGAGAACAATTGTAAAAAATGGGTGACTCTCTGGGAGACGTGAGTGGTGATGGATCATCCGATATAGAAAATGTTACTGTCGTTGATTATTCAGCATTTGCAAATTACATCAAAAAAGCAACTACCATTTTGCTGCCTGACGAGGAAAATGATCACGTTCCAGCTGCTTTAAATGCCGCCTTGAATGATCGAAATAACCAGGACTCTATACAGAAATTCCTGAGTGATCCTCAGGTTCCGTCTCTATTCATACAACGTTGCTCATCCAAAGGTAGGCCTAGGCTCTAATATATATTAGGGTCAACGCCCCATTGTGTGTGGGAGAGGCTAAAGTGGCACATTATAATAATAATGATAAAACATACTTTATTTATAAGTGTAAAAAAATGACATGATAATACATGATAAATGTAGACACTATAAAAGGGTGGTAGGCGGGTCATTCCACATCAAATCAACTGAACCGAGCATCATTATTTTCCTCACCAACTCTGATTTTGATGAAATTTGTACCAGTTGTACCAACCATTGAGTCGACTAATCGTACAAACTTTTGGCTCCGCAGCTCTTATGGTTCTCGAGTTACGCCATGTAGAAAACGCCAAATTTGGCGCGCTTTGCGCCGTTCCAAAATTTGCTACTTCTAAACCGTTCAACGTGAAGACATATTTTTTTTTATATAATCAAGCTCTGATTTTTTGCTAATTAATGGCATCAGATTTGATACTATTCTGTGTAATGGACATCGAGATATCTGTGTTTGCATTTTTTGGTTTCACCCCACATAAAAAAGGTGTGTTTTAAAAAAAACAAAAAAAAACACATCAAATTGTATGTATACCCAACACATGAAAAGTTATGCTAGAAAGTGGTAAAATCATGGTATCAGGAGATATAACAGGGTCATGCTATGATTGTGTAAAAAAACTCTCAATATGAGTTGCCGAGATTCAAAACTCAAAAGAACGATTATTAGAACTGTAAGGATCTAGTCAGAATATCGATATTTTTACACAATCATAGCGTGACCCTGTTATATCTCCTAATACCACCATTTTACCACTTTCTAGTATAACTTTTCATGTGTTGCTTATGCATAGGCCTACAATTTGATGTTTTGTTTTTCGTTTTTTTTAAACACCTTTTTTATGTGGGGTGAAACCAGAAAATGAAAACACAGATATCTCGATGTCCATTACAGAGAATAGTATCAAATATGATGCCATTAATTAGCAAAAAATCAGAGCTTGATTATAGAAAAAAAATATGTCTCCACGTTGAACGGTTTAGAAGTAGCAAATTTTGTAATGGCGCAAAGCGCGCCAAATTTGGCGTTTTCTACATGGCGTAACTCGAGAACTATAAGAGCTGCGGAGCCAAAAGTTTGTACGATTGGTTGACTTGGTGGTTGGTACAACTGGTACAAATTTCATCAAAATCAGAAATGGTGAGGGAAATGGCTCAGTTGATTTGATATGGAATGACCCAGGCCCTATTCAGTGGAATCGAACCCAGACCTTCGAGCCAGTATGATGGTCATCACCAGTATGATGGTCATCACGTATTAGGGGAAGTCCATAAATTATGTCACACTTTTTTAGGCCACTTTGAACCCCTCCCTCCCTCCCATATCACAGTTGGTCACAAAACCTATTACCCTCCCCCCTTTAAATACGTCACAAATTCTCATAGGCCTACCCCCCTCTAACAAACAAAAACAAAATTGAAATTAACAGGCGGCAAAGGTACAATAGAGTAATCAAATCAAAATATTGGTAAATTTGATTAACATACCACGCCATTTTTTTTCAACTTTTTTCAATTTTTTCTTCATCTTTTTAAAGTATATAAGCTCCGTTCCGCCTACCGGCGGTAAACGCGAGGTTTGTACACTAACCTGACCCTAACCTAACCTACTGTCCACCTTTGTCATCTTAGTCAGATCACAAAGCATCAACTTCAAGTGAGTAAAAAACATATCAAAACGAACAAAATACAAAATGTCCAAACTACACACCATAGACATGAACAAGATCTATCAGAAAACACAAAAAAATGCGAACATAGGACAAAAATTGGCCATGGTACGTTAATCAGTAAAATTACCAAAATCTTCATTTCTTTATGTTTGCTTTTTGAGTACCGGTAGTCGAACTTTATAATTATTTGAAATGCATCTGCTGTTTGTAGGGTGGGTATACATATAAGAATCTGTAAGAATGGCGCCAAATACATAGAACAAAAAAATAGTACGTCACATGGTTGCCTCCCCCCTCCCCCCCTTGTAACACCTAGTCACAAATCTTGACAACCCCCTCCCCCCCCTAAGCTGTGACGTAATTTATGGACGTCCCCTGAACATTTTAAAGTTCGGAGAGTATATTCGTACGGTCAACCTTATGATTAAGTGAAAATAGATCATACTTTCAGTGACGTCATGAAATGATGATTCAGTCGATGACCATAAATGGCCAAAATAACGCTCTCTAACAATGTGACTACTGTAGCACATGGGTTAGCTAGCACAGCTGACTCCACGCCAGGGAACTCTAATCGAATCCTGCCTGTGACTTATTTTTAATTTTTTCAAATTGGTTCCTCTAGAGTTTATAAATAAAGGAACATGGTCAATTATGTGGACAAAGCCAGGTTGCGGACAGGTCAGGTTATTGGGTTAGGTTAGTGTATAAACCTCGCGTATAATGCACTCTGGTGCACTCTAGCAGTGAAAATAACAACTAGACTATCCTCCCGAATGAAGCCTAACGAATCCGGATCCGAACAAATTCTACGTCACTACCTAACATAAACAACCAATGACAACGCTGACCGTACAATTTATTTACGTGTATTCATACGGCTGACCGTACGATTATCCACAGCCTTTAAAGTTTCATGTTCATGCGGTTAGGTCCATCCCTGAGTGTGATCATATGAATTTACCCTTGAATGCTTGTGTTTTATAGGATTTTGGTTTTATAAAACGGACCTGTAGGGTCTGCCACAGGGGCGCCGACTTCGTGGGTGCTCCTGGTCAAAAGTACCTGTTGGATCTTTCCCACCCCCTGAAATTTTGGTATCCTATTATTTTTCTAGGATAATTTATATTTTGTATATTTTCTTAGAAATACAAGTTTAATGTTCACATCGACTTTTCATTGTAGAAATCGAGTTAATCATATAATTCAATTAGATGCCAACAGCTTGAATCATGGAAGACTATTAGTTACGGTAGGCCTACTAGCCTACTACTACTACGTGATGTCAAGCAACGGTTTCATTGATGTTTTGCTAAATTATAATCAGTGAAATTATAATTGAACATGTTATCAAGAAGACTGTATTTGGACATTTTTAGTCTAAAATATTTCAAAAAATAAAATTTAAAATTCAAAATTTAGAAGTAGATTTGTCACAAAGTTCTATATAGGCCTACTGAAATTATGCCAAACTTACCTAACCAAGCAAAAATCAGTACTCACCGTAATTACCATATGACAGTTAGCAAAACCAAAGATCAAAGTCTCTAGATAGGCAAGCCAGAGTCCATGCTCACCATCGATCACAAAGTTGGCTGATCAGCACGCTTCTAGCAGCATTCGCTTGCAACAGTGCTCTAGTAGATGACATTTTCTCGGTAATAACAGCGCTCCTAGCAAGATTACCAGGCGTAACACTACCACGGTCTGTAGACATTTAACCAGGGCTCTGCCACTCTATCCCGTAGAATATTTATTCACTCAATGGCAAATATCAAACAAAATCAAACCCACAAAAACAACAAAAATCCATCAAACCAGATATAAGAACAATTAATGAGTATTGAGTTTGATAATTACCTAATAGGCCTATCATAATTTTATTACTAATTTACCCCCCAAAAAATTACATAAAAAAGCAGGTCCACTTGAATGCAAAATCACTCTATAATTTTTATTCACTTTATGGTATGCCTTCATTAGGTACACCTAATTTATACAAACTATATTTCCTTCTGTTCCAGATGAGGACAATGACAATGCAGGTGAAGGTGACGAGGAAAAGGACGGAATGA
This sequence comes from Brachyptera risi, assembly GCA_964007535.1. Taxonomy (NCBI): domain Eukaryota; kingdom Metazoa; phylum Arthropoda; class Insecta; order Plecoptera; family Taeniopterygidae; genus Brachyptera; species Brachyptera risi. The sequence goes on along the minus strand of OZ023331.1, from coordinate 26,373,835 downwards.
ATTATTTCATCTCGAATGAAGTACATTTTACCAATCCAAAAATGGCCAGGTGTGATTACAATCCACATCAATTGAGATTTTATTATTTATTAATCGTAGTTTTTCATCAGTTTCTATCTTTGGGTCTGCCCCTCATACAATGACTTGAAGAGCCTGTCTAAGCCTACTTGTAGCTTAGGATCTACTTGTTAAAGTTGACTTATCCAGCTGAGTTTGAAATAATTCCTCCACAAAAATATCGTTGACCAGTAGACATGGGCCCTCTTGTATTTTTGCAAAGGAAGTGAATTATTTAAATTTGAAAGCAATTGAATAGATAGGCCTACTAATACAAAGTTGACATATAATATGACCGAGCTTGTGTCAAATGATGTATTCTTGGTGGTGAGCATTCGTTCAATTCAATTGTTTTTTTTAGCTTGGTTTGCGTCAAGCGTGGAGCTGTTGTGGAGGCAGACAAGAGCATCCACTCGCAACTACGACTTATCAACTTCAGTGAAGGTTCTCCGTACGAAACTCTGCATGCGTTCATCAGCAAGACCATGGCACCGTATTTTAAGTCGTATGTCAAGGAGTCGGGCCGTGCCGATAGGTAAGCGTTGATTCATTTCATTTATTTATCTAATCAATCACATTATTTCTTGAGACACTGAATACTCTTTGAAGAAAAATGGCATACTTTATGAAAATACATACTATAAGAATGCATCCTGCAATACTTGTGTTCAACTAAATCTAGTGAAGAAGAAATACATATTTTTGTCTCTTGAAACAATCTCTTCAAATACTTTCAGGTCCAAATGTGCTTAGGTCCATTTAGAGTAGCTCTTCAAACTTCACCGAGGCAACAAGCCGAAACGATGTTTTATTTCAGTTTTAGTATTATTTCAGTATTAATCTATTGTGGTGTTCCTATATATGTTTCTAGATGTATTAACGATGACTTGAGCTAAATCAAGTGTCAGAATTTGTAATTATACATTTCAAATACCATTGTTCTGTATCTGGGTATAACTCTAATCTTATAATTACGTGTCTCACATAGCCAGGGATTGATGAAACCTATATGTTGAATTACTCAATTATTTTGATACTTTCAGTAGGCTCACAGAATGAATGAATTTATTCCTCCTAAAATTACAATCTTTCTTCCAAGGACTTTTTTTACGTTTCAACTTTGAAAACGTACCTCATCGTTTGAAATCTTATAATATCGCAATACATGCTGAACACACATATATATATACGTATGATTGCAGGGACGGTGACAAGATGGCGCCCTCCGTAGAGAAGAAGATGGCCGAGCTGGAAATGGGACTTCTCCATCTCCAGCAGAACATCGATATTCCGGAGATTTCGTTGCCGGTCCACCAGACGGTCGGGTCGGTGATCAAGAGGTGCGCTGATGAGGGCAGGAAACCGAAAGTTGCGGACTTTGGTGATCGCGTTGAAGATTCGTCATTCCTCAATCAACTGCAGAATGGTGTTAATCGGTGGATCAAAGAAATACAGAAGGTAAGGAAATGACGAAATGGTTTGTAATTAAAGGTCAGTTCACAATTGGATTGATAAGTGAATAAGGATTATAGTACAGCATTAAGTGACTTGGGTGGGCCACAATAATTGCCTATATCTCTGGAAGATCTGTTTCACCCCTGCCCTCAATCCTTATTTTGCCTTGCAAAGTTTCAGTGGCTGTTGCATAATAATAACAGCAATCAAATCAACAATTCATTCTTACTTTCATTAAAAAAAACAATTGGTTAGTCTTGAAGTCGTCTAGTTTGTCAATTCCAAACTCAGTGTTAGCATCGAGATTATATTCCTCATTAGGAGTCATTACTACCGGTACAGAAATGTAAATTCCTCATTACTAAGATATAGTTTCTGATATGACGGAGCAAGTGAAATAAAATGATCAACACACATAACCAGTAGTCATTGGACGTCATTGGTCATGTCATTTGGACATTTTGCATCACGCCCTACACATTTTGTGCCAGGTCAGAATTTGTGTTCTCATTAGGGTTAGATGGATTAGTGATAAAAATTGGATTTTTTTCATCATGTAATTAATAAGTGTTGTTTTTATTCTATGTTCGATTATTTTCTGCTTAATGACCCCACCATCAGCTCGGTTATACGGGACGTATGATCATACATAATCATTATACCACAGTTTCTTTTTGTGAACGGTTACACAGAAACGCCACCGTCCGTTTCGCTTCAATCACTATTCACTATTTTTCAATCAATATAGGCCTGACAATTGTAAACTGGCTTCAAGTTGACTGCATTTTTCTACAACCAATTCATATTTCAAAATATAGGTTCAAGCTAGGCCTATATTTGATATTTATATATCTGTAAACGAATCTCAAATCTCGTAAATCCAACTGTAAAAAGGGAATAAAATGAATAAATATAATCAAGCCAGACATTACGGTAGGCTCTATGTTTATTTGTATTTCTAGAATATTTCTATTAATCTTATCTATTGTATTGTCAACTGCTTTACTGTATCAGGAGGCCTACAGCAAATGTTTATTCTATCAGATATGCAAACTGTAGACATTCCTTTATTCAAGATAATAATCTTGATTCTTTATAGCTTCCTTTAAGAGGCCTCTTTACATCTTGCCTACCGGCTTGATTGCAGACGTTCAGGACCCAAGTTGGCAACGGAAAACCAATCATCGTATTAACTTACAGTTTTCGGTTAGATGATCACTAGTATTCAATACGTGCTCGTAGGAAGAGCTTTAGTTCGTGGTATGTTTTCAACCCTTTCAAAATAATTGTCAAAAATCAACATGTTTCTACCTGTTTTTCATTGTTTTCACGATTTTTTCAGAGTAATATAATATAGAATTATGATTTTTACTGAACGTAGATGCACAGATATACTCATTGTTGTTTTACTGCAAAAATAATCAGACTGAGAGGTCCTACCGTTTACCCACCATGTGTTGGGAGCTAAAGGCCTGTATTGACGATTTTTGTCCTGTTTTGTTCGTTCCCTGCAGGTTTTACTCATGGGTTGTGAGATGTGAAGTACCCTTTTAAGAGGCCTCGGAAGCTAAAGTTTTCACACTTCAAACACTCACGGCTCTTAATTTTTTGAGGTATCAAGTTGTTTTTTCCACTTCATTAATTATTGAAAAATTATGTTTACAATTCACTGTAGGGCCTACCCCAATACAAAATTGGAAATTTTGACCAAGCAAACCAATATCTTTTTTTTTCTTCAAGTGAAAAAATCGTATTTGTGTAAACCTCGATGAAAGTATTTAAAATCAACAAAAAAATAAAAAAGTACCGGTAGGCTTTTGTAGGTCTATAGAATACCACAAAAAAGTTGACAAAAAGAAAGTAATAAAATGAACGGTATTTACGTTATTGAAGCCAATTTGTTGAGCTACCCTCTCGCACACTGTACGCCTTCTAAATGCCTTATCAGGTCTAGCCAGCAAACGTGGAGTTCGTGTCGAACGCGACTTCCCATCATGTTATCTTTTGTACATAATTCTTGCAGATATGCGTGATGCATGGTGACAAGATGCGAGTTCAAGGCTTTATATCTATTTGTACAACACTCTTGAATTCCTGAATTTTCTTTTCATTTCTTCCCTTTTCCTCCAGCTCTTCCAGTCCTTCATGGTCTTCTGGATGAATCTATTCGAACCCACCTTTATACACACCTTCTCCACTTCCAATCAATCTCATTCCCTCGTACCTCTCTGCATCCCCTTACCTACTCTATTGCTAAGTTCCTTCCACCCAGTAAAGTTGCTCTTTGCTTTAAATAAATCACAAAGCCCATCCTTCCTTCATTTTTCCTCCAGAGTTTCCCATGCCAGTTCTACTATCATTTTGGTCGGCCATTCTAGATTTTTTCCACCATCCCATTCAATTCCAAACGCTTCGCCATCTGACGACTCTTCCCAGTACCCTGCTTGCGGCAACCCTCTGGATGTTCTCTGTGGCCTTGACTAATCCTATGCCGTGGGGATCCCATTCTGAACTGCCATACTCCATTGTCGGTCTGATCAGAGATTTATTTATCTTATTTTTTATTTCAATTCCGGTCCCCTTAAGCTATCTCATAATTGAATTTAGTGATATAATCCCTTGACAGTAAATCATAACCAATAAACCCTAACCCCTAGACCTAACACAGATGAACATCTTACGTATGATTGCAACATTTGATCAGAGTTTTCCGATGTAATAACAATTTACGAGGTTATGTATTCCGTCCAGGTGACAAAACTGGACCGTGACCCGTCATCTGGCACAGCCCTGCAGGAGATCAGCTTCTGGCTGAACCTCGAGCGTGCCCTCCATCGCATTCAAGAGAAGCGTGAGAGCTTAGATGTGGCTCTGACCTTGGACATCCTGAAGCACGGCAAGCGCTTTCACGCCACCGTCAGCTTCGACACGGACACCGGGCTCAAGCAGGCGTTGGCCACTGTCAACGATTACAACCCGTTGATGAAAGACTTTCCTATCAACGACCTTTTGTCGGCCACGGAACTTGACAGGTGCTGTTGGAGAGTCCAGTAGATGTCACTTTCAAAATTATTTTTCTCTAGCACTAGTGGATAATATATTCAGTGTTAATTATGGTGGCTTTTCGACTCTGATACTCTATACCGATCGATAGGCCTATTTTAGGATTTAAATTCAATAGTGAATTGCAATATTCGATAAATTCTAATTTCAAACAATTGTAGATATTCAGTTGTAAAAATTGCAAATAAGTAGGCATGGTAAAAAATATGCACGCTACTGAGAATTTTCAATTGTGTGCGAGAAACTGGTGAAAGCCTTAGCCACTCAGTCAGATGACAGACATAGCAGTGAGCGCCCTATATGCAGCAAGTTACGTCCATTTACCTGGCAGCATTCTGCTTCCAAATTACAATTGTAATTTTATCGATTCGATATTTTTGATGGTACTGTAATTGAAAATTGTAATTTTCAATATATTTCGATATTGAAATTTCGGTATTGTGTACAATGTTTGAACTTGCCCAACGTAGGATCCGCGCAGCCGTCCAGCTGATCTTCTCTCACCTGCGCAAGATTCGCAACACAAAGTACCCGATCCAGCGCGCGCTCCGTCTGGTCGAGGCGATATCGCGCGACCTCGGCTCGCAGCTGTTGAAGGTGCTGGGGACGCGTCGCCTGATGCACATCCCATTCGACGAGTTTGAGAAGGTGATGGCGCAGTGCTTCGAAGTGTTCACCACGTGGGACGACGAGTACGACAAGCTGCAGGGATTGCTCAGGTAATGAGCCGCCTACAGTAGCTCGGTCAGCCTAGGCACAGCTTCAGAAACCGATGTCACTGCTGGGCTCGGTATCTGCTTGCAACCAGTGTCATTATGAAAAATCATAATGGATTTAAATAATTTTCCGACTAGTCATAGTAGGCCTACTTCTTGAATATACTATTTTCAAATCAGTAGACCTCTGCTAACCTTTGAAATGAATTACCAGGAATTGATAATATAAATGTAAAATTTCAAAGATTTTCTTTATAGGACTCACAGTGAATTTTTCAAAAATTGATATGTTGAAGATATCTTTGTACATAGCCTAATTATTCTAAAATTATTGATAATTAATTAATCATTATCCCTAAATTATCATTAATCATCATTTATCATTATTTATGCTCATCAAGTGATGACAAATTTCTCTCTCAAGTGGTAAATGTCTACCTTGTTGAGAGTAGTCAAACTCGAAGAGAACTCGGAACACAGCCGTCTGTGTGGCTCAATCAGCTAAATCTTGGCCTTGGAAACCGAGTCAAGTCATGAGTTCAAATCTTGCATAAGCATTCATCACCCCCTAATAACCTACCTGTTGGTCGAGTCATGAAGGAAACAATGACCATCTTGAATTCTTTAGAGAAATAAACAGAGCTTCAACGTTGTGCGCAGGGATATTGTGAAGAAGAAGCGTGACGAGCACCTCAAGATGGTGTGGCGCGTCTCGCCCGCCCACAAGAAGCTCCAGACCCGCATGGAGCACATGCGCCGGTTCCGTCGCCAGCACGAGCAACTGCGCACCGTGATCGTGCGCGTCCTGCGGCCGACGCTGCTGACAGTGATTGCGGCGCGCCAGGACGATAGCCCGGTAGACGATGTCGCGATCAAGGCCGAGGGACTTCCGCTGGGACTCGGGGCGGCCGATGCTAATGCCATAGAGGTGAGTTACCTTTGCTCCCTTTACGACCTTTGCTCGTATTCTACCGCCAAATTACTTGGATATTAAAATTTGGATAGGAAAATGACATACAATACCCAGGGTGAACACAAGTTAATTTGCCAAGTTTCCCTTGATTCACTGATTATCAGTTGGTACTACTGGCTCTTGATACTATATCATAATATATATGTAGCATACTACGCTGTATATAGGTATAATATAGGTGTATTATAGTCCTATGTCAGTATGTGACAGTTATTTATTGTTTCTGAATCTCAAAATTCTGAAATGAATCATTTTTATACAAAATTGCCAAACATGATGAATTTAAATATTTTAAAAACTTACTGTGATATGAGTATGGTTGGTTCATGAATAACAAATCATTGATAGCAAAAAGGCTTAGTTTTCTCAACTTTGTTTCTTAGCTAGGCTAATTTTCAAAAAGGCAGGTAGGCCTTCATCAAGAAAGAAAAAATCAAGAATAATTCATTTATGATCAAGTCGACATTCAATATTTTAATGAATTTCGATTTATTTGAGTAAACTTTGTAAACTGTTTTTTTTTTTTTTTTTAATAACATCGAAACTTGATACAAAATCATTGTTTCCCAATTAAGGCTATGGATGAAAGATAGGATCGTTTGAACGGGGCACCACAAGGGCAATCTTACCACCCCATTTTGATTGTTTGAAACTAATGGTCTTCAACACCAGGACTGCGCTGTCTGTGACCATAATTTTTCGCCGTAGATAAAAGTCTTTCAGTATAAACACACGAATGTTGATATCTTCCACTTCGAACTAAGTCTCTTGGTCAATGATTACTTCTTTCCCTTGACAGCAGATGTAAAATTGATCATTATACAAAATGCACAAATTAAATTAGTGATAGGCCTATAATGTTATAATTAGGCCTATCGCTCTACTAATTAATGGTTGTGGCCAATTAGTACTTCATCCAAGCATTTGCTTCGAGGACTGTGGGAAACCACGAAAAACCACGTCAGGATGGATAAAAAAGGTGTTTGTTGGTCTTGAGCTTTTTCTTCCAACTTCTTCTCTTCTTTTCTTCTCTTCTTGTAGTGTTTGATATATATATATATTTTTTTCTTCTTCTTACTTCTTTTTTCTTTCTCTTTTTTTTCTCTCTTTCTCTCTTTTTTCCCCTCTCTTTTCCTTTATTTATTCATTCATTTCTTCTCCTTATTCCATTTCATTTTTTTTCTTCATCTTCCTTTTGTCTTTCATTTATTCATTTTTTTCTATTTTCATTTTTTCATTTTTTATTGTCTTCTTTTCTTTTCTTTTTTTTCTTCATTTTTTTTTCTTCATTTTTTTTTCTCTTTTTTTTCTTCTTTTTTTTTTTACCTTTTTATTTTCATTTTTTTTTTCCTTTTTTCTTTTTTTTTTCTTTCCTTTTTTCTTTTTTTTTCTTTCTTTTCATTTTTTTTTTTTTTCATTTCATTCATTCATTCTAGTTATTGTATTTGATTATTATTCAACCCTTTTTTTCTTTTTTTGTGGAATGAATGTGTGACGCAGCTTGATAATTAATACCCGTCGTGTCCCGTGTTCATAGGAAGTGAACTTGGCGTACGAAAACGTGAAGGAGGTGGACTGCCTAGACATAACGCGTGAAGGCCTGGACGCGTGGGACGCGGCCGTCAGCCGTTACGAGGAGCGCATCGACCGCGTCGAGACGCGCATCACGGCCCATCTCCGCGACCAGCTGGGCACGGCCAAGAACGCCAACGAGATGTTCCGCATCTTCTCGCGGTTCAACGCGCTGTTTGTGCGGCCGCACATACGCGGTGCCATCAGGGAGTACCAGACCCAGCTCATCCAACGGGTCAAGGACGACATCGAGTCGCTGCACGAGAAGTTCAAGGTAGACGAATGGCGATGCATATTTGTGTTGCGTCTTGGTTATCAATTTCTATCACTGCATGAGTATATTATGTAGTACCAGTAGTTTATTAGTAGGCCAACAGTAGTTATCTCTACCGCAGTCAAGTCAGGTGTGGCTTCATGCAAACATCATTCATCTATCACTATTTATTCATACCTGGTGAAGTTGTTAACCAACCAACCAATATCACTAATTGCCGTGGAAACTGAATCAAGTCAGGCATGGGTTCGAATTCACATAAGACATGACACATGGGTTCGAATTCACATAAGACATGACACATGGGTTAATGCAATCATTTATGAGACATCTGCTCATTCTCACCTTTAAATATCCTAGCTGTTATAGGATCATTCAGCCAATAATAATCATTCAAGTTTTATGATTACCGCATTTCCAAACGCAATGACCAAACTGTGAAATTATCACAATCAAGCAATCTATTACGATTCTAAAACGCAATGTGCAACCGTGTTCCAGGTGCAATATCCGCAGAGCAAATCATGTCGCATGAGCTTCGTGCGCGACATTCCGCCAGTGGCCGGCTCGATCATCTGGGCCAAGCAGATCGACCGTCAGCTGACGGCGTATCTGCGCCGGGTGGAGGACGTACTAGGCAAGGGGTGGGAGAACCACATCGAGGGGCAAAAACTGAAGGCGGACGGCGACAGCTTCCGGCTCAAGCTCAACACGCAGGAGATATTCGACGACTGGGCGAGGAAAGTACAGCAACGAAACTTGGGCGTCACCGGCAGGATATTCATTATCGAGGTACGATTGCGGTGTTGCTCGCGTTTATTTCGTAGTGCAGTGAAACCTCGGCGCCTCGTTCACGGATTCATTGTTGTCCCACGTCTATCATTCATTTTGTTTCGCCCTACTTCTATATAACCAATATAAAATTACCCCGGATGGATTGTTTTCTTGCATGGCTTGTTTTCCTTTCCTGGTCCTTTGGAAAACGATCGAGGTTTCACTGTACTAGGAGCTATTTCGGTGTTGGGCTGAATTCAAAAGGAGGCATGTAAAATTCGGTCACGATTGCATTATTGAGATGATATCATCGACAAATCACTCGCAGCGACTCGTTCTCAATCTCCTAGAACCAACCTGACTCAATGACATACCGGTACTGTAGTACGAACCATTTCAAAATGACCCAACGCCAAATACAACTTGGAAAACCACAAAATAAATTCAGATAAAAACAATATTATCAACGATATAACTAGGCCTAATATTGGTCATTGTTTTTTGAAGAATATCGAATCGATTTTATAGATCATCCTTTTCATCCCTATTAATTTACATTGAAATGCTGATACCTTCAGATGGGGACAGACTTCAAGTTCGAAATATGTCCAATTTCGGATCAACTATATTTGGATTAACGAGGGTTCAGTGTATTATTCAGTCAGAATATGTATCATTTATTTGACAGTCTTGTTATTGAATTGGTATGAAATTGGTATGCTTTCTTTTTGTTTTTTCACACGTTTTTCCTGTCATCACGTATATATACATTTGTGTGCAGATCCAGCGTTCACGCACCGGCCGCGGAAACGTACTGAAGCTCAAGGTCAACTTCTTGCCGGAGATAATAACGCTGTCGAAGGAAGTGCGGAACCTCAAGAACCTTGGCTTCCGTGTACCGCTGGCCATTGTCAACAAAGCTCATCAGGCCAATCAGCTGTATCCGTTTGCCATCTCCCTTATCGAGAGTGTGCGCACTTACGAACGCACCCTGGAGAAGGTATGTTGAACGTTACATGTCTCTCTGCTCATTTTGTTTGTCCACCAATAGTGTGTTCACTTTGTCACTATAAGGCACCAGTTTCATCTGCTATTATGAGATATTGTTGTTTGACTTGTTTTTAAAAATCAATAGATAGATATTGTGAAATGTTAGGTGAGTTTCTATCGAGCATAAATTCTGAATAATTAGAGCCATCATATCTCCACATTATGTATGTACTGTAATGAACAATTATTATTTTAATTGTGAAGGATGAACCTAACCTGCACTTGATAATTAATATAGAAACCATGAGTTCTGAGAAGTTTTCAAACCTAATGTAGGCCTATCTGACTTTTTTTCTGAAAGTCAGGTGTACAAGTACAATTTTGTTTGTAAAATTAATTAAATTATGGAGAATACAGCCAATCTTTTCTCAAAATGCTCGTAAATGGGCATTCTAGTAGATTCAGTTTTTCTCCTCGTTGAAATGTTTGAATAAGAGTGCCTTTTGAGTCAACGTTTCGTTAATGTTTTGTTTTTTGTTCCATATCTCATGTACATAAGCATGATTAAACACATGGTCATATTCTTTCACCTTTTCAATATTAAGTGTAGGCTATGTAAGCATTTAATGTTTTAAACGTTCATCACTCGATAGTAATTTTAACCAGTTGGGCCTATGTAGATAATAGATAGATAGATTTATGTAGAAAATTATTATAAGTGATCATTTTGTGTTTTTAATGAATCAAACCTAAATTAAAGATCAAGACCAATTCATAGTATGTGTTTGTGTGTGTGTGTGTCTGCACTAAACACATTTTTTTGCATTTATAACATCCTTAACTGCAGTTAAGCTATCAACTCGAGTTAACTGTAGTGTGATTGCGAACTCAGATACTAACCCTGATCAGGGAAAAACAGTTAATTGCCAAATGGATTCGACCTCGGACCGAAATAACTGCGTTACAATCCCATTTGTTCGGACAAGCTTGTTAAATAATCTTTCCGATTCAGTGTTGGTAAGGTTTTGAGATAATCAGGACGGTCATTCTTAATTAAATAGATGAAAAAATTGAAGAAAATCTCGTCATTAACATTGCAGAAAAAGTTGTAAAAATATAATTGATTTGAATAATAATCCTACATTTGTACAGATGTATGTTGATGCTACATAAAATTACAGTTTAGATCTGATATGACAAAACTGAAAGGGGCAGAAAATCACTTGATTACATTGCAATTTTGTCTTTCAAGTATTATTTATAAGCCTATAAAATATTGCCATTGGTGAAGAAAAAAGTGGGAGTCGAAATATTTATTTCTGAAAAATAAATTGAAAGTCTTGGTCCCTCTTGATGACCAATCTAATTATTGCGTAACTGTTGTTTGTAAACGTGAAATAGCTCTGAGAGATGATGAAGCTCTCATTTTCAATATACAGTCACTCAAGTTGAGCGCTAAACTGTGGTTGGATGCAACAGAGTAGTGACGCTCACAAGTCGCGGCACTGGACGTCTGCGATTGGTCCGACATATTATTAATCTCTAATGTGTTTTGTTTTGTTTCCCCCGTTATCCGATCAGCTGTCCAACAGGAGTTGTCTGAATAGCCCTGCATTCAAGGTAGTCTCACAGAACATGTGGTCTGCTTGAAGGAATGTATCTCTCTCTGTCTTTCTTTCACCCCTTTCCTTCTGTCACCTCGAGCCTGTCCATTGGGCACACGTGCTTTCATTTGAACCAAACTTTTGTGCATTTTTTTAAAACATCACATTCAGTTATCTCTTATCTTGCTTATACTGTATTTTGCATTTTAATTTATTATTCATATCATATGATTTATAATTTTCTTTCCATCATATCGTTACTTGTTATTGACATTTTAAAATCAAGTTTTGAATAAATTATTTATGAGTTGTCAATAATATGGAATATGAATAGAAATATCTCGGCCATAAAGTTGAAATGAAAAGCACCTTGGATAGGGAAAACCTCTACTTCTTCCTTAAAAATTAGTTCGAATGAAATCATTGTGCTTTCCCATTCTTTTTCCAATCTTTCGGCATGAATTGTGTGATTATCAAAACCATAACTGAATGCAAATAATTGTTTCCAATAGAATTTGCTTGCTTTACTGTGTTCTCCTATCACTCTATCAGTGACATTTAGAACACAAACAACTACATCTAGGACTTATCCAAGAGAAAACCTTTCATCAGAAAAGCTCTTTTTCAAAATTGGTATTGATCACTCCATAGTAATCATACTGACAGAATAAATTGCTACCTAGATACTGAGAACAGTGTTTTTTTTTTGTGCTGCAAGTAATTATGCTTTTATTTTGTTATAGTGGTCGTCTATTGAATTTGTTTTTGCTTACCATAAATCTTGGTACATACTACATATAATGGAAACAGATTCAAGACTAAAAGTATTAATGGATAATTGGCTAATCCGATTGAGCTTATTTTTTAGCATCCAAAGTCATAAGCAAGGTTTATGCTACAAGCTTCATACAAGCAGTACAAGCTTTATGTTTAACATTCATTCTGCTGCGTCTCTTCTAAAATAATTACTAAATTGCCAGAAGTACCGGTAATATCATAGGAAAAATTAGTATGTGCGTTACTTTATTTATTCTTTGGTAGTTCGTTCCAAGAACTTCACCACCGTTCCCTCCATTTTGCTGTTCGGAAAATATTCCTTATCATATTTTTTCATCTCGGTCCCATCTGTAAGTGTTGTAACCATAATAAGCATACTGTGCATCATGTGCTTGATAATTGTTCTAGTGGTGGTACTCGTGAATCTTAACAGAATTGTTTGTTTATATGTCTTGTGATTAACTTGTTGGTATTGTAACCTTCAGTTACCTTTTAAGATCAATCAATCAATTAATTTATTAATTTGTTTATTCACAATTGTCTTCATTATTAAATTAATTCTATTCTTCCATGCAGAGTATCTTATTTTGATATCTGGTACAGGAATTTAATTTAAGAAATCTGATGATGTATAACTGATGGCCTCATGAACTAATTAGTAATTACTAAAATAATGAATATTTCTAGTGTCAGTGGAACATTATTAAATAGAACAACTAAGAAAAATATATACAGTTTCATTAATTTCATAATTGAAGCATTAAAAAATCCAAGTTCAATCAATAGGCTTAGCTTGACAAGCTGTCCAACGAGTGCGTTCCAAATGTTGATATTGGTACTGTAACGGTTTGTTTCAGATCGAGGACAAAGCGAGCATCGTGCCGTTAGTGGCCGGCATGCGCCGCGAGGTCCAACAGCTCGTGCAAGAAGGCATCGCGCTCGTGTGGGAGTCGTACAAGCTGGACCCGTACGTCCAGCGTCTGGCCGAGATCGTGTTCAGCTTCCAGGAGAAGGTGGAGGATCTGCTGGTCGTCGAGGAGCAACTCGACGTCGACGTGCGCTCCATAGAGACGTGCCCGTACTCGGCCAACACGTTCGCCGACATCCTCGCCAAGATACAACACGCTGTCGACGACCTGTGCCTGAGGCAGTATTCCAACCTGCACATCTGGGTGTCGCGACTCGACGACGAGGTAACGGTTTTGGAATTGTGTAGTAGTTCAAGTGACCAATCGCTAAAGAGTCCATGGGAGTCGATTTGATGCAATATCAATTTTTGGGCGATTCCTTTTGAACGGTATATACAAGACATGAAAATTCTGAAAAAGATGAAACACGGAATATTTTAATACCTTCGAGATGGTGTAACTTATTACTATTCAACTCACATCGCATAATTGTCAAGCATATTCGGCTAAAAAATGCCATCTTGAAGGTATTATTCAACATTATCTGTGTTTCATCTCTATCAGAATTTTGATATCTTATGCCATTCAAAAGTAATCACCAAAAAACTGATATTTCACTAAATCGACTCTCATGGACTCGAGCTCAATCAACTGAGGCACCGCTCTAGAAATAGATGCCACCATTGGGCGTGGGTTCGAGTCCTGCACAAGGTATGGGTTTTTGTTAGGTCTCTTCACTTCATAGTTTCATTTCACCTGCTTATTCGTACGCCCAAAGATCGCAGCTGTTGGTGGGGTCATTGAGCAAATGGTAATCAATCAGACTTGGTGAAACTGCTCTATTGTTTTATGAACAAGGGAAAAACATCAGTAGAAGAAAATTTCAAGTTCTAATTCAAGTTTCAAGCTCAAATTTCATTATATGGGCATTAACATTATCTGTGTTTCATCTTTATCAGAATTTTGATATCTTATACCAAAATGAATGGACAAAATAAATGATGAAAGCAGGAAAACATTGGGTCTGGAAACGATGCATCAAGGTTTCACTGTCAGTGTTTAGTCTCAACAATATGCCAGTCTATACTGTTCAATGTTATACATTTCCTTGAGCACTCATACAGAGCAAGTATAAGTAAGCTTACCGGTAGTTCAAGTATGAGTTCTATCAACATTTTAGTTTGGTTGAAATGGCGACTGGTTAACTATCTACAAACTGTAGCCTATGTATAAAAACTGGTCACTTTTTTGTTTCATAATTAGTATAGTTGATGAAAAAAAAAATTGTAAAGTCTCTAGAAGATAAGTATAAAATGAGTTTTAAATGAAAAATGAAATAAAAATGAAAAGTTATTCCTTTAAAATTTCATAAGCAACATTAGGAGTAGGGCCTACTACAGCTAAACTCAATTTTGAGAGCAAGAGGCTCACAGGCTTTTCACAGAAACAAATTCTCAAGTAAAAAAGTCCAGATGACTTGTAACTTTTCATGTTGTTGACAAATTTTAATTTGCCGGCACTTAGGCCTACAGCTTGATGTTAAATTCGGAGCAGCGTATGGAATTCACAATCATTGCTCTTACGAATAATTACGTGCTGCTATTACGTGGTGTTGTGAACGGGACCATAAACCTTGCTCATGAAATGTCGATTGTGATTGCGTCTACATGTTTTAGAGAATTTTCATTTCAGAATTTGAATTTTCAAGAATTTTCAATGTCTCATACTCATCATTAGAAGTTATCATGTGAAATATGAAGTTTTACTATGCCAAGCATAAGTAACCCTTGACGCCAGTGTTTTATGAGTTTACTCGAGTGTGTCTTGTGCATTGAGTGTCTTGTCTTGTCCAGGTGGAGAAAAACATGGCTGCCCGCCTTCAAGCTGGCATCCAGGCGTGGACAAACGCGCTCAACGGCAAGAAAATGGAGATTGACCTGTCGATGGACACGGACGCGCCCGCCCAGCCGACCCACAAGCCCGGCGGCGACCCGCAGATCCAGGGAGTCACGCACGAGATACGGATCACCAACCAGATCATGTATCTCTTCCCTTCGCTCGAGGATGCCAGGTGAGATGATACATAATGTTGTGGATCGCCATATATGTCGACACTCGTCAATGATTAGGCGCAGCTAAAATACATGCTGCTACATAACATGCTGCTAGCATGCTGTAAGCTGTATTAGCATCTGCGTTCATTAATTTTATTACCAGGAATAATGGTTAAAAATCAAGGTTAGAGTTTCACTTTACCCTATTACTGTGATAGTTTTATCTGTTCCAAGGTCAATTTAACTTGAATTTGAATGGAACCTGAAGGTTAACCTGCATACAGAATCAAATGTGTTGAGAAAATGTAGTACAGCCTAAATTGTTTTTCAATAGACCTAGATAAAAACCATTCATGCAGGAAAATTTTACTTTGGTTATGAACCTTTGGTGAGATAAAATGAACAATAGAAACCAGAAAACAATGGATCTGGGAACATTGCTTCAAGTTTTCACTTTATAAAGTATCTGACAGAACTTACTCTTGTGAGTTCTACGTCATCATAGATATATATTACCTAGATAGGCCTACGTTACTCAACGTTAAGAAGGCGTACATATTTGTGTCTCGGCAGTAGCTTAACACTACTTTGCAAACCGTGAAGTTTCCGCCATATTTAAATCACATTTAAATAATTATATTTTTAAATGTCCAATATGGCCACCAAGTTTGGAACGAGCATATGTCGCTATCGGCTGCAGGAGTAACGTATCTTGCTAAGGTAATATATATCTATGACTTCATCAACTTGCTATGTCTCCCAGGTTCCAAATGATGCAGCAGTTGTTTGCGTGGCAAGCGATTGTGACGTCGCAGACCCGACTGCAGAGCTCTCGCTACCAGGTCGGGCTAGATCGGCCGACGTCGCAGTCCTACCGTAACCTGCTGACTAAACTGCCGCAGGGACCCGTACAGCTGGAGGCGGCTTACGAGGCCATCGATACCAAGATGAAGCTGGTAAACAGACTAGTTGACTTTGAACAATTATTTTTTTACAGTAACAGTAACTAATTAATTATAAACAGAGTAGCCTGGTTTCACCTTTTTTTTGCGTCAATATGCTTTTCCGACTGTCCCAAAATGTTATTCTTCCACGTTTTTAGTCTTGAATAATTTCGTTTCACTAGTAGGCCTACTTCTTTATAATACGTTTTTTTCATTCCTCGTTTTGAAATGTGATTTCAAAATGTGTGTTTTTCTTACTGCGTTTTCCAGAAAATTTACCTTCTCAGTATATTTTCAAGTATTTTTTTCCCACTGTCCGCATATTCAGTTACGCATCCCGAATATACTCTGTATTAGGTGTATCTTCGATTAAGATTATTTTCTTGTTATAAAATCCTGGACCCAGTTGACTAACGGTGGTACCTCACTCTTAATTGAAAAACTTACAAAGTCAGGGTTTGGTGATATCCTCGATTGCATCTTGAGTTGTCGTTCGTTGTCCACAGGTAACGAAGTACGTCGGCGATTGGCTGCGCTACCAGTCTCTGTGGGACCTTCAGTCGGACAGTCTCTACGGGAAGCTGGGTGAAGACATCAACCTGTGGATGCGATGTCTCAACGACATCAAAATGTCGCGCACTACTTTCGACACGTCCGACACAAGGCGCAGCTTTGGTCCGCTGGTCATCGATTACACCAAGGTGCGTGACCGGATCTAGATGAGTTGATATCATCTTACAATTCATATGAAATTCCATTCAGTATGTCTAATTCATCACATATCAATATACAAATTGGGTGACAGGGAGCAGCTTACCGAGATTTATGTGTAGAGAAAGGCCTACTCATAGTGGAGAGCCCGTAGATAGAACACAGAGATGAAAAGTACACACGAGATTCTGACGTTTCAGTAATTGCCTTGGTCACAGTAGAGTAGAGAGTGATGAACTGATGAAGGCTCAAGCAGGAAACAATTTTCTTTTATCCAGACTTGAATTTAAATATAAATAATCAGGCTTTCATGATTCATGTATTACTACTTGATGATGAAGTGGATTATAAATGGGTAACGGTACCCACTTGATCACTTGAGAACATTTCGACCCTCAGTGTACTTTCTGTACGTGTATTTTAACAAAATTCTGTATCTGTATAACTAGCTTATTTTGATAAATGAAAAAATAGAATATAATAGGCCTAGTTATGAAACTATAGTTGTGAGAATTGATGTCTTGAAGCCTAGGAGACGCTTACGGCTTTGTGAAAAGAATTGAGAAAACGTGAATCATTGTAATTATCATTCGTCTTCGTAGGTTGAACAATTCGATTGCCAAAACAATATCTTACTGGACTATCTTTGTACTGTACCCGATGTCGGCTACTATCTCAATGGCCATTTTTCTATTGTTGTTTGTGTCCGTCGGATGTTGACGCTCGCGTCTGATTGGTTGTCGCACAGGTCCAGAGCAAGGTGACGTTGAAGTACGACGCGTGGCACAAAGAGACACTCGGCAAGTTCGGCTCGCTGCTCGGCAACGACATGTCTCAGTTCCACACGCAGGTGTCCAACTCGCGCAACGAGCTCGAGCAGCAGAGCATCGAGGCGGCCAGCACAACAGACGCGGTCGTGTTCATCACCTACGTGCAGTCGCTCAAGAGAAAGATCAAGGCGTGGGAGAAACAAGTCGACGTTTACAGGTACAACTCATTTGTAGTAGGCTGTCTTCATTCGATATCATAACTGAATTTGTTTGATGCGATAATCAGTATTTTAAATTTTCATAATTGTTATATAATTGTTATACCAATTCATTGATTGATGAATTATCAATTTACTTTTGTTGGTAGGTAGGCCCACCTAATTTTTATTCAATCTATCCCACAGTATTTGTATTCTCTAAAAATGACCTTCCAGAATTAGTTAGTTCAAGACACTGCTTCGAGTACAACTCAAATCTAGTTGGGCGTGGGTTATAAATGTCATTTCATATTTGTATATATATTGTATGTCAATCTTTTTTTGAAAGATCCCCCTTGCGGTACCCAGTACGAACGATCCTACCTTGTCATTCTCACCCTTAATTAGGAAACAATGATTTTAAGTCAAGTTTTTTATGTGAATGAAAAAAATGAAAAATTTGATCTGTATGACATCACCAATTGTCCAAGTCGAATGAGGTATCAAGCAACACCCCCTACAAGTCATCTCCTGCGATTATGTAAATGTGAGTACCGATACTGGACCTCGAACCAACTACGAATTATGTGTAAGACTGATCTCACTTCTTTCTGGATTCCAGGGAAGGTCAACGTATCCTGGAGCGCCAACGCTTCCAGTTCCCTAGCAACTGGCTACACGTCGACAATATCGAGGGAGAGTGGGGAGCGTTCAACGAGATCATGAAAAGGAAGGACTCATCAATCCAGACTCAGGTAACATTGACAAGGTTTCTTATTGGTACATAAGGTACTAAAGACAACATAAATTATCTCCATTTCAGCCATCATAATGTTTTCGTACAGTACTGTATTGTTGTACATTGCATCTATTTTATGATATGCCCATCAACATGCTAGGTTGAGAACTTTGTCGATATGGCCTTCCGTCTGACGAATCAGCTAAGACTCTGCCTTGGAAATTGGAGACAAGTCAGGCGTGGGTAACCCTCAGAAGGCATGCATTTTGACGAACTTCGTTAATCTATCCCCGCTTGTCTGTACCTCCAAATAACTTGGATGTTAGTTTGGTTATTGGGCAAACAAACAATAATCCTCATTGTATTTACGGATCAAGGTTACACATCGTTCATCTATTTCGACTTGTTCGTACCTCCAAATAACTTGGATAGTTTGGAGCGCATCGAATATTGCTTTGTGCGTGTTGGATGAAACATCACGGGTGCTGACAATTGTTCAATAGCTCAACGGTTTGTTTTGTGTTGCTAGGTTGCCAGCCTGCAAGTAAAGATCGTGGCAGAAGACAAGGCGGTGGAGTCGCGCACCAACGACTTCCTGAACGACTGGGAGAACTCGAAGCCGGTGGAGGGATCGCTGAGACCTGACGAGGCGCTGCAGCACCTGCAGATGTACGAGAGCAAGTTTGCCCGGCTCAAGGTTGAGAGGGATAACGTCGCCAAGGCCAAGGAAGCTCTCGAATTACAGGAACCAGGTAGATAAGTCTTGTAATTCATAGATCTTTAGAGATAAATCCGAAGGCAGAAACTAAATGAAAGTCTTTTGGTGGTTAACGATTGTCACTTCAAACCCATAGTTGACAATATTTATTTAATTACAAATGAACAGATTTCATTTTGTGAGTAGCTTGTAGCTAATTATTAGCTAGGCTATTCTAAGCTCTGAGCATGTCATCTTGAGAAGTACAGGTATTCAGCATGTAAGAATTATTCTTTCAAATCTTTTATAACTTACATAAAGGGTCTAGGTAATATGTAGACTCTATTTTGATCAAAATAGGACTTGACTAGGACTTCTGTTCCATTGCCCTTAGTTTTTTAAAAAACTTTTTCAATCAATTCAATCCATTACCGACCAGTTACGAAATGAATTGTGATTGTAAGTCGACGCCATTTCTAATGAATGTGCTTTGCGTCAGGTGGCGAAAGCACGAGCGAGGACCGCATGCAGGTAGTGTTCGAGGAGCTGCAAGACTTGCGCGGCGTCTGGTCTCAACTCTCGCAGATCTGGTCGCAGATAGACGAGATACGAGACAAGCCGTGGCTGTCGATCCAGCCAAGGAAACTGCGTCAGCAGCTGGACGCGCTGATGGCAACGTTGAAAGAGCTGCCCGCACGTCTGAGGCAGTACTCGTCGTACGAGTATGTCAGGAAACTGCTGCAAGGTTACACCAAGGTCAGTCTCTCGGCAGTCAGCAAATAAGCCGTTAATTAGTTTATAATGTACGCCATTAAGCTTGGACGTACGTGCCTGTTTGTATTTGTTAGGCCTATATAATTAAAATGTTTGTTTTGAAGTTGTCAAAGATGCTCAGACTGTTGACTTGACGAGTAATATTAGATTAAGAAGGCTACTAATTTTGGACTTGACGTATTGTATAATCACGTAGTCCAAGTTAATTCATTTTCATTTTCAAATAATATTTTTCTTGCCCTCAAAAATGAAATAGGCTTATCCAATACAAAGTAGGCATATATCATTTTCTATCAAGTAAACAAACAGTAACACACAAATAATGGCATAAGAATGTTGATGATTAATAATAGCAGGCCTATGTGGGTAGTACTATAGGTCTATGTATTCTACAATGATTATTTATATATTTTCAATTTATTATATTACAATAATTATTGATTGATAATAAAAGTGAAATAACATTAATTGTTGCTGTTGTAAATTTTGAATTAATTCTGTAGTTATTCGAAGAAGGTGCAAGAATTACTTGTGAGGCATGATCTTGTGTGCATTCTGTTCAAATGATAGTTCAAGAAATTTGCACAGAAAGATCAAGAAAGGAGTGAATCAAATCACCCCGTTCCACCTCCAGTCACCACTACAGTGAAACCTCTATGAATCGTTCCTAGATCCATTGTTTTCCTGCTTCTATCATTCATATATCTCACCCCACTCCCATATGATCAATGTTAACTTTTCCTGGAAGGAACATTTTTCAGCATTTATATTCACAGTTTATATTTTAAACTTTAACTTTAAGTTTATATTTTAACACAGTTTATTTATATCACAGTTTTATTTTCCTGGTCCATTGTAAAACGATGAACAGAGGTTTCACTGTATATACACGTCTGTGTGTGACTCGTTTGGTTGTCTAGGTCAACATGATGATCGTGGAGCTGAAGTCGGACGCGCTAAAGGAGCGCCATTGGAAGCTGCTGATGAAACAGCTGCGAGTGACATGGGTGCTGAGCGACCTGTCAATCGGTCAGGTGTGGGACGTCAACCTGCAGAAGAACGAGTCGGTCGTCAAGGACATCATACTCGTTGCCCAGGGCGAGATGGCTCTCGAGGAGTTCCTCAAACAGGTAAGTCGTTACCGTTCAATGTGTTGTCGGGATTCAACTTGCAGTAGTTTGGGGTAATGAGTACAGAATACATATGAAATTAATGAAATTCTCCAGTGTTTATATATAAGTCAAATGATAACACCTTACAAAATATGCCCAAATACAACAGGAATTTGACAAAAATGGATTGTAAATAAAAATATTAGAATAATACAGTGGAACCTCTTAAATTAGCCTATGTAGGTATTTTGGGGGTTGAAAAACTTAATTGAGTGAAAAACTCACTTGAGAAATTATTCAGTATGACTGAGGGAGCACTTACAGAGCAAACTCATCGAGTTAATAAAGTACTAAAGAGAAACTTACTAGACCGAAAGAACTCATATTGTATACAAAAGATATTTTTCAATTCAGGTAAATGTTTCAATCCATTTTTAATCCATTTTTAATCCAATGTAAGTAATCCTAGCTATTATTCACTAGGTATCTATATTTTTTATTTTAAACGCTACACAGCAGCTAAGACACTGATTTAGTATTCCAAGTCAATTTGGGTGTTTGTTCAAATTCCCCATGACTCCATGAGGCAAGAGTTTTTTTGTAAATATATCATCAATCATCTGCTCATTTGTACCACCCCAAATAACCCAACTGTTGGTAGTACAGTTGAGCAAACAATAATTATTCATTTTTAATAATTTCAAGTCATTGGATTCATCATATATACTCTGTGTTTGCTTGCTAGGTACGCGAATCTTGGCAGAGCTACGAGCTGGACCTGATCAACTACCAGAACAAGTGCCGCCTGATCCGCGGCTGGGACGACCTCTTCAACAAGGTCAAGGAGCACATCAACAGCGTGGCTGCCATGAAACTCTCCCCGTACTACAAGGTAAATAAACCTGGCCACATTATACAACTCCTTCATCTTCTTTGAATGGAATGAAATGATGAAAATGAGTTGATATTCATCATAACACACCAATAAAGCAAACCAGAAGAACATTGTTTTATTTGTGCTTTACAGTGAAACCTCAACCAGATCTATCGTTTTCGCTCTTCTATTATCGATTTTATCCCTCCCTACTCCCGTGTAACTGACGTTAAATTTCCGTGCATGGATGGATCCATTTCCTGATTCTTTGAAAAATGATCGATGAAGGTTTCACTGTATTTTCATTTTGTGCAAATCTATGTTAGTGCTTCAACAATATCTCTTTTGACTTATAAATTTAGGTAAGCTGTTCTTCTCTCTCATCACCTTTCCCCATTTACCATGAATTTTTAAAAATCCTCAGTTTTGCTATTAGTAGTGGGGTTCTTAAGAAACAAAAGCAATAAATTATCACCATAAGGTGCTTGATGAGGTGGGGTAGTAAACAGTCCTTTGCAAGCATCTCTCAACTTTCTATAATTCAGTTTTCAACCTTTGAAAAGTGTGGTATGCGGGGATAATCTGCATCCTCATACATGCGAGTAATTTTGTGGTATTTTGTGTCAGGTGTTTGAAGAGGAGGCGCTGACGTGGGAGGAGAAGTTGAACCGAATCAACGCGTTGTTTGACGTGTGGATAGACGTGCAACGTAGATGGGTCTACCTGGAGGGAATATTCTCGGGTTCGGCTGATATCAAAGTGCTGTTGCCTGTGGAGACGTCACGGTAAGCCAAGTTTGATAAGTTTCGGTTTGACCAATTGCTCAAAGTGAGAGTTATTTACTTAACTAGTCAATTGGAGTGGTTATTATTTGTAATTGGATAGATTGCATCTACTTTCAGTTGATTTTGAGTTTAATTCTTGTTATAGATTGCTAATTAATTCAGCAATACATACATTTTTGTTGTTCAATATCAGAAATACTTTCTATGCCAACCACGTGAAGGGATGTTTGAGACCTAGGCCTTATATTTTACACATATTGGCCTTCTGTATTTGAATACACGAAAGAAGAAATTGTCTATCAACATAACTGTCACAAATATCACCTCTATATTAGTGATAACATCGATTAATCGAGAATCGATTCAGAATCTATTCCAATGTAAAACGATTCTCAAATCAAAAAATCGATTTTCCAATTGAAAAAAAATCATTTTTTTTTGGTCAGTGCTGTACTTCTTCACGTCGCAATACGTGCTAATTTCGTTGTCATATTATTCTGTATTGTTAAGATTTTACTATCTGGGCACAAGCTATCCCTCGGTTACGTCTGACAGCCGAATGTTGACAGAAATACTCGAATAGTACAGTACAGTTCAAAGAAGTATCGAGCAGCTATTTTTCCCGTGAACGCCTTGGGAAGGTTGAATAAAAAGTTTAAAATTACACAACCTTTTTGAGAATGAACTTTTTAAAAAATTTGAATATAGGTAGCGGGCCTATATTTTTTTCAATTTTTTTTTCTTTTCAAAATCGATTTTTAATTGATTCTGGAGCTGCAGAATCGATTCCCGATTTTGAGAATCGATGTCATCACTACTCTATATCTGTATATATCTGTGGTATTTGTAAGATGTTATGATTTTTCAGGACGAGGTTTTTCTTATAAACACAACTGGATAGCTTTGAATCTCTTTTGAGTGGCAGCAAAATTAAGTAGGCCAAATTACGTACCGAAGTTTTACAGTTATTTTATAGGTAGACAACCTTCCTGTTTTGTAGATAGGTTTACAAGTAGGCCCATACTTCATAATGTAAACTCATTTCAGTTAGCAAGCATAGTGTTGGCCAAAAGTAAAGAATCACGTTGAAAATATTGAATAGTGAAATTACAAATTGAAAATGGACAATTTCGTCGTACTGAGGTGACGACTTAACGTTGTTTTTTGTTGTCCAGATTCCAGAGCATCAGCTTGGAGTTCCTCGGCCTGATGAAGAAAGTGACAAAGTCGCCGATGGTGATGGACGTGCTGAACATCCCCGCGGTGCAGCGTTCGCTGGAACGACTGGCGGAACTGCTCGGCAAGATACAGAAGGCGCTCGGCGAGTACCTCGAGAGAGAGCGTACGTCGTTCCCCAGGTAAGCCACTCATTTTTGCAAATCACAAGTTCCTGGTACTCGTAGGCTAGTTACTAAATTTTGTCACATGGATGATTGACTCCTGTAACTACGATAATTTTGAATAATACAGTAGAACGTCGTTTATACGACTTTCAGGGGACTCAGAAAAAAAATCGTATAAATGGATAAACGTATAAATGATTTATTAATGAATCTGGGTTCAAACATTTACCCACTGCATAATCAATGTTTTTTTTTGGTCTTTATTTTCTTGTGTATGATGTTTTTGGTCTGGTCTGTAAGTGAAGACGCGTCACAGCTCTCCCCTCCGCCCCCTCACCAACCCTCGCACCACTACAGCATGCTATTATGTCCTAGACAGCTCTCAGATGACATGTGCTTTATGAGAGACAGACGCAGACATTTACCAATGCTCGTAGCAACCAATTAACACTGTCCAGACGACTCCTAGTGTGGCATTTACTTCAAATGTTTGACATCACATTGACAGAATTACATTTTTTTGTTTTTCTGTTCCTGTTAGAGAGGGAATATTATTGAAATGACATTTGACTTCAAACAATGGAAAGCGATCATCATTGCCTTTTTAAAATACTTCGATTTTGAAATCACTTTTTGTTGACATGAAAGAAATGCGCTCCTGCACATGCCTTGCATACCCCCTCCCCCCCTCCCACACATTATCAGCTGTCACTGGCTGGGCAAATGTGCCAGTGTGATTGCAACATTCTTGGCAGTGTGCTTCCAAACCTTGAGGTTGGAGGTCCTGTTGCTCTAAAGAGTGATGATTGGTTTAGGAAAATGATGCGTCTCTTCATGAATATAAGTGATTTAGGACTAGACAATATCTAGACATATTTTTTGGGGTGGGAAAAACCCGGGTAGGAGTGAAGAAGTCATGATAAGGTGGTATTTTTACTAGGAAAAACAGGTGTGCTTAGGCATGTGTTGTTTACGTTTCGGGGTTTTTACGACTTTATGATGAACACCTGACTGGAATTATTGAAAATGTTGGAAGGAGACAAGAAATTCAGTTGTATAAACGAAAAGTCGTGAATAAATGAGTTGTATAATAGAAGAAATTTAACATTTAGTCTTATGGAGAATGGTTGGGACCACCTGGAAAAGTCGTATAAATGTAAAAATCGTATAAATGAGAATCGTATAAGTGACGTTCTACTGTAATTATTTGAATAGTTGCATTTTGAAGAACTTTGAAAAATTCTAATCTGATGCTAAGGTAGTTCTTAAAATTTAGGCCATGACTACTTTCTTCCTTTGAAATCAACTTTTGAAGAAATCTTTATCTCATCATCCTGTCATCTCATTAATCATTCTTCCAATGCCAACAGATGTAAGTCATCACTACAGTCTGCCGCTAAACTCAATGTAAAGTGAAGGAATAACTGTTTTCAACGTTAGTACACATGTTATATTTGTCTCGACCTCCAGGTTCTACTTCGTCGGTGACGAGGACCTGCTCGAGATCATCGGCAACAGCAAGAACGTTGCCCGCCTCCAGAAACACTTCAAGAAGATGTTTGCCGGCGTCGCCGCCATCCTGCTGAACGAGGATGCGACCGTGATCACGGGGATTGCGTCGCGCGAGGGTGAGGAGGTGCTCTTCAAGGAGCCCGTGTCGACCGTCGACCACCCCAAGATCAACGAGTGGCTGAGCATGGTCGAGAGCCAGATGAGGGTGACGCTGGCGTCCAGTCTGGCGCAAGCCGTGCAGGTAAACAAACCTGATAAGATTGAGTGCGTGGAATTGTGAACAAGTGGATAAGTGAACAAATACAATCTGAAATTCAAAATACAGTAGAACGTCAGTTGTACGATTCTCATTTATACGATTTTTACATTTATACGACTTTTCCAGGTGGTCCCAACCATTCTCCATAAGACTAAATGTTAAATTTCTTCTATTATACAACTCATTTATTCACGACTTTTCGTTTATACAACTGAATTTCTTGTCTCCTTCCAACATTTTCAATAATTCCAGTCAGGTGTTCATCATAAAGTCGTAAAAATCCCAAAACGTAAACAACACATGCGTAAGCACACCTGTTTTTCCTAGTAAAAATACCACCTTATCATGACTTCACTCCTACCCGGGTTTTTCCCACCCCAAAAAATATTTATAGATATTGTCTAGTCCTAAATCACTTATATTCATGAAGAGACGCATCATTTTCCTAAACCAATCATCACTCTTTAGAGCAATAGGACCTCCAACCTCAAGGTTTGGAAGCACACTGCCAAGAATGTTGCAATCACACTGGCACATTTGCCCAGCCAGTGACAGCTGATAATGTGTGAGAGGGGGGGAGGGGGTATGCAAGGCATGTGCAGGAGCGCATTTCTTTCATGTCAACAAAAAGTGATTTCAAAATCGAAGTATTTTAAAAAGGCAATGATGATCGCTTTTCATTGTTTGAAGTGAAATGTCATTTCAATAATATTCCCTCTCTAACAGGAACAGAAAAACAAAAAAATATAATTCTGTCAATGTGATGTCAAACATTTGAAGTAAATGCCACACTAGGAGTCGTCTGGACAGTGTTAGTTGGTTGCTATGAGCATTGGTAAATGTCTGCGTCTGTCTCTCATAAAGCACATGTCATCTGAGAGCTGTCAAGGACATAATGGCATGCTGTAGTGGCTTGAGGGTTGGTGAGGGGGCGGAGGGGAGAGCTGTGACGCGTCTTCACTTACAGACCAGATCAAAAACATCATACACAAGAAAGTAAAGACCAAAAAAAAAACGTTGATTATGCAGTGGGTAAATGTTTGAACCCAGATTCATTAATAAATCATTTATACGTTTATCCATTTATACGATTTTTTTTCTCAGTCCCCTAAAAGTCGTATAAACGACGTTCTACTGTAGTTCTTCACAGAATAAGTAGCTGCCAGTGGTAGACATCGAGAAGACAGCTAGACCAAGTTGTAGTTCATTAGTCAGTTCATTAGTCAGCTGTTGAAATGCAAAATGGGTCTTATTTATTTCATTAAACCCAGAATTTAAATGAAATTACTAAATGGTTGACACTTGAAATCAGCAAAATGATTTCAATTTTTTTAGTTTTGAATTATCAGAACCAGAAGTCTTAACTGAATGTTCATCTTTGAACGCTTTAAGTTCAAGTCACTTTCATAGTTTTGTATAGGTAACCTGGTCATTTCATACCCCTCTTTTTAACGTCTAGCTGTTGGTGGGCTCATTCAGCCATTTGAAATCGAAAACTATTTTTAAGAAGAAATTGAAGCATTGAGAATCAATATTAGAACTACCACGTATTGATAAGAATGATTGGGGTTATTTGTATCACTGTAATCCAACGTGTTTTTGTCTTGTATCGCTCAGGGCATCAAGCAGTTCAAGGAAGGCGACATCGACTCGAAGGCGTACATGACGTGGTGCGATCGCTACCAGGCGCAGATCATTGTGCTGGCCGCGCAGATCCTCTGGTCTGAAGATGTCGAGGCCGCGTTGCAACAGATCAGCGCTGCGTCTGATCAGAAGATGCTCCCGCTGGAGCGTGTCCTCGGTCAGGTAAGTTGGTGCACTAGCTGGATTCGTGCGTTCATCGTTGTCCAGTCGAATTAATATATAGGTGTCGAATTGTTATTCTTATTAATCAGGAACCCATGTAGTTTTTTTCATTTTAATTGTAAATTGAAATTGCAACTCACCTCGAGTTTGAGGGCAAAAATGGCACCTCGTTTTTTATACGGTCGATTAGTTTTGTAATTGTCTCGATGTGCGAGTGTAGATAACATGTAGCGAGGACATGACAGCAACTTGCTAGTCGTGATAACATCAGTCCTGAGTTTTGAAGACTGAGAACCCTTTTGTAGAGGTCCAATAGAACCAGCCTTCAATACTTGCATAGAAAAAAAATACTTGGCATCACTTTGTAATGTAATGGACCCAAAAATACCAATTTTTTAATTATATTTAATTTATGTTTGACTTGGGCCTATATTGAATTATGTTGGAAACATTTTTGAATTATCGAAACAATTAGCATTGAGCTTATGGGAAAAAGCTCTGCAGGGACCTAAACTATTGTTTGAATGGCAGCAAAATTTTAATTATTCAAGTTTGTGTTAACAGGGTTATATTCTAATAAAAAACTGCTTCAACATGACTCGCTAGATTAAATTAAAAAGCAAGCGTCATGCCATAGAGATAAGTTCAGTAGGTATAGTCTTGTTAGTTCAAACTCTGTTGATGATTATTTTGTTTGCTCTAATTTAAGAGTAGTTCTTACTGGTCCCTATATAGAGTTCTGACTATATGATTATATACTCAATGTTGAATATTTTGATACCGGTAATTCAAACTTTTATAATTCAGAATGGGTAATTTTGTGTACATTAAATTTTGATATAAAGCCCATTGAGTTTACAACATCTCAATATCGTCTCGTGTTCTGCCGCAGGTCGAGAACACGCTGACGGTATTGGCCGACTCTGTGCTGCAAGAACAACCGCCGCTGCGACGCAGGAAGCTCGAACACCTCATCAACGAGTTTGTGCACAAACGTACGGTGACGAGACGTCTCATCGCCAGCCACATCTGCAGCCCCAAGGCGTTCGAGTGGCTTACTGAGATGAGGTATGTTTCAGTTGATAATGTGTGATGATAATTACCTATATAGACCTATCTTAGATGCTGAGAAACATCATTCGGCAGCACAGTGGAGTAGTTTGGAAGGTATTTTTGAAAAATTCATTGCTCCTCGTATATTCAAATTACAGTTATTTGGTTACCTTGCCAAGCAAAAACTCCTTGCAAATTTCAATTTTGGATTTTCAAATTTAAAATTTAAAATTACCATAGGCCTACATAATTTACAAATAGAAATATTGGTAATATCAATGGTCTTCACAGATGGTCCATATGTAGCGAGATTAACAATACAGTGAAACTGAAACCTTCATCCACCTTTTTCAAGGGACCAGGAGGATAAAACCATTGATGCAGGAAAACGATCATCCAGGAAAATATATCATTGATTAGGCCTATATGGGAGTGGGGTGAGAAAAAATGAATGATTCATGCAGGAAAACGATGGATCCGGGAACGATGCTTGGAGTTTCACTGTATAGTAAACCGTCGTTGACTCGAACTCGATAATTCGAATTGTAGGCCTACTGTGATTTAATTAATGGTTCTGGATGCTATTGAGTTTTTAGTTTTTACCCATATTCTCAATGTCGAATATTTTGACAATTCGAACTTGAACAAT
Source organism: Brachyptera risi (assembly GCA_964007535.1). Classification (NCBI taxonomy): domain Eukaryota; kingdom Metazoa; phylum Arthropoda; class Insecta; order Plecoptera; family Taeniopterygidae; genus Brachyptera; species Brachyptera risi. Next base: position 26,344,393 of record OZ023331.1, on the reverse strand, counting down.
TCACAATGGGTATTTTTGGGTCCATTGAATTTTGAGTTGAAGAGGGTTCACTGTAGTACCGTATTGACTGAAAATCAATATATTTGGCGTCTGCAGTTGTCAAAGTGTCAACTTCCGTATCTTACCACCAGGTTCTACTTCGACCCGCGGCAGACGGAAGTGCTGCAACAGCTGACGATACACATGGCCAACGCCAAGTTCTTCTACGGCTTCGAGTATCTGGGCGTCCAGGATCGCCTTGTCCAGACCCCGCTGACCGACAGGTGCTATCTGACGATGACGCAAGCGTTGGAGTCCAGACTAGGAGGCTCTCCGTTCGGACCAGCTGGAACTGGTACAGAAAATCTTATTATGATTATCGTTTGCTCAATGACCCCATCAACAGCTAGGTTATACAGGGGTACGAATGAGCAGGTGATTATGAAACGATGAAGTGATGATAAGTGGAAGTACGTTTACCAAAGACCATGCCTTATGCGGGACTCAAACCCACGCCCAACGGTGACATAAGTTTTTGAAGCGGTGTCTCAGCTGACCGAGCCACCGAGGGTGGCACGTAAAATCTTCTACTGCCAACTTAACATAGTACACACACTAGGGATGATTTCAATTTTCGAAATAGAGAAATGAGTTCAGATTATTCCATGAAAGGAGTTCACTGTCTTCAAATTTGAGAACCCGTTTTATTTTTGATTATTAAGGGAAGTTGGGAGAGTAGAGTGTGGCAAAGTAATGGAGCGTAAGTGGTGAAGGGGCCAATGGTAGAATGAGTACCTTACTCATACGGTTCAAACACTCTTCACTAGCACTCTAAACATATCCTCTCGTTCGCAGGCAAGACCGAGTCGGTGAAGGCGCTCGGCCATCAGCTGGGCCGCTTCGTGCTCGTGTTCAACTGCGACGAGACGTTCGACTTCCAGGCGATGGGCCGCATCTTCGTCGGGCTGTGCCAGGTGGGCGCGTGGGGCTGCTTCGATGAGTTCAACAGGCTGGAGGAGCGAATGCTGTCGGCGGTCAGCCAGCAGGTGCAGACCATACAGGAGGCGCTCAAGTCGCAGGCCGACGGCAAGAAGGAGGGAACGATATCCGTCGAGCTGGTCGGAAAGCAGGTCAGTTGACGTAGCGCGATGTTGTGATCGTGATTCGACGTGATGAGTGTACATCTAATGTTATTTTTTTTTAATAACATCAAAACTTGTTATCAAATTTTAAATCATTGATCCCCGATTAAAGCTATGGATAAAAATTGGATAGTTTGGATGAGGCACCATGAGGGCAATCTTATCACCCTACCCTTATTACCACCCTACAATACATGTAGGCCTACCATACCATAATATTCACCATATTACCACGCTTACTAGATGCTAATGAGATGTCCTGATAATCAGGCTTCCACCTCAGAACTAATTTTCTAAAAGGGCCCTACTGCACAAAACAGGTTTTGTTGGTATGTTTTTTGCTCACTCACAGTAAACTTCATACTTCAATCTTTGGTGTACCATTATCATCATCCAGGAATAGGTGTGTAGGCCTACAGTTTTTGTGGCAAAACCAGGCTGACTACGTCCTTGAAATACAATATTGAAATTTGTTTTTATCGAAAAACATTTTTTTCTCTCGACAAAGGTTAGGCCTATATGCACAGAAATATTGAATATTTTTAAAAATGAAAACAAGAATGAACATAGGGTTCATATGAAATGTGTAGTCCTACTACCAGAATAAAGTTCCAAATCCGATATTACTGATATTGAAACAGTTACTTTTAATATATAAATAGGAAGCTTACCAGTAGACCTATAACTGGATATTGAATCTAATGTGTCAAGGCTTCATAGCAAAATAATAGGCGTATACAGTAATTATTTTTTATTCAAACTCGAAAGCATCAACAACGAAACTGATAGACCTGCTGTGTAAAGAGTTGAAGACGGATGTCTTCTAATATTTTGACATCTGTCGGTCTAGGTCCGCGTGTCAACCGACATGGCAATCTTCATCACCATGAATCCCGGCTACGCTGGCCGTTCCAACCTGCCCGACAACTTGAAGAAGCTCTTCCGCTCGCTGGCCATGACCAAACCCGACCGACAGCTGATTGCCGAAGTCATGCTCTTCTCGCAAGGCTTCAGAACGGCTGAGAAGCTGGCGTGCAAGATCGTGCCGTTCTTCAAGTTAGTCTTGCGTGAAACATTTACATTCAAAGTTGAAAGATGACAAATAAAATAGGCCTACATTGAAAGACTTTGGAATAATAGCCTCCAGTATAATGAATTCATACATAATACCAGTAGTCTTAAGGCTAAGGTATAAATTGCCACTACCTCACAAAGATTGAGAAAGACTCCTATCCATGACATTCAAATAATGCTTTTCTTATCAGATATCAATCGATTTTATAAATGAGAAGAAAAATACATCACTGAGAAATGTTGTTCCCTAAATGACATTTTTTTTTTTGTGTTCATAAGGAAAGCTATTTGAAGCGCAGTGCTTTATCCTCAGTGCGCAACTTTTTTTATCAGACGGTATGGACGAGTTTATGTGACTCTTAGTCAACATCTTCACATTGTTTCTCATAGCCTAGATGACTACCCCATAATTTAGAGTGTCACTGTTTCCTCCCTTGAAGATTACTCGAACTTTGAACTATTAAACCCCTTAGGCCTATATTATTAGAATAGTAGCCCACTCATTCTTTGCAGCATGGTGCCTACACGACACCTATTACGCAAAACAATTTTCATAGGTCTACATTCTCGCAATCTACACTTGCTAATGAATCTTAACCAGTACACTCTTCCAGGCTGTGCGACGAACAGCTGTCGAACCAGTCTCACTACGACTTTGGGCTGCGCGCCCTCAAGTCGGTGCTGGTGAGCGCGGGCAACGTGAAGCGTGACCGTATCATGCGGATCAAGGACGAGATGAGGAGCCGCGGCGAGGCGGACATCAACGAGGGCACGATCGCCGAGAACTTGCCTGAGCAAGAGATACTGATCCAGTCGGTGTGCGAGACAATGGTGCCCAAGCTGGTTGCCGAAGACATTCCGTTGTTGTTCTCGCTGCTCTCGGACGTGTTCCCAAACGTGCAGTACACGCGCGCCGAGATGGCAGGTCAGTAACGACGACGACGTGGTTTTGGACAGATCTTTTTGTTATTAGAAATCGTGGATCATTGAATCGGAGATTCTAGTTTCAGGTTATAACATGCTATTTTACTTGATTATACATCTACCAGTGAACTTATGTTGATTCAAGCTATGATAATTCAAATTTTGCTGTAATTCAAGCAATTGCTCTGACCTCTACAGTTTTGGCCCTCTAGGTGTAGCTCATTGTTCAATATTATGGAAATTCAGAATTTTGAAATGGGTAGGTCTATACATTTTTCAGTCCATTGAATTCCAATTTGAAGAGGGTTCTTTGTATCACGTTTCGTTATTTCATTTTTCCATTGCCGCAACATGTAAAACTTTGCCAAATGTCATGGTTCCCCAATTAAGGCTAAGGATGACAAGGTAGGATCGTTCAGATTAGAAACTACAAAGTAACCACCTAACCTTAATTTATTTTACTTTTTGTGGAAGTTGAAATTGATGCATACTGTACTTTATTGTCACAGCTCATGAAGCAAAGTAATTGAGAGACTTGTCACGAACAGTTATTGGTTGGTGAACAGTTTGACATCACGACACATCGCCTGACAGTTGTGTGTTTGTTGTCCCGCAGGGCTTAAGGAGCAGATTCGCAAAGTGTGCCAGGAGGAGTACCTGGTGTGCGGGGAAGGGGAGGAGCAAGGAGGAGCCTGGATGGAGAAGGTAGGCCGCTTTCAACACATGATAATATAACTATAAATATAACTATACAGCTTGCCTCTTAGATTGCACTCGACATCGGCACTCGCCATTAATGAACCAGACAATCAGACGAAACAACGACAGAAAACGTTTCTTGCGACACGATTGTTTGAAAGTGGATCAATTTTACTGTCAGCCATTCCTTTGTCATTTGCTTTTTAACCACAAACTAATGAAAATATTGGCTAGATCACCGTATGATAATGTATCCATAATTTATTTTATAGGAAAATGGATTGATTGAAAGATGAGCAAAATGTTTAAATTGTTAAAAAGTTTTTTGTTCTTGTAATGAATTATTAATTAATGGATTAAATAAATTATTGTATTAAATAATTAATTAATCAGGAGCAGGTAATAATATGGTACGTACATTGTTTCTTGCTATAGACCCATGAGTATTGTACAGTATTATAGTTTATAGCCAACATTATAGCTTGCATAATGTTTAGGCTCAATTTGTAACACAAGAACATTGTTGCGATGTCTGTTCACACTGGTAAATTAATTAAAAAACTAAATAGTGAATACATCGTAACAAGTTATATTTGTAGGAAGCGTACACACAATTAATAAGCTACATTGGTAATAATAATAATAATGCAAGTATGGCCTGATGATTGCAATGTAATACGGTAAAATGAATAACATAAGAGTAATTCCCTAATCACATAAATCCAAAAATCATTCTAATCCTAATCTTGACCATTCAAGATTTTAATTGGTAAATTTGGTTCCACTGGCTTGAACTGTTGAAGTGTGATGGCATTTTTTGTTCCGATGGCCATTACTTGCCATTACCTTAATTAGCGGTACATCATAAAAACATGAACACATTTTAGGATTTTCAAGTATGAAATTATAAAGGGCCAACTGAAAAATGAAGTCCATGGTTTCGAAACAAGAATAGTGTTCATAAATAATCAAGCCACGTTTGTCTGAAAAAGATGATTTCATTTTCTCTTTTTGATATTGTAAGGCAACAGTGAACTATAAGCAAACATGCAAAATGAATTATTTTTTCTTTTTCATTTGGAAGATGTTAAATGTTGCAAATTCCATTCCATTACCAACAGCACATATAACCTAAAATATAGTCTGCTAATTTAGTTTGTAGGCCTATTATTTTTATATGGAGTCATTCTCTACAAATTCATTCCTATCCACATTTAATCGGCCATGTTTCTACATGTAAAGATTTCCATAACAAGTTAAGAGCCCAGCTCGAGTAAAAACTTCAAACTTATCCGAGTGTATTTCCAAACATTCATGATTCACTCGGCAGTTGGATAAGGTCGTACGTTTGATCTCGGTTCAAATACGTGACAAGTACCTTGGTTTGTGTGCACTTAGTTTAGTAGTAGTGTGCGTATAATCCATGTTTTTGTACATAACCCCAACGTTTCTCTCCGTTTTGCAACATAAGGGGACCGTCGGTGAGACGTGGATCGAGAAGGTATGTTTGACTATATTGACCGAGCGTCCGCTATCGTACTATCACATTTTTTCGCTTTACCTGTTGACTGTACTGTGCTTTGTAATCACATTTGTTCTTAACGAGCGTGTGGTAGTCGATTTAACGATATATCAGTTCTTTGGTCTTAACTGGTGACATCAAAATTCTAATTCTCATAGTTGAATCACAGTTCTTTTTAATATATATTATATAACTTGTGTGATATAGTGAGAAAGAACAACAGCTTATCTATGTCAATGAGTCCAGCAACTCATCATGGAAGGTATGTTGACGATCAACACTTATTTCTCCCCAAAAAAACGATACACCTATCAAAATGTATACGTTTTACTCTTTGCCATTGGTAAGCTGCCGTTCTTCTTCCCTTTCCCAACACCGATTATATATCTAGCCTCGAGCTATTTTACTATATACACCAGATCTTTCAATAGTCAACAGAACAGTAAGCCTATGCATTACAATCATTTATAAACTAATTATCTATCATATTTATATCCATCATTTATATATCATATCTATCATATTTATTTATATATTTTTGCAGCTATACAGCTAAAGATAAACCTTTCTTATTTGTACTATACCTTTCATTGGATATCATATCGTGAACAGTTTTAATATATAGTATAAACTATATAGTATATAGTATTATATACCAATCAGTATGTATTAAAAAAATCACCATTTCTACCAAATTGAAATTTTGATATCCACTACTGATATGGATATAAAGTTATTAGGAAATAACCGATGTCTTGTTAAGTCGACTACCAAGTGGTCGTAAATCTGTTATTGAAAGTCGAACTTGCTGATCCTAATCATGTTTAACCCTTGGGAGTCTGAATATTTGTTACTGTTCTAGCTAAAACAAATGTATTTATTTTTTGACCTAGCACGAAGTGCTGGAGAATTGTGTTTTCTTCACAAACATCGTGCACTCTAGTGACTAAAGCCTGAATCATAGTAACAGGACTACACGTTTTTTTTTGCATCAAGTCACGTGAAACAGTCAGTAACTAGACGGAAAGATTTTGATTGGTTCACTTGATTTACCGGGAGGTAAAAAATGTGCAACTTTGTTACGTATGAATCGGACTTAACACTGCTTCATCTCACATATCATCATTCTGTCATTATCACTAATCAATTATCATCATTTCACTCTTCACACTTCCACTTGTAGGCTTATGCCTTGAATCACTATCAATCCCCCATTGCCACCATAACAAAAATTGAAAATCTTATCTGCATTCAAAACTATTTTATATTCGCATACTTTATCAACTTCAACAACTACTAACGAAGTCAATGTATCGATTTCACATAGGGATGAAAATTATTTTAAATACTTCTTGTATCCTACTAGTTCTGTTGCTCATCAATCTTAGACCGTCCATATCAATTGAAATCTACTTGGATCTCAAAGTCTGTTTATCATTGGATCGAACAGGTTAGGAAATGCAAGGGTGACACAAGACTCGCAAGGAGTTGATATATTGATAGGCTATACTTTGTAGAATAGCGTCAGTTTTTTGCCATTGTGGGTAGTATTTCCAAACCATAATTTCCAATAATTCATTACATTCATGGTGAAAATATATTAGCCTAGGCTATATTTTAAAAATGTCGAACCTTTTCTGAACAATAATTTTGACTTTTTACTCAATTATATTTATAAACAAACAATATTTAGGCCAATAATATGTTGACGATTGTTTGATGAACCTATTTGATTGAAACAGGAATAGGTAACACTTATTCGAATACAGTGTAAAACCTCCATCTCGGTATTCAAGGAACCACGAAAAAAACAAAAACGATGCAGAAAAATGATCCACACAGGAAAATGTGTCACTTGAGTTGAATAAATGGATTAGGGATACAGGAAAACAATTGATCTGGAAATGATGCGTCGAAGTTTCACTGCACTGAGAGGGACAGATTGTTCATTGGATCATACTGTCTGCATCTGGATTTCTCTAGACTTTTCCAATAATTTCATCCTGAAATAATTTGTCTGTTGGTGGGTTTGTTGAGTGAACAATAATCATCCAATTATTCTGTTCGTATTTGATTATTACGTTGTTGAATGTTGATGTGTATTATGATTTGTTATGTATTCTAGATTTATATTACACCTGGATGGATAAAGCCACAATTTATAACTGTCATCTGAAAATGTTTATCTATCTTACCTGCTTACTGGTCTGTCAGTTCTTTGTATGGTACTCTCGAATGCACCCGAGTTTGGATTGATTTGATATTTGCTTTTTTGTAACATTTGGCTACTTTGAAATGTCATCTATTTTGTTCATTCCATTGCCCAAAGGGCTATCATATTGTATCTTGTTTTCAACATTCATCTCCTCTCTGAACTTAGTCATTTGTTTGGAAACAATCAGTGAGACAACTTTGGGAAAATAAAATTGTAGACATTAGGCTTTATTATAAATCTGTCAGTGAGCAGAATAAAATACTTCCTAAGACTCGTTAGAATATGTCTTCATTCCAGGATAGCAATACAACTACGCATTGCAAATTGTCAATTGAATCTCCTTCATCATTTTTCACAAATTATTAGTATAATAATACTTCATTTTCATTTGTAACTTATCTAACAACGTATTCACCCTTGTTTCCCACAGTATTAGATCACAACCTGAAACTTTACGTGTAGTATCAAGTAGCAACCCACATGTATTAGACCATTTGGTTAGCTCAGACCTTCCTGTACACAACAGTACCATCTACAGCCATTTGATGTTAAGGAACTAAAATCAATTTTATTTTTTTCAAATGATGTAAAAATAATAGAATACCAGTAGGCCTACCTGGATTAATCACCAGATTTGTTCTGTACAAATTACATTTCACCTTACAAGATTCAATTAAAATCATTCATCATCCATTCATTCGTACCACAAAATAACCTTGCTGTTGGTGGGGTCGATGCAAACAGTAATTTTCCTTTTTTTTCAACCTCCCAATAATTCTAACAAGTGCAGTAAAATTCTGTGAAGCTTTTTTGAAAACTAGTGTTGAACTTTCAAGTAACATTCTTGATCTACGGTATATTGTAGAAAATCTTGATGTTTAATTCTTGAATAGTTGGCATTTTTAATGAAACCTGTTGAATTTCTTTATTTTGTCATCGTCGATTACTGGTAATTATGTCCTGCTATCTAGTTGATGTCGACGTTAATTTCTACGGTTATTGTGTGCAGGTTCTCCAACTGTATCAGATCTGCAACCTGAATCATGGACTGATGATGGTCGGCCCGAGCGGCTCGGGCAAGTCCACCGCCTGGCGGATACTACTCAAGGCGTTGGAGAGGTTCGAGGGTACGGAGGGGGTGGCACACGTCATTGATCCCAAGGCCATCTCGAAGGAGGCGCTATACGGCGTGCTTGATCCCAACACGAGGGAGTGGACCGACGGACTGTTCACCCACATCCTCCGGTAGGAAGCGCCTCACGTTTATATAACTGACCTTCCTTCTTGATAATGGGTTTATCGCTGGAAGTGATGCAAAAGTATGAATTCTGGTGAAGGTCTTGGAAATCTTCAAATTTCTTAGTAAGAATAGTCCAATTTGTACATTTATTACTAATTAATAATTATTAGTTGGAAATCAGCCTGTTATTTTAAATTATTATCAGCCTTTTAGTATAATTAAAAGTAGACCTAGTTGATTCTGCTTTGATTTATCAAAAATTTGCTATAATTCAACTGTCTATCACTAGATTTGAATTGAACTTTTTTTTTTGGAAAAATCTAAATTTAAAAATTGATTCAAAATCAATTTTAATTCAAAACTTTCATGTTCTTTTTTTCTCATTTTGCATCCCAAAGATTTGCTTCAAACTGAACACCAACAACGATTTCAAGAAAATGTGTGTATTCTATTTGTACAGATGTCATGAAACAAACTATGACCAAATTATTCACTAAAGGACTAAGTTATTCCTGCCCATTGACTAATGTTCATAAACATATTTTTAAAATGATTTGAAAATGCCATTATTAAAATTGAGCCCATTCAAGAATAATTGTATATTGAATAACGGGCATCCGTATTCTGATTGGATAAAATAACGCTTATGTCTGTTGCTCTGCGTGCAGTAAGATCATCGACAACGTCCGTGGCGAGATCAACAAACGCCAGTGGATCATCTTCGACGGCGACGTCGATCCCGAGTGGGTGGAGAATCTCAACTCCGTCCTGGACGACAACAAGCTGCTGACGCTGCCCAACGGCGAACGCCTCTCTCTGCCGCCCAACGTGCGAGTTATGTTTGAGGTAAACTGATGTCACTCATACTCACTTTTGAAAAGCAGGACATTAATTACAGTAAACAATTTTCAATTCAAAATTCTATGATCCCAAAAATACTCTAGATTGAATTATAGATCATGAATTATCATATGTTCAACATTGAGCTTTTTGATTAAAAACTATTATTTGAATTACAACAAAATTTGAATTGTCACAGTTTGAATTAACGAGAGTCTACCATATAATTCGATAATTGCAAATATATAGCTTTTATTTTTCTATTCATTCCATAGAGAATTTGGAAAGTAGCACTTTGTTGCATCTATTATTTTTAAACTTCGTGTTTTGTAGCGCAACAACATTCTACTTTTGTAGCGTAATGACAGTATGGTACCGGTAAACTATTAAATGTACAATGTACTATAGGCATACAAAAAGCACCCCAATTGATATTTTCAGAAAATAGCATCCACCATTGGGTTATACAGGTCTATATCCATCTGCCACCTGCATTTGCAGCTGCACTTTAGTTTTCCAAATTCCCAAATTGACTCTACATTTTACACCACAATTGATATCATTTTTGGAGAATATAAAATAGCACCTGTAATGATTTCAGTTTGAAGCTTTCATTTCTAGTATCTCAATTATGTTGAAACAGCAGAGTCAGATGCTTGTAGCTATTTGTTGCCATTTCAAAAAATGGTCAAAAACCATAATATGGAATGAAACTGGGGAAATATGGAAAAACATGGATTAAATTAACTTGGATTTCATCGCTTTTGTGGCTACAGTATTGCTTTTTTCAAAACAAGGTCATTACCTGTTGATCTGGGACGATTGGCCACCTTACATTACGTCCCAGAATCCAGATTCACCAGAAATCTGACACTTCACTAAATCCAACAAAGTCTAATTCTACAAGTATCAAATCCATCACTTAATAAAGTGATTTACTCCCGCTCTGTTCTACGCAGACTGGAGTGTCATTGACCTTGTTGATCGTGTCCAGGTGCAAGACCTGAAATACGCCACGCTGGCGACGGTGTCTCGGTGCGGCATGGTGTGGTTCTCCGAGGATGTCCTCTCCACCGAGATGATCTTCGAGAACTTTATGCTGCGGCTGAAGCACATCCCTCTAGAGGAGGCTGACGACGATTCCGGCTTCGGCCAGAAGAAGTCTGGAGAGAAGGAGGATCTGCTCTCTCCGACTCTACAGGTACTTTCAAGTTATTGCATTTTTTTTTCATCCAAGAGGGCTAAAAAATCTATGCTATGCAACCAATTCAATTACAATTGGGCAATTTCTCTTGGAAACATCAATTTTGAAAATTTCATCCTTCAGTTAATCTGACACTGACCTATTAAACATTCTTATTTTATAAATAATTGTGAAACTTGCCGACACAAAGTCATTGGTTCCTCAATTGAGGACAAAGTATGATTATTCAGACAGGGCATTCCATGTGCATTGTCATTAGACAGTCTTACCTAAGAGATTGAATATTCATAACCTAACTATTTCAATGAACTGCAAAATAGTAATTTAGTAACTAATAAGTTATTTTTTATTTTTTATTTTATTTAATCCAAAGATTTGTACATAGCACAAATATAGGAAGTATAAAAACTAACAACTAGATATAAAAATGATTAGATAAAAGAATAGATTGAAAGAAAGACAGAATGATATATATATATATAATAGTACAATGAAGTTGAGGCATTCAATCATTTTTGGGGGAAGAAAAGGAATCTTGGATCTTGATATTGAACTGTATCTTTTATCTAGGCCTATTTCTTTTCTTTTTTGTTGTCTTTTTTTTGTCCTCCCTTGCAAAAATATTTGTATCAATTTTTGTTCGTTTTCATTTTTGAAATTTGAAACTGGATAATTGTTCACTTTTTCTTCATATGATCCGTCTTGAACACAAAGCATGTTTACTATAGACGTCTGTTGACCTCCAACATTTCCCCAGGTACAAAACGATGTGGCGGCCATCTTGCTCCAGTACTTCTCGCCCGACGGCCTGATCGTGCGCTGCCTGGACTTCTCCGTCAACCAGGAGCACATCATGGACTTCACGCGTCTCCGAGCGTTGAGCTCTCTGTTCTCTATGCTGAACCAGAGCGTGAGGAACATCTTGCTCTACAATCATTCGCATGCCGACTTCCCCCTGCCCAACGAGCAACTGGAAAAGTATGTTTTTTCTTTATTTGACTTTCTTAACCTCAAATCTAAACTGTTAACAAAGAGAGTGTGGTTCGATTTCCACCGTGGTCGACCATCCTGACGAGGGGTTTTCCCGATTTCTGTTATTTTGGTCTACTATTAAGTCCTGTGAATACTTGGATGGTTCCTTACATATCGCATTTTCCCATCACCTCATTCATCAATCATTAATGCCAATAAACCTTGATAATCAGCAGAGTAGGCCTATATAATGCTTTGTTGAACAAGTATGAATAATATATGGGCCCAGTGGGTAAAAATCAACGTTTTATAATGTAGGGCCTACTACACCTATAATAAACCTATTAGGCCTATTGTAGGGCTATTATAGTATAGGCCTAAATAAGTACAGTAGAAACAGAATATTTTTCATTTTTTTCACAAAAATAAAATTAAATAGATACCGTTATCATAAAACATGGGCTTGATTACACCATAATGCCACTTGACTCTTGAATAATCATTTTAGCATTTCAGATTACATTTTACTACAATCTTGTGTAATATTTTAATCGTACTTGCACGTTGCATAGGTACATGCCCAAGTGTCTGGTGTACGCGCTGCTCTGGAGCTTTGCTGGCGACGCTAAGTTGAAGGTGCGCTCCGATCTCGGAGACTTCATCCGCTCGGTGACCACCATCCCCCTACCACCGTTGACGCAGCTGCCGATCATAGACTACGAGGTAAGCTGGCTGAAAACATCTGTTGCATTACCAACGCTTCAAGGCCTGGTTCATATCACAACCACTATCATTAAAACGTAATACAAACACCAACAAGACTGATTTAGAAGTCCTTGGTTTAACGACAATAGCCGTGGATGCTGAAATCAATGATGATGTTTGAATAAACTTGGACATGAAAACTACCAAGCTCCAAGTTTTCATGTCCACATTACTATAAAACATGATCAGACCAATTGGCAAGCTTCAATTTTGGAACGATAATAAGTGTCCAGTGGACCAAACTGTACTCTTAATACATGTTGAGAATAATATTGATACTTGATATAATATTGATTGATATAATATTGATGACCTGTGTAGACTTTACCACTAAGATCTGAATCTATATTTTTTCTTCAGGTGAACATTCAGGGCGAATGGTGTCCGTGGTCGAACAAGGTGCCGCAGATCGAGGTGGAGACGCACAAGGTGGCGGCACCCGATGTCGTAGTTCCCACGCTCGACACCGTTCGCCACGAGTCTCTGCTTTACACGTGGCTCGCCGAACACAAGCCACTTGGTAATTACTTCTTTTGCTTTGCATCGGCCGTTAGTACGTTGTTACCTGGAAACTAATTGGCCTACCGGTATATACTTCTATGCGATTGGTATCTTGCCATGTTGATAAAATTAAGAAAGAGAAGTTTTTAGACCATGGTAAAAAAACTTCAGCTCGCACACCGGGGTACTCACACTCACAGTGAGAGTGATCAATGTTGCCAAAACCCCGTCAATTACTTTTCAAGACCAGATTTCCAACTAGGAACGCTACTGCGTCTTGGAAAAGTGTTGAATGTTTGTATCTGCAGCGACTTTCTCTTTCTAGTGAAACCTCTATCTATCGTTTTTCAAGGGATCAGGAAAATAAAACCATCCATTCAGGAAAACGATCCATCCAGGAAAATTCAACATTGATTATATGGGAGTAGGGTGAGAAAAATGAATGGTACAACCGTACAAGTAGGTAAATGATGGATTCGGCAACGGTGCATTGAGGTTTCACTGTAATCACTGATAGTTTCTAAAATTATTCAGTTGTTAGACCACCTACCAGAAGGTACATCTCATGCAGATACAAGTGTACTGTAATAACACAACTTCAGGGGGTGTATGCCTGTACTTGGATGAACCCAGTTGGATAAACTTGGTTGAACTGAACCTTTGCTGAACACGGAAGCCCCCTCGGAAGCTGCACGGTAGCTTGGTCAGCTGAGGCACCGCTTCAGAAACTGAAGTCACCGTTGGGCGTGGGTTTGAGTCCCGCATGAAGTATGGGTTTTTGTAAATGTTCTTCATGATGATTATGATGAATTGATGATAAATTGATAAATGTGCTTTATCATGATGCTTGTGTGATGTCCTTTTCATCATCACTTCATAATTTCATAATCACCTGCTCATTCGTACCCCCGTATAACCTAGCCCTTGGTGGGGTCGTTAAGCAAACAATAATTATAATCAAAACACGGAATAAACCATGTAAAACTGGATTAAATCGTCAATGCACCCCCATGCGTTTAAAAAACGTTTTTACTTCGCTTTGTTTGGGTACATTTCAAGTGGTTGGTTGGGGTTTCTTGGGTCATATTTAACAACATACCAGCAATCGATGACTGTTTTCGGTGTTCATGAGACTTTGCCGGTCGTTTCAGTGTTGTGCGGCCCGCCCGGCTCCGGCAAGACCATGACGCTGTTTTCCGCGCTGCGGGCACTGCCTGACATGGAGGTGGTTGGCCTCAACTTCTCGTCGGCCACGACTCCAGAGCTGCTGCTCAAGACGTTCGATCACTACTGCGAGTACCGCAAGACGCCCAACGGTGTCGTTCTCGCGCCCGTGCAGGTACGATAGTACTGTCAGCTTGTGCGTTAGTCCATGCAGTCGGCTGTTGTACTCGTAGAAGAGCAGCGTATAGTTTAGCCTCATGTTGAAATTTACAAACTTTAAGAACCTGTAAGAAAAATACAATTTTTAAATAAATAAATAACTGTAGGCCTAATAACTGTTTTGTCTGTTCATAAATTCATGCACAAGATGCTTACTAGAATTTTTACATTGAAATTTTTTAAATTCCAAAGCATCTGCAAGCTTCAGTATTAGGTTCTTTGAATAGATGCCGTTGTTAATTGACTAATGATTGGTTGATTACACATCATTGGGTGGGTTCTAGATATATTCTTTATTAAATGCTCATAAGATTACCATATATTCTTGGAAAAATTGCTGCACACGGATTATGCTCAAGATAGGCCTACTATGCATCGAAATTGCCGATGTTGAGATGTGCTCATAATGGAGGCTGTGATAGTTCGAGCATATGTCAAGTGTCAATAATTTATAGCTATAACCCTTTGTATTGGCCATGATTAGGTGAATAGAGAAGTACCGCAGACTTGACTGCCCTTGCAAAGTTCACCACCGTGAATATTATATAGTACGTAGAACCTTTTCAATGGATTTCTCTTTAGTAGGCCCATATTTACTACCTGAGTAAGTTATATTTTTTGAACTTGTCACATGCTCCTTCATGTGAAATAGTTTCTTCAGTAGGATTTTCACTGGCAATTTTTTTAGTCGAACCTGAAAAACATACAGAAGAGGTTACACTCTATTCATCGTGTTCTCTCTGTGTACGTTTCAAGCTCGGCAAATGGCTGATCCTGTTCTGCGACGAGATCAACTTGCCGGACATGGACCAGTACGGCACGCAGCGTGTCATCTCGTTCTTGCGCCAGCTCGTCGAGCACCGCGGCTTCTTCCGCGCCAACGACCAGGCGTGGGTCTCGCTCGAGCGGATACAGTTCGTCGGCGCGTGCAACCCGCCCACAGATCCAGGCCGGAAGCCGCTGAGTCACAGGTTCCTGAGGCACGTGCCCGTCATATACGTCGACTATCCCGGAGAGACGTCGCTCAAACAGGTCTGTTCTATTTCTTTGTGAACATTTATAACATTTATAGGATTGCTACTTGATATTCAATATATCGATATAAGTCCTTGTTGTATATTCATTTACTTTATATGGTGATTGATTGTGATTTTAGAATCGTTTACATTGATATGTATTTGAATGGCGGGAACATTGTACACCATTGTTCAACCCTCTTGCTCATTGAAAATACTTGTACGTTACTTCTGAGTAACGTAAGTATTTCTGTGTAGGCCTACTTTTCTAGCTTGCTTCTTACGTTGGCTCCACTGTAAACTGAAATGAAGTTTGACCAGAAAAACCTCAATGTATTCTATTATCAATCATTTTAATTTGATAGTCAAATCTTATCTGAAACAAATCAAACAATCGATATATATTTTTTTGTTAATTGACACAAGGACCATGATAATCGATCATGAAAATCATTGAATGGCAACCCTAATAATGTATTGACTCGAATCTACGCCACGCTTCGTGTTCGTGACGCTTTCGTGTCTGAAGTTGACTGTGTTTGTTGTTCGTAGATCTACGGCACGTTCAGCCGAGCCATGCTTCGACTGATCCCGTCGCTGAAGGGCTATGCCGAGCCGCTGACCAACGCCATGGTGGAGTTCTACTTGGCGTCGCAAGAACGTTTCACGCAGGATATGCAGCCGCACTACGTGTACTCGCCGCGTGAGATGACCAGATGGGTGCGAGGCATCTGCGAGGCAATAAGGTATGATATCTCGGAGTATGGGCGTAGAGACTGATACTTGCATCTAGTCATCACAATGACTGAGGCAGATCTTAGTGTAACAGGTGATGTATAGCCGTGTACGATTCTAAACTAGTGTGATTCTAAACTCATCACTTTCCAATTGGGACATTTTCTAATTTGCTGTAATTCCAAACTCTGCAATTTATTATTCTGGTTATATGAATGATCTCATATCCGAATGACATTTGAATTCATTACCACCTGTACTGGTTCTAAAATTAATGTGGGCAATAGAGAAGAGCTATTGAACTCAAGCTCAATATACAGCTACCTAATATCAGCTAAGCTAATAATTAGCTAATATTAAGCTAAATAAGCTAATATTAGCTAGCTAATATCAGCTTACCTATGAGTGACAATGACAACACATGGGTGTTCACAATTATAATGCATGTCATTTTTAAGGTATTTAAAAGATCTATTTGTCCACCAAAGTGTAATGTCTAATCTCATTTCATGTTTGGAAGTGTGAGCTATCTTGAATGAATCGTTGATAGATTCTTAATCGGCAAGGTAATTTTGGAATTATGTACAGCAAGCGCATTAATTCTATGAAATGAATATTCAATTCGAATGAAATGGTATTACCAGTACTGTCGGTCACACACACATTTTTTCAACATAGAACATCATTAGTAGAATCACACTTGTACGTATTATATACAGTAATAATAAATATCTCAAGACCACAGTAAAATCTTGACTGCTTCACGTGGCCAACAATCCAGCTCTGGCTGTATTTCTCAAGTCCCTTCTACTCTCTACAATCACTGCAGAAACAACAACTAAGCGCAGTCAAAGGCTGATTCTCTCGGGTCTAACTAAAACTATACTATGCAGTGCTGTTATATGAATTGGATAAAAGGGAAAGAAAAAGCAGCAGCTTCTCGAGGTTTATAAGTAGAGATACTCGTAGTTGATAGAAAACAGAGATGAATATATACAAACTTATGAGATTTTGATGTTTTGGCCATTGCCTTGATTACTGTGTTCTTGTTCTGTAGGCCGCTTGAGATCCTGTCGGTGGAAGGTCTGCTGCGACTGTGGGCGCACGAGGCGCTGCGCCTGTTCCAAGACAGGCTCGTCGACGACACCGAACGCAGGTGGACCAACGACAACATCGACATCGTCGGCATGAAACACTTCCCCGGCGTCAACAAGGAGGAGGCGATGAAGAGGCCGATACTGTACAGCAACTGGTTGTCCAAGGATTACACGCCTGTCAACAGGGAGGAGCTGCGGCAGTACGTCAAGGCCAGGCTCAGGGTGAGTTGATTAGCGTCGGTCGTGTTCGAACGAGTTCTAGTAGTCGTTGGACATTTGTGTCATTTCACAAACACTCCTTAGATGTTATACATTTTTAGAGGAAACAATTTTTGAATGTCTAGGCATGTAATTTTTTGGAAAGTAAAGTGAGATGGGAATAGCCTACACCCTACATATTTGAAATATTTCTTGAAACTACTTCAATTATATTTTTCTATATTTTCAAGATGTTCCATAATATTTCTACAACAAGTGGGCAAGAATGGATTCGTCGGGTTCTATTGATCACTTCTAAACATTTAATTATGTAAAACTTGAAACAATAAGTTGAATTCATTGTAGGTCACTGTAATGTTTGTTGTGTGAATAACTTTCACTGGTGACATGTCGTTGAACTCTTAATATTCATTCCCATTTCCTACTATTGCCCAGTAATTGTTGGTAATTGTCATAATAACTCGCGTTCTTTCACATACCAGATGGTATTTGTGCCATATCAGAAATATAAGAAAAATATTAGAATTCCGTTATCTCTCGGATCATTCGAAGGCACTTTGATCAAAAGTCAATATTTCTCTAATCCATTCTTGTCCCTGCTCTTGATAGACATGACCACATACAGTAGAACCTCAGTTATAAGTTTCTCGTTTATACATTTATTACATTTATAAGTTTTATTTTTTGATCCAACCTATATGCTCCACATGTTGAAATAGTTTCATCAGGCCTAATAAGTTTTTGACGTTAATACACTTATTTTAATCTGGTCCCCTGAAAAACGTATAAATGAGGTTCCACTGTATTGAGTCTTACGAGCAATATTTTTAGATTTAGTTTCTCTCTTAGATTTAGTTCTAATCTACTGGTGCATAAAACAGTTGATATTTCTATGTGATTCAATAATATGGATGCCAAAAAAGTGAAAAAAATTCCTACCAATGGGTTTAAAATGACATTGAAAATAGCCTACATGAATCAGTCAACTACATAGGCCTATATATTCAATTAAAACACATGCCTTTTAAAGACTCAATCTGTCTTCATTCATTTTATAACTCCTGTCACTGCCCATTGGATTAACCATAGAGATGCTCTTGCCTTATAACTTGGCGATTTTATGCAAACCTAGCGATGTCCATGTTGATATAGAGTAAATCTTCAATGAGTTATTGTATTGAGCAATAAGCTTTCATTACAAATGAAAATAAACAGATCCACCAACTTTTTACTTCTGGCTATCATATATAAAATGATACGAATGTTTCCTATTGTTTGAACTCGACAGGTGTTCTACGAGGAGGAGCTTGACGTGCCACTCGTGCTGTTTGACGAGGTGCTGGACCACGTCCTGCGTATCGACAGGATATTCCGTCAACCCCAAGGTCACCTGTTGCTCATTGGAGTGTCGGGCGCCGGCAAGACGACCTTGTCCCGCTTTGTCGCATGGATGAACGGACTGTCCATATTCCAGATCAAGGTAAGCCGTTGGTTCAGTTGTGACACTCGTAATCGACTAGGTTGTCATGGACTTCAAAGTGGTTGTAAGATTTGTGCATGCTGTAATGCATGGAATATCTGGATGAGAATTCAAAAATAATGTAAAAATGTGGAATAGTTGAGGGAATGAATATAGGCTTAATGTTGATATTTCAAATTGAACTTCAGAAATCCAGATACTGTACTCTGTTGAAGTTCTGCAAAATATGTTGATTGAAAAGGTCGGCTCAGTAAGTTTTTTTCATCATGTCTCATGTTCAAGACAGCCTACATTTATATATGTAATTATATAGGATTAGGCTAGTATATAGAATCATATTAATATGAAATATGGCTGTCTTAAGCCTATATCAACTGTACAATTATTGACTAGTACTCGCATATTAAGCTCAGTTGCCAACGAGCTTCGTGTGATCCGGAAGATTAGAGGTGCCACTGCCCATCTTTAATTTTTTTGGGGGAGGATCCCTCTCAAAAACTCCCTCCCAAGAGACAGAAAATGAAAGAAACGAAGGGGCTATCAACACAAATTGTGTCAGAAAAATCTTGATTTTTATGGTTCCTAGGTAAAGAAACTGTAGAACTGTATAGGCCCATATTTGAGGTTAGTTCGTACTTCGTTGGGGTGGTAAGATCGCCCATGTGGTGCCCCGTTCAAACGATCCTATTTTTCATCCATTGCCTTGATTGGGGAACAATGATTTTGAATCAAGTTTCGCTGTTGTTAAAAATAAATAAATGAAGGTTTGTTCAGGTTGGGTCAATTTGGTCAGTTAGATGGGATGAATTTGAGTTGAATCAGTTTTTTCATGTTATTGTTTGGCACTCCCACATGCGTACTAGTGTCACTACTACAAGTAATACGTGGCTAGAGATGCTTCCTTAAAGAAAGTAGTAAATTTAAGAGGAAAATGAATACAAAGTACGATACTGTTAGTCTTGACGTAATGCGATCTTTGTCTAGGTGCACAACAAATACACCGGCGACGACTTCGACGAGGACCTGCGCAACGTGCTGCGTCGCTCCGGCTGCAAGGACGAGAAGATCGCCTTCATCCTCGACGAGTCCAACGTGCTCGACTCGGGCTTCCTCGAGCGCATGAACACGCTGCTTGCCAACGGCGAGGTTCCCGGACTATTCGAGGGTAAGTCGACAAGACAAGACTGGCTAAAGACGGGCTACTAAATGCATGAGCAGTATGAACTATGAAGCAATGAATTTGAGTGGGTTCTATTCTGAATAAAATATTTATATACATACAGTGAAACCTCTATGCATTGTTACCAAATCCATCATTTTCCCGCTTCCGTAATTCATTTTGTACCATCCTACTCCCACATTACCGATGTTGGACTTCCATGGACGGATAATTTTTCTGCATCCATGGATGGCTTTAGTTTTCCTGGTCCTTTGAAAATGATGAATATAGGTTTCTCAATCACAGATGCTCAAAATAATTGGTCCAGGGAGTGTTTTCACCATTTTTTTGGGGGCAAACTTCCTATACCTCGGTTCCTCCCAACTCTGAGTCTTGTGCTTCTACATCTCCCTCAATCCTCCTCTCTACTACTTCTATGGACCGCTTCTTCATCTCTCCATACGAGCTCCTCCACAATTCTCTATCCTCCCACCATCTCTCTTCTTCCACTTCACTCCACTTTCCCCCTCATTGAAGTTTCACGATCAATTAATTTCTGAATTTAATTTTAGAAAAGTAGAATACCCACGTTTTCTATGTTGCCTACACATGAGAACAGAAAAATTTCAATTGACCACTAGTGATAGGCGTGGCTTATCGGCAGGCTCGGGGGTGGCTTATCGGTATTTAGAGATACTCTGATAGGCAATGTCAATTTACCCACATAACAAACAGCCCATTTGATTGGATGTTTTGTTTTGTGACGTTTGTGGGCGGGTCAATTGCATGCCAGAATTGCAGAAAGTTCAACGTCGTTCAACTTTACTGAAATCGTTCACCTAATTGACCAATGAGTGACGAGTCAGTAACTCATCATATGTTGCCCACGGGTCATTCCATGTGAAATCAACACACTCATTGTAACTCACCGACTCAGATTTTGATAAAAATTGGCAGACTTGCTCAAAATTTTGACCTGATCGCAAAAGTATTTTTTTTAGATTTTTATCTCAATGGGTTCAAAAGATACAGAGGGTTGAAATATAGGCATTTTCATCCCCCGCGCGTGCACCGTCTACCCTTATAATCAATACCCAGGCTTGTATGGCAGCTACAGAGCTCATCTATAGCTCATTTAAAAGGTATTTTCATGCTCTATGGAGTTCTTAAATAAAGTATGACATATTGTGTATAGTTAATTTATTTTAATTGTATACATCTACCTTTTTAAAATCTACCCTTATGGAAAAACAGCATCAGTTATTGATCTGAAAATTTGTGAAAATGTTGTCTATAGATCAATAATTAATGATACCAAAATCCAAGTTTGGCACTCCGCAGGTTTATGAGAAAAAAAAATATTCCTTATACATGGTCGATTTAAGTAGCCAATTTTTGACAGTATCATGTTGAATTAGCCCTGTACAAACTACATGTATAGAAGGGGTAATACAGTATTACTATATATTTATGTTCAATTATTTAAACTGTGCTTACATGTATGCTGCCATTAAAAGTATCAACCTGGTAGCAAACTTAGATCCTATTCAAGTCGAAACAATACAGGTTATCAAATCGTAACATATTAAGAAATACAAATAGAAACATAGGACCTAGAATAAATACCATAATAAAGCTAAAAAGCATAAACATGAAACAAAAACCATTCAACTTATAATTCAACAAATTAAAATAGAGTAAGGGAAGAACTTTAATCCTTATTGGTGTACCACTATGCGAAAAAGACAATCGCTCACTCCAGATCAGCTATAGTTCAACACAAGATTCATCCGTGGCTCTAGTGTGGAAACATTCTGATTGGAGCCGCCCTCGGTAGCTCGGTCAGCTGAGGCACGCCGCTTCAGAAACTGAAGTCACCGTTGGGCGTGGGTTCGAATCCTGCATAAGGCATAGGTTTTGGTAAACGTCCTTTCACTTATCATCACATCATAGTTACATAATCACCTGCCCATTTGTACCCCCATATAACCTAGCTGTTGGTGGGGTCGTTAAGCAAACAATAATCATCATCATCATCATTCTGATTGGAGCTAAATTGAATATTTCTCAAACTGAACCAATCAGATGTGTCGACTCAAGCGATACAGCGATTAGATATTGAACTACATCAACATTATTTAAATTTTGCTGAAGCTAACTTAACACTGGGAATGAAGTTCTTCCCTAACCTGTTAATTGTATGGTTTAACTATATTTTACCTCATTGGTTTAAATATTTGGCCAGACCTGACACAGCCTTCAGAGTATCGTTGGCTGACATACTGTATGTGCGACCCGTCGGAGTGACGGGATCTGCCAACGATAAAATCTCGCTGAAATCCACCAGTAGATCTGCTGCATTATGTTGGTAGAAGTATGATGGTGAGGGGCCTTGTGGATGCAGTAATCTTACATTTATTTGTCCTGTTACCGGTAATTTCTTTGGAACACATGCTAGCCTCCAGCTGTTTCTGTCCACCACGGTAACAAAACTTCGTATGTCATTGAATGCAAACTCATTATCGGTACATACATTCGGTATGTACTTCGGTATGTCGGTAAATTGACTTCATCAATTTCCTCTTCGACACCATGATCCTGCTCTTCTAACTCCTCTGCAATTTGGACAGTGTGTGAAGTTTCCGAGAGAGAAAATGGTTTAACGAGTAAAGTACTAAGTGATGTTGGGACATATGAGTGGTAACTTCTTGTGCCAGGTATTGTTTTCAATGACTGGAATCGTTGTTTGAGATGTATGCAGTTTGCTTTTATTTCTTAATCAGTCACAAAAGCAAACGATACAGTCCATACATTTCGTTAGGGTGCTTGTCCTTAAAACTGCGATACACTTCAGTCAAATTGCTCAAAATGAGTCGCTTTTGGTGATGCACACGTCCTTCGTTCTCTTTCACAGAAACGCAATCTTTTTTACCTGGCATCTGCGTAAAAATCAGTTACCAGTTTGAGGCATTCGTCTGACAATACCTTGCCTGGCTTTTGATTTGATGATGCTAGTATGCCTTGGGATTCTACTAGTTTCTTGGTCTTACGAACTAAGTAGTTTGATGTGTTGAACTCTTTCATAATCTTTCTGATACTCCAACTTTTAGGTAGCACAGACAAAATGGTAATCTTTTCACTCTTCTTGCACTTCTTAAATTTCTCCTTCAACTGGTTGATCATCTCCAAGTCATCGGTACAATTCTCACTACACTCATCTGAAGATAATGCTCCATCCTCTCCTTCAACATCCAATTTACTACCAGGTGACACCAACTTTAGTTTCTTTTTCACACTCTTTTTGAATTCATCATATTTCCTCTTTGGGTATGATTTACCAGTGAGCTTCCTTGTATCCAATGGAGGAACTCCAAATGCAGCCAAAGATTTATTCACAGCGTCAGTTTCAATAATGGTTTCTGTGTACGTTTGATCCGATGATTTTGTTGGTGTTACAATATCAGTGGAGTGAAATTCTGTCAACTTAAGCGGTAGAAGCTTTCTACAACTTGTACATATAACTTTTTACCAGGTATTAGGTGCGCAATATCTGCATATTTATTCCTACTTGAGACATTGATCACCGTTAGTCCCTTCACTTTAGATTTGCCTACATGATTTTCTAATGGGTCGCAGCATGACCTCACTTGGAGACAAAAACGGTTAAGGAAGTTCTTATCATGTTTTTGACACACGTTTATAATATCTGTACAGTTAGAACGCAACTTTAATAAAAGTTGATCACTAGTGTTGAAGTCTTGATAACTTTTAAATGGAATTTCTTCTTCTAAGGAACAAGTTTCTTTTAATTTTGTTCCAATTGAACATTCCATATTCCAATTGTAATACAATTAACAAACTAATAGAATAATTCACAACCACTTTAATTACTTCCAATGTATACTACCACACTCCATAAGCAACAGCAAGAGACTGAGAATAGTCAATGTTTTACAGTCAAATATCAAGTTGAAACAGGAATATGCATTGTTTTGAATCCACAATAAATGACATGTTTCAACTTGGTTTTTGGTAAATATTCAAACAATAGCATGACATGATCAAACATGATCTCTCTAGGTATTATTTTATCTTGTTGAATTATATACCTTCATTTATCACTTTATTTTAATTACAGCAGTAGATGAATATACACATATTCATGCAATTCAATTAAATAAACTGTGGGTGCTTATTCATCTACACAGAGGCTACAGGCTTACCTTACACAAATATGGATTGTCACACAAAATATTTTTTTTCTCATAAACCTGCAAAGTGCCAAACTTGGATTTTGGTATCATTAATTATTGATCTATAGACAACATTTTCACAAATTTTCAGATCAATAACTGATGCTGTTTTTCCATAAGGGTAGATTTTAAAAAGGTAGATGTACACAATTAAAATAAATTAACTATACACAATATGTCATATTTTATTTAAGAACTCCACAGAGCATGAAAATACCTTTTAAATGAGCTATAGATGAGCTCTGTAGCTGCCATACAAGCCTGGGTATTGATTATAAGGGTAGACGGTGCACGCGCGGGGGATGAAAATGCCTATATTTCAACCCTCTGTATCTTTTGAACCCATTGAGATAGAAATCTAAAAAAAATACTTCTACGATCAGGTCAAAATTTTGAGCAAGACTGCCAATTTGTATTAGAATCTGAGATGGTGAGTTACAAAAAAATGTTTTTTTGTGTTGATTTCACATGGAATGACCCCCACATGTTTCGGTACTAGAATAAAAATTTCGCAACAGAAATTGCGAGCGTCTACACACCATCAAAATTATTTCTCTACAATTAGTGAAATTTCATGCAACTAAAAATTGATTATTTAAAGGGTGTTTAATCAATCAAGAATTGATCCCAAGATATAAACTATAGTAGCATGGTGCTGAGGTTGGTTATCAGTGTACGACATGCTGAACTGTGATTCAGGAGACCAGGGTTTGATTCCCATTCATGTAAGAGTTTTTTTCTACTTTCTCTGTGTGATCTATATATACTAAGGTCAATACTGGAATGACTTCTTAAACAAGATACCATGGCCTCTTCATTTCCACTATCCAAAATACCTAATACAATAACCTCTCACCTTTCTTCATGCTTATGTACACCAATAGATCTTGGTCGTCATTATACTGCATCGTTGAAATTCAAATTGAAGAATAAGTAGGTCTGTGGCAAAACTAAATTGAAATTTTTCCACGACAATCTCTCTGAATGGCGACCACAATTGACAATTCGCATTCTCCACACCCTTGATGTCACAAATCATAACGTCCAATCAACAAGGCTCTTTGAACTGTGGTGAAATTCGAAAATAAAAAATGCTCAAAAATGTGTCCCCCCCCCTCCTCCCCTCATCAATCGATTCCCACGAGGTGATGTTGATTTATAGGACAATCGAAGTGTTTAGCGAAGCTTCAATGATGACATGAATGCAAATTGCAAAATGACATTGCAGAGAAATGCAGTAGCACAGTGGGATGCAGTTGTATGGGTGTGTATTCGTTGAACAGTTAAATCAGGGTATCTCCAAATGACCACAAATGCCACGCCTATCTATGCTACGCCTAAAGCCATGTCTATTTCGAGTCGTCAATTCTAAATATCTTCGGTATATGCTGTATACAATTGCGATTAATCTATAATCGAACCGATGACGTTGTCCTCCAGGCGACGAGTACACGACGCTGATGACGCAGTGCAAGGAGGGGGCGCAGCGCGAGGGCCTGATGCTCGACTCGAACGAGGAGCTTTACAAGTGGTTCACCGGCCAGGTGATGAAGAACCTGCACGTCGTTTTCACAATGAACCCGTCGTCCGAGGGGCTCAAAGATCGCGCGTCCACGTCGCCCGCCCTCTTCAACAGATGCGTGCTCAACTGGTTCGGAGACTGGTCCGACGGGGCCCTGTTCCAGGTACGCTCGGATCTGAGCAAGACTCGTTTGTTATTAGATGACTATCTACGGAAGAAGAAATTCCATAACAAATACAAGAATCTCCATTAAATTCATATTACTGCGTTATGTTTAATTAACCATATTTATGAAGGCCGATGATTACGTTGAGAAATGCAATGGCATATCTTTCAAAAGGATTGAATTCTCAAAGTTGCAGTCAGATCATTTAATTGATGATTAGTGAAGTTTTTACAGTTATTTAGTTGGTAGACAATCTTCTTCTTTCTTCTTTTCCTTATTTTTTTCTTCTTTCTTCTTCATTCACTTTTCTTTCTTCTTTCTTTCATACTGAGGTACATAGACTTATCCCTGTAAAACTTGTTAGGATAATTTAGTGTTCTTGAGTTGAAAATGAAACGAATGAATATTTATAAAAATATTCGATGAATGAATGAATATTCAAGAACCATTTTCGTATTCTGTAGGCCTATTAGAGACAGGTTTATCATATTAGTGTACAAATTACAAAGTCATAAAAATGTTGCTAATCTGCAAATACCACGACCCGTATAGCTCAAGTCAGCCAAAGTTCTCTGTTTGAAACTGACGCCAAGTGAGCGAGGGTTTGAGTGTGCAATAAGGTATCGATTTTTGTAAACATCATTCATGTATCTCAGATATCATTCGTGCCTCTAAATAACATAGCTGTTTTGAGGTCACTGAGCCGACAATAATCATCATCTGTAGGTCCAAATACAGATGAAAGTAACAGACTGTTTTCGTTTTCTCAGGTTGGCCGCGAGTTCACAAGTCGCGTGGATCTGGAACGGCCGTCGTGGAAAGCACCCGACTTCTTCCCCGCCGCTTACTCGAACGTGCCGACGAATCCGACTCATCGCGAGGCCGTGATAAATGCATGCGTTTACGTTCATCAGACGCTTCACAAGGCTAACGCCAGACTGGCCAAACGGGGCAGCAGAACCATGGCTATCACTCCACGGTATGTAATTGACTAAACTCTCCTTCATCACGTGTTAGGTGGAAACAATGATATTGGTCTAGGTAGGATTCAGTTACAAATCACTTTTTTGATTGTTATCTGTTGGACGATGAGAGAGATCAAAATTCTAATATACTGTATCAGAATTAAGATTATTTGAAGAGCATAGGTCTATAGATAGTATATCAAATGGTGTGTATTAAAACCACTGATTGAAAGTTAGCCTATGCCAGGTATACCACTACTTTTTTTAGCTGTGTATCTGTCAAAAGACCCATACTGCACTTGATAAGAGTGAAATATTATTTACCAAATCAGTTTATAATGAAGTATAAATGTTGTGCATACTGTATTGATTCGTGCTCAACTTTGACTGATCATTAGCAAATTTGTCGTCAAGACACTGTAAGCTTCTAGCTCGGTTAGCTAACTCTTCTTTGGAAATTAAAGTCAAGTCAGGCGTGGGTTTCAGTAAACATCTATCTGTCACCAGCTCATTCATACCCCCATATAACCTAGCTGTTAGTGACGTCGTTGGGCAAACAATCATTTGTAAAGTTCACGCATTTCTTTCAATTTATTACCTCTCGGCTGGTCGTTGACACCGTCGTGAAACCGTTGAACCGTTGATGTTTGCAGTCACTACCTGGACTTCATCCACCACTTTGTCAAGCTGTACAACGAGAAGCGTTCGGACCTTGAGGAGCAGCAGCTGCACTTGAACGTCGGTCTCAACAAGATCGCCGAGACCGTGGAGCAGGTCGAGGAGATGCAGAAGTCACTCGCCGTCAAGTCGCAGGTACGCGTCTGGGCTACGCCCTAAAATCGAATAAACTTGAAAGTGTTCTATTGACATTGAAAACTTGACACACAGTCATTGTTCCTTAATAAAGGGTGTGATGACAAGGTAGGATCGTTTGAATGGGGTTCCACAAGGGTGATCTTACTACACCAATTGAAATGATTAATTGCACTGTTACAAGTTAAGCATTAAACAATCTGTAAATGGTAAATCAAGAAGTTCAGCGATACTGAACAAGATATCATTTATGTCAGGTCAAGATAATAGAGTTGGAACTTCTAAACCAAACATGAAAAAACTGTTATTTGTTCGAACAATTGCATTTGAATAAAATTGTGTAGAACTTATGAGCAGGGTTAGTAGGCACTACTGTAGTGTCTTTTATTCAATCAATTTTTCAGTGGACAAAGAATTAATTTCGTGAAAAAATTCTTCTTTGTTGAAGGTCTACAAATAGGCCTACACTAAAAACATTTAATAATTGATCAATTATTGATACGTGTCTGCTGAAAAGATCAGTTAGTACAGAGATCATTTGATGAAGATAATCGGGCTACGTGAAAAACTACAATTTGACTTGGAAGTACAGGTTTTCTATTACTGTGTCGTACCCTACTTTGAATTCAGGGTCTATAGATTATTTTTATTTGTTCAACATTTGTAATTATTCATATTAATGGGAAATGGTAGACCCTAATCAAAATAATAATGATTATTTTATTCATTTATTCATCGTAGAAACCCTGTTGGACTGCTCAATATGTGCATATCACTTGACCAGTAAAAAAATGTATGTATGCATAGCTTACAACATTCAAGTAAAATTCTCAATACAGTCACTTAGTTTCAACAGTTTCACCATGTTGTCAAGGAGACGGTGTCAGCGTGGGTGTTGTGCCGTTGTCATAGATAAAGTAGTCTCTAGATAGGTAACGCCATATGACAAGAGCCTTTGCTCACCAACAATGACCAAGTTGGCTGATCAGCACGCTCGAGCAGAATTCACTCGCAACAGCGCTCTAGCAGATGGCATTTTCTTGGTGATCACAGCGCTCCAGCAGGATTACCAGACGTAACACTTCCACGGTCTGTAGACTGTTTTAGAGTCCTTGGGAATCTATTTAGTGAAATGTCACTTCTTTGGTGATAACTTTTAACGGTATGAGATATCAAAATTCAAATACGCGAGAAACACAGGTAATTATAATAGCTCCAAGAGGATATAACTTTCAACTATTTAAGTCATACCGCATAACTGTCAAGCGTACACAGCTAAAAAAAACATTTTTCAGCTGTGTATGCTGGACAATTATATGACATGGCTTTAATAGTTATAACTTATATCATCTTGAAGTTATTATAATTATCTGTGTTTCTCGCGTATCAGAATTTTGATATCTCATACCGTTTAAAAGTAATCACCAAAAAACTGATATTTCGCTAAATCGACTCCCATGGACTCTTAACCAGGGCTCTGCCACTCGATCTATAGGGATATTTATTTACTCAATGCCGTTGTCCAGGAACTGCGAGCCAAGAACGAGGCGGCGAACGCGAAGCTGCGTCAGATGGTCAAGGACCAGCAGGAGGCGGAGAAGAAGAAGGTGCAGAGCCAGGAGATCCAGGCGGAGCTCGACGTGCAGACGGTGAAGATCAAGAAGAAGCGAGAGGACGTGATGGCCGAGCTGGCGCAGGTCGAGCCGGCCGTCATAGACGCCCAGCAAGGTGAGACTGTTGCGGATCTGTCCGCGTCGTTTGGTGCGCAGTTCTGTCTCGGGGTTTTTCCGGTATCGACCATTTTTATGTCTCCGTTCATGGATGAAAATAAATTCTTGTTTGCGATATTCGAACGAATTTCAAATTATAGAATTAAATTGACATATAATTACAGTGAAACCTCAATCCATCATTTTTCAAGGGACCAAGAGAATAAAACCATCCATCCAGGAAAACTTAACATTGATTATATGAGAGTAGGATGAGAAAAAATGAATGGTACAAGCAGGAAGACGGATCTGCGAACGCGCAAATGATGCATAGAGTTTCACTGTAGGCCTATATGACCTTATTAACTTGACCTAGCTTCTGAAATTTGTTCTGTATCCTACGCTCATTGTTCTATTCCTTTCATTATTTCAATATGCATAGGCCTACAGTGAAGCTTCTTTAATTCAAAAATCAATTGACCAAAAATATTCATTTTGAATGATGAAGTTTAATTCAACAAGATATTCACTATTGAGCTTATGGTCCAAACCTCTGTTGGGACTAGCCCTATTGTTTGAATTTGGGGACCCACAGCAAAATTTGAATCATCATAGATTGAATTAACGATGGTTTATTGTATTCATAATTGAGTACCGGTAGTTCTACGTAGGCGTTGATAGACATGAATTAATATCTATATGGGTCATTCTCAAGAACTTCCAACACTTTTTGCCTTCATTTTACAAGTGTTTGGAAGACTTTGTATATGTAGCTTGGTTGTAGTTTTAATAATTTTTCTCTAGATATTGTTTGGCCATTTTTTTTCATCGTTACAATTGTAAAAGAAAAGTTGATAACGAGCAGTCAAACATTGACCTTTGTAGTTTGATTTGATAGTTGTAGAAAGTTTTGATAATTGTTCAATAACATTCACGTTACCTTTCACATACACGTATTCTGCCTATTATGATCACCGTACTCTCCCGTGTCGGAATCCTCACGCATGTATGTCA
The DNA here is from genome assembly GCA_964007535.1 of Brachyptera risi. Lineage (NCBI taxonomy): Eukaryota > Metazoa > Arthropoda > Insecta > Plecoptera > Taeniopterygidae > Brachyptera > Brachyptera risi. Next base: position 26,313,785 of record OZ023331.1, on the reverse strand, counting down.
CAAATCTAGCCGTGAAATCCATCAAAAAGCAGCACCTGGTAGAAGTGCGCTCCATGGCTAACCCGCCCGGCATCGTCAAGGTCGCTCTCGAGTCGATCTGCCTACTGCTCGGCGAGAACACGACCGACTGGAAGGCGATCCGTTCCGTCACTATGAAAGATAACTTCATCTCGACTATCGTCAACTTCAATACGGAAGACATGACGTAAGGAGGGGTGCCGAGTGGCCTTTGCATGCGGTCGTCAAAAGGCTTCTAGCGATTGGCTGTCTTAATCATTGACGTGTACATACGTAATCTAGCTGCTCCTTCGAATCTGTCTTTGGTAGTAGCCTACTTACATTTTCTGTTTTCCTAGGGATTGAGAGTTGAGCCGATGGGAAAACAAACCAGTTATTTATATCAACTATCATATCAATCTAGATTCAGTTGGTCCTATTTTAGAGAAATGTATTTTCAATCCAGTATCTAATAATTCAAAATATTGCGAATCTAAGATTACATTTTTGTTGGCCAATAACCTTATGTTGGTCAATTGTTTGGTCCACTTGTTACAACAGCTGACACCAATGTTTATAAATAATATGTGATAGTACACTTGGAACTCGAAAAGTAATGAGTAGTTGAAAACACTTGGTCAAAAGATGGACACATGGAAAGTCGAAACTAGGATTTATCGGCGGTCGCGCATTCGTCGTTTTCCCACTTCTATTTTCCGGTTCGTTTCTGACCATCTCCATTAAAAAAATGTTAACTTTTCATGTTACCTGGCATTTTATTACTTTTGAAACAATAGTTGCATGTTTAACTGATTGTGTAATCTAAACATCATTTACAAAACATGGGCCTAAAGAAATAAAAGGTACTGGTTCGTTTTTCCACTGGCTTCTACCAAAAGATCTATCTAATTTTCTTTTCTTCATATGTTGCATTTACTAAAATGTTAACTCTAGATTTACATTTTTATTTTCACAGCTGTCGCTGCCCTTTGCTGTATTATACATTATTGTTATTATTATTTAACCCTTCTCCGGAATGTTTCTCTCAGCACTGGTTCTTAAACACGTGTGTTTTTTTGTTTTCTTTTTGTGTGTTGTTGTCGTGTTGGTCGCACGCAGCCGTGAAATCGATCAAACGCAACGATTTAGTGGAAGTTCGTTCGATGGCGAACCCTCCAGCGCTGGTCAAGCTGGCGCTCGAGTCGATCTGCTTGCTCCTCGGAGAAAACGCAAACGATTGGAAATCTATTCGAGCCGTTATTATCAAGGACAGTTTTATCAATTCAATTGTGACTAATTTCTCTGCGGAAGACATAACGTAAGCATGCTTTCTTATGATTTCTTCGAGCTGTGTGGCTTTTGTTTCTATTCGTAGTCCCCCGTTCATCAGCACGATTGTTACCGATGTTCAGCATGAGTACGGCAAGAGAAGAACAACTTTGACCGTTGATATGTAGATATATCGAGCTTTGAAATGGTAGCGTAGCACGAATTAATGACAACCGATCATGTTCTTAAACTTTCACATAGCTTATGTCAGTAGATATTAAATTCTAGTTTTGGTAACTTGACTAAATATTGTAGTTGAAAAATGTTTGCATCTCTTTCACATGCTATGAATTAGCATTTTAGCATTTTAAAAACACCGTGCTTTGACTGTAATTTTTTTGTACTTTTCCCAAATTAATTGTTTTGATGCTAGACAAACATTTTTGCTTCCTGTACATCTAAACAAATTAATGGAGCCAACTTAAATTCGTGATCGTTACTTTGAAACAGAAATGCTGACGTTGAAATGTGAACGTTGATCGAGTTACGTGCGGCTCATCTGTCGTCCAAAGTGCTCGTTATCGTTTCACAGCCAACCGTTTGTTTGTGCGACATGCGGCATGCTTCTCTTGCGCTAGTAACTTGCTAACCTAACCGACTCCTTCGCTTGGGCAATAACGCTAATATCGTGCTGCTAACGACATAGATTTAATGGGACGACGAGTGTTTGGCAGCCGTTTCCTTTGATGGCTGTCAACACTCGTAGCCTTGTAAGTTGCAGTATTATATTAGGAGTCACAATCAGAACACTCGTTACAAGACATCATTGAAGTCAAGTGAATCTAAAAAATGAAGAGAAAGTTTAATTCAAAACGAAGTTAGTACGATCATTTCAAGATTGAATGATTTTAGTGTGGCAAAACCAGAAGGTATGTAGTGTCAACGGTTAGTCCCTGACATTTTAGTAATTTATGGATGCTCTTGAATTTCAATTGGAGAATTTTGAGAGCTTAGATTCATACCCTTTAATCTCCATCACCTGAAGAAGCAAAACATGGAAACAGAATTATGAATGTACAGAAAATCAATTGGATTGCAAAAGTGACAATATTAGTGTGAAAACCACATGACAACGGATATGCGAACAATTGACTGTGCTTAGTTTATAATTAGTTCTGTTGAGTTATTGATACGTTACCGTATTTATAATCATCTTCTATTATTGACGAGCACAACTTTCATACTACGAGGATTTATGACGTCAGATTTATTGGCTCAATGTAGTTTTATACCATTCCATTAGCAATTGTATTGTTTTTCTTTGTGACTCCTAGTACAGTTCTGGCTTTGGTGGCTGGGCACAGAAATATTTGCGCACTGGTGCAAATGGGCCACAAACTAATCTCTAACAAATAACCCAAGAAAAATGAGCAGAAAAATCACATTGTAGCTAGTCTTTCTGTTTTACAATGTATGCCTTGAATCATTCAAACTTGATCATGTTAGCCTGGATTTCATACAAGCAAGTGAATTCATACATTACGTGTAAGCATTACTTGCATTTTACACGTGGGATTCAGTTGTAGTTCTCCGTAGTCAAACCTTTTGAATGGCTTTGGGAACGAACCATTGACAACCAGTTAGGTTACTAATATGGTTAAAACTTGGATTTTTTAAAATACTACAATAGTTATCAAAGTCTTGTCACTGAATAGTAGATTATTATCTATTACCGGTAGATGTTGACCTGATGTGATTTTTCTGCCCGGCTGTTTGACCAAGCTCACTTTAAAGTTTAAACCTATTGTACATCTATGGTAGCCAATAGGTACTGATGCGGTATCCAATGCTCACCTATAAGTTGCAAACGGTTACTGTACAGTATCCAATGGATGCCAGTGCAACAGGCAGAAGTCAGAGGTGACCTTTGTATCATTGGTAACCAATCTTACGTGTACATACAAGCAGTTTACTGCTCCTGTCTTTATGATGGAAAAGTTATAACTAAACTACCATAATGTTGTTTGGTTTGATTCACTTTGTATTGTTGACTGTTATCATTTTTGTCCTAGCATAGGGCCTATATTCAGTTTTTGCTTCTCAGTTTTATTAACATACTTTCTATATTTTACAATGAATGTACTGTACTAGTAATATTTTCCGTATTGTACTTTTACCAAGTCACATTAGAGTGCAGTAATCGGTTTTCTTGTATACTTTGTACAACCCTACTGTGGATCAACTTTTTAAAGCCTTAAATTGGATTATAAACGACTATTAAAACAAATTGTTCCAACATCTACTTTTAATTGATAATCTACTTACGATATATTAACGATAATGAAAAATACTTGGATAACTTGGAGTGTAACATTTCAGTTGAAACAACAGTTGGTTTAGTATATCACGCCTGTAATTGGCGCACGAGTGTTGAAGTGTTACCAGGCAGTTTCGTAGATATTTTGCGTAACATCTGGTTTTGTGTTCACTTTGACAGCGACGACGTGAGAGACAAGATGAGATCTCGTTACCTTAGTAACCCCGACTACAACTTCGAGAAGGTCAACCGAGCTAGTATGGCGTGCGGTCCCATGGTCAAATGGGCCATTGCTCAGGTAATACAAACAACACTCAACTTCAAAACACACATTTTATGTATTAAATAGACTGGTAAGTGGTAACATTATTTTGTTATGGAGCTAATTATTTGATTTTTATCATTCTATCGAAAAAACTGACTACCAGTATATAAAACCAAGTATGGTATTCAAAACTTTGTTTCAATGATGTAATTATTAATCAAACGAGCATTGCTTTAAGCTTTTAACCCATTGAATTATTTTGGCGAGTGTTGCCAGCATTTGATCATTTTGCATTGAATTACTTCCAACAAGTGTCGCCCAAATTTCTCACCGTCAGTCGGATCGGCGTGGTTCAACCATTTTGCGCACAAAGTGCACCAGCCAGCCACATTATGCTTGTTCACAAGTGCGGGTTACACCCGCCGAAATGATGTGCTCGGTTTTGAACCATGGATTTGTGAAATTATTCAAAAGGATCTGAAATGATATAAAACAGCACTTTTTTATGAATTGGGTTAAAGACGTTAAAGACGACACACAGGAACGAGAATAATTTGCATTTCAACGAGTTAACGTGTTGCGTGACCGTGTCATTCAGATCAACTACGCGGACATGTTGAAACGCGTGGAGCCGCTGCGTATCGAGCTGCAGAACCTCGAGCAGCAGGCGGAGGACAACCAGTCGCACGGTAACGAGGTCACCGACCTCATCACCCAGCTGGAGCACAGTATCGCGTCATACAAGGAGGAGTACGCTCAGCTGATATCGCAGGCGCAGGCCATCAAGACGGACCTCGAGAACGTGCAGGCCAAGGTAAGTCGACTCGGAGCAATCGGTCGTGATTTGAGGACGACCTTGACTTTGATTCTATATGTTGGGAGCTGCAATGCTTGAATACATATTCTTATTGGTGATTAAAACTTGAGTTTAGTTGATATTGAAGGCTGGCTATTGATTGTTTTCTGATGTCACCATGGTAACCAAGCAAGGTACCGGCACATGCAGCTCAGTGGTCAACGCGCTAGCTTCATGTGATCCAGGAGGCGCAGGGAATATCGGACCTGGTTCGACCCCCGTCAACGTCCATCTTTACAGGGGTTATTCGTGGTTTCCCTCTGTACTCTGGGCTAATGCCAAGATGGTTCCTACAATAAGTCGGCCATAACCGCTTCCTTCTCACCATCCTTCCCATTATTACATGTCACGCCCCGTTGTTCATAAATAATCAATAATAAATATAATCAGTCACCCAAATAATATAATCCACCGCCATCTAAATATTTATTGCTGCCCGTATTTTCAATAAAAAAGATTGTTCCATGTATCCACATAAACTATCTGTTGGTGCGTCATTGAGCTGCATTAAAAAAAGTTCACTGGCATTTTTTGTTCAGTAGTAAAATATTTCAGAACTTGACTTAGACCTATTTGAAAAGTATTGTGTTCCTACATTTTCGTATTTGATTAGCATAAATGCTTCACAAAGAGAAAACTTCATGCATGCCTATTGGTTGGGCTATATGTGCAAGTATTGTTGCGCGTTTTCTTGACCTTGGAATGTTTGACGCTGCTAGGTGGATCGATCGATAGCGCTGCTGAAGTCTCTCGGCATGGAGCGAGAACGATGGGAAGCGACCAGCGAGACCTTCCGATCGCAAATGTCGACCATCATCGGCGACGTCCTCCTGTCTTCTGCCTTCCTCGCGTACGCAGGATACTTCGATCAGCATGTAAGCAGCACCACTATATATTACCATCGTCCAATATTGTACGCTCTAATCGAAGATATAATAATGAGTTGATTTACATAGTGCCGTACACTGATCGATTGAGTTGCTTTACAGCAGCTTTCCGAATAATACAAATAATGCGCTTGGGTATCATTGTAGCGGTATATAAAAAAAACATCATTCCTTCTTGAAACAGGTCAAGAGAATTATTTGACTCGAAAGTGGACGAACTTATTTTATCGATAGAAAATGAAGTTATTTAGTCAGTTAAGTTGATTAAAACTGTTTGCCATTTAGTGTACATTGATAAAATAGGCTTAGCTTTAAACAAAAGTTGCACAATCAGCTGAGGCACCGCTTCAGAAACTGAAGTCATTGTAGGGCATGGGTTTGAGTCCTGCTAAAGGCATGCGTTTTTTTAAACGTTCTTTCACTTATCATCAATTCATAGTTTCAAAATCACCTGCCCATTCGTACTCCTGCATAACCTAGCTGTTGGTGGGGTCGTTAAACAAACAATAATCATGAATCAAAGCAGCTAGACATTGGTGATCATGCCAATAACTTCTTATCTCTTTCATTTCCACGGAACCAATTGCGAAAACCAAAACGTTCCCACGAGCTGGTATACGATCTGATCTTTATCTCTTGTTTGCTCACAGTATCGCCAGAACTTGTTTGCGACATGGTGCAACCACCTGACGCAGGCCAACCTCCAGTACCGAGGCGACATCGCCCGTACCGAATATCTGTCCAATCCCGATGAACGGCTGAGGTGGCAAGCGAATGCCCTGCCTACCGACGATCTCTGTACCGAGAACGCCATCATGTTGAAACGGTTAGTAGCGCTATTTCTTGTATATCGACATTCGCCATCAACATTTCTTTGTTTCAGTGAGATAATTTCTATATCTGGTACTACTAACATAGTTTCGCAGCTGATTATCTTGATGAGAATATGTTGTTGTTCGTGTTCCAGGTTCAATCGTTACCCGTTGATCATCGATCCGTCTGGTCAGGCCACAGAGTTCATTCTTAACGAGTTCAAGGACAAGAAGATTACCAAAACGAGCTTCCTCGACGATTCCTTCAGGAAGAACCTGGAGTCTGCTCTGCGGTTTGGTAATCCTCTGCTCGTACAGGTAAATGTCACACTGTTTCAGTTGGATACGAACACGATATACGTGCTGGATTACTAATGTTGCTGCCAAGAGCCTTATTCCTAAACGTTGTTACTGTCGTAAGTGATCACTTGACAAAACTGTTGTATCTATAAATTCTTATTTCTTAGTATATAGAATTGTGCATTTTACACAATTTTATGTTATATTTAATAAAATTTGCCTTCTAAATAAGCATAACTACAACTTTAATTTTACTCACCTATGTATTCATAAATAGGAAGTTGAAGATATGACAGGTTAAGTGACCACTTACAACAGTCACAACATACAGGTGAGTGACCTCAGGTATATAAAGCAATCGATTCGTTTCCATTATCTGCTTCCATATCTGGAAACAATAGTTCTAGAATGTATGATATAGAAATATCACTCCTATATATGATATAGAATATCACATATTAGAAATATCACTCTTCTCTTTGAACTAAGAAAACAATCCTCTAAAATGAGCGTAGACTTTCCAAAAATTTGCTTCCATAGGAAACTATTTTCTCCCTAAGGGATTGTAAGTACGTAATTGAGAAAGGTCGAAATCTCTAAGAAAGTCATTTGTAACGTACTGTCCGCGAATACGAGTGACTGTCTATTATCATACTGCCGTGTGATCCAGGACGTGGAGAACTACGACCCGATCCTCAACCCGGTGCTGAACAGAGAGCTGCGCCGCACCGGCGGCCGCGTCCTCATCACGCTCGGTGACCAGGACATCGATCTCTCCCCCTCGTTCGTCATATTCCTGTCGACGCGCGACCCCACCGTCGAGTTCCCCCCGGACATCTGCTCTCGCGTCACCTTCGTCAACTTCACGGTGACTCGCAGCTCGCTGCAGAGCCAGTGCCTCAACCAGGTGCTCAAGGCCGAGCGGCCCGACATAGACGAGAAGCGATCGGACTTGCTCAAACTCCAAGGTAAGCTGTGCAACTTGGTGTTTTCAATTTGGAGTGCTGGACCCGTACCGTGACTGCCCCTTGAAATAACGTCCTAGGCATAGCTAGCTCCAGGAAGCTAAGGATTGTGATTGGATGATGTTCTCTAGGACAAATACTAAGCTAAATACTGTGACAATACAAGATAATAACAGTCACGGTATCTTGAAACGCAAAAATGTGATATATTTTTAGCCCACGTAAAGAGCAGGGCTAGGATTTTGTGCTAACAACAATGGGAATACACAAATACTGGACATGTTGCCATGGTACTTGGCTCTACTAGTGAATAGAAAACAATCAAAGTCTTAGTCTCTGGAGTTAGCTAAACCTAGGACGTTATTTCAAGTGGCATTTGCGGTAAGGGTCCAAGTTGCTGTACCTGATTTGGCCCACCCTTGGAAGACTGTAGCTACTTGAGATGAAAATGTTTGTAAGTTTTATCAGACGTTGGCATGGGGTGTACCAGATCATATGTTCACCAAGGTAGAAATTAATAAAGGGAAAAAAGTATTTTCTCAAACATAACGGTATTGCAAAACAACAGTAAAACAGTCGGTAACGTAGAAGACCCAATTCAATTCATCAACAAATCTTTCAATGGTTTCATTATTAAAAATTGAATACAGTGAAACCTTCATGAATTGCTTCCGGATCTATCGTTTCCCCTCTGCTATAATTTATTCCCATCTTACTCCTCTAAAACCAATACTGAATTCTCCTGCATGAATGATTTTCTCCACCTGATCCTCTGATAAATGATGGATGGAAGTTTCACTATATAAGTATTGTTAGAAATCAAATAATAGCTCATACCTTCACAAGGTAATACCTTAACTTATTTTTTCCGCTTTGTTGAACCCACCGATTGTGTTGTCCGCAGGCGAGTTCCACCTTCGTCTGCGCCAGCTGGAGAAGTCGCTGTTGCAGGCGCTCAACGACTCGAAGGGCAAGATCCTCGACAACGACTCTGTCATCACGACGCTCGAGACACTGAAGCAGGAGGCGGCCGATATCAGCAAGAAGGTGGAGGAAACGGACAAGGTGATTGGCGAGATCGAGACCGTCTCTCAGCAGTACATGCCGCTCTCACAGGTAAATTAAATTTAATGTGCTTCAATGTTGAAAAAGAATCGGGAGTGAAAAATTGTGGCGTTCATTTTTCTCGCATGCTACGATGAAAGTTCATGATCATTTCATTTCAATTCAAGGGTGAAATGATTCAAAAGGTAGACATTTACGCAGTCAACGGTTTGGCACGTGACATTCTTGACTGTTGGAAAAAATGTCAGAAATTTTTCATGTTTACCAGTCGGCAGTAGCCTACATGATGTTCATGATTGATGATGAAATATTGTAAAATAGAAACCAACATTTTCTTGGCTAAGACGCCATATTATCGTGTTTTTGTGTTTTCGTAGGCTTGCAGCAACATCTACTTCACGATGGACAGTCTTAACCAGATCCACTTCTTGTATCAATACTCTCTCAAGTTCTTCCTCGACATCTTCAGCTCGGTGCTGCACAGCAATCCCAAGCTGGCCAACACGACGGATTACGGTGCCAGGCTGGCCATCATCACCAGAGACTTGTTTGGGGTAAGAACGTCTTGAACTGCTTGAAACTAATAAATTAGCTTTTGTCTTGAGTGTTTTTATCCATGTTTTATTCATGTGTTCGAGCAGTTCAGTAGGTTTTCTGGGTTTGTTCCACTAGGCAGCTTTTAAAGAAGATCTCTAGCCTCTGAACTAAGTCCTAACTCCCAATGAATTTTTCTGTTTCATGGTCATTTTAGAATGTTTTATGTTTCATATGAAATATGAAGATATGTAGGCCTATTCAATTTGGTGTTCCAATATATTTATTCACGTAGGGGTATGAATTGTGTAAATATCTCTAATTTTATGGCATTGATCTTTTGATTTCGATTTTTTTATCAACATTGAAACTTGAGATCAAATCTCTCTTCCCCAATTCAGTCCAAGGTGGAAAGGCACGATCGTTCGGACGGATTATATAGTTCATATTATTTCACAAAATCTTTTAGTCGGAAACTCTGTAAGTGTTACTGGGTCTCATCAATTTTAAATATAGGCCTACTGTATAGCCATAGCCCATAGGTCTACCAATTACCAAAATACAAACATTAGGCCTACAGTACTGATGCTCTTTAATTTGAAATTCGATAAAACCAACAATATCCATTTTGAATGATCGAAGTTTGAATCATCAAAATATTCAACATTGAGCTCATCAGTCACAATGCTATAAGAGCCAGAACTAATGTTTGTATTTCAGCTCGCTGTGAACTATCATAGTTTTGAAATAACAAGGGTCTACTCTGCACAATACATTGATACATTGAGTATGTTAGTCTGTTTGACATTAATCCCTAATGTATCTGCTATGTAAACTGGTTATTTGTACTCGCCAGGTGTGCTACGAGCGCGTTGCCAGGGGAATGCTGCACACGGATCGTCTGACCCTCGCGCTCCTCCTCTGCCGCATCCACTTGAAGGGTGTTCCCAGTCAGCCGAGCCTGGACCAGGAGTTCACCTTCTTCCTCAGGGGTAAAGAGGGTATGCTCACGTCCAAGGTGCCGCCCATGGACGGGTTGAACCAGGAACAGTTAGAAGCTCTGTTCCGATTGTCAACAAGGTATGTAACGGTTCAACTGAACTCTGTGTAGTTTTGAAGATCACAATCGGAGCTTCATTTTGGTGTCTATAATCTAGTGTTGCGGTCAAGCTGTTGCACTACTGAGATGGGTGGACCAGTGGCTAGCACGCTGATCCGCCCATTCGGAATGCCGGGGTCTCATCCTCGCTATGGCCAACCATATTGACGGAGATTTTTTCTCAACATGCCATGACTGTTTCCTTCCCATTATTCAATACACATAATAAAATAACCTTTCGTCTCAATCTTTCGTTCATTATTCACTGATGCCAATAAACCTTAGTCATTATTAGGCCTACAATAAGTCATTAAAGTAAACACAATATAAATAAACGATCATGTATTAAAATGTAGTAGAGATAGGCATAGTGTTTGTCTGCAGAACAAGAGTGTTTCAAGAACATGGTTGTTCTTTTTTTTTCAGACTGACTTCGTTCAAGAGCCTTGCGAAGGTGATCCAGAGTATGCCAGAGTTTGGTGCTTGGCTTCAGCAGGCCACTCCGGAGATCTGCGTGCCCCGGCTCTGGGAGGAGGAGAAGCAGCTGAGTCCCGTGGGAACTGCCATGTACCAACTTCTAGTCATTCAGGTAGGGTCTTACATTTAGTTTGAAACATCTACGGATCAAGATACGTATCTCTGTTCCACCAAACGTATTCATGCCTCGTGACATTTTACCATGTTCAACCATACTTCATACAAGGAAATGGTGTGTATTGAACAATTGAATATCATTAGTAGTTTTATGGTTGAAGTTATACACTGTACTAGAATCATTTTTTCTTCTATCTGACATTGTATTGGATAGTATTTAAACTATTTATTAGGTGCTATTTAAATTTTACTAATTTTATTCTGTTCACATTGTCAAAAAAAAAGATAGGTATTAGACCAGAAAAGTACAAAAATCCATGAGAATGAATAATATTTAATAACATGAATAATAGCATAATATAGGCATAATAAAACTTTGAAGTTTGCATGCAATTATTTGCTATCAGTATCAAGAGAGGAAAAACCTATCTGCTATAAACAAACTATCTTATTGCCTGTTTCTTACTGCTAAAATTATTGTTGTGAATAGCCATGAAAACATTATCGTGCTTTTGAAGTGAAATTCACTCCTAATTTTGGTTGTGAACGGGCCTCGAAGCAAGAGTGAAACGTGTTGCATTGTAGGCGTTCCGTCCTGACCGAGTACCGGCCGCCGCTCACTGTTTCGTCACGTCTGTGCTGAGCGAAGACTTCATGTTGGCCGCCGAGAAGGAGCTGGACCTGGCCTCGAGCGTGGAGCTGGAGCTGCGGAGCAACGTGCCTGCCCTCTTCTGCTCGGTGCCCGGCTACGACGCGTCGGGCAGGGTCGACGACCTGGCCGCCGAGTCGAGCAAGCAGATCTCGAGTATCGCCATCGGCTCGGCTGAGGGATTCAATCAGGCGGATCGTGCCATCAACATGGCCGTCAAGTCTGGCAGGTAAACGATACGCAGTCCAGTCTTATCTTGGTTTTAATTTCTGGATACATTTTGTTTCTTTCCTGTACAAATTATACAGCAGAAATATGAAGCGTGGAGTCAGCCTTAAAAACCTAAATATATGCATTGTCAAGCTTTCTATTTTTACTGTTTGTTCTTGAGGTAAAATATCGATCAATTTGCATAGTTGGAAGGAAAAACATTTCAAGTTACCTTCACTTATACATTTATTTACAAACTTCTTGCTGTGGTAAAGTGGATTTTTTTGTCAACATCAAAACTTTAAACAAAGTTATTGTTCCCTAATTAAAGCTGAGGGTAAGAGGTAGGATCGTTTGGATGTAACACCATAAGGGCAATCTTATCACCCCAATAATAGACTTGACCTAGACTACAGTAGGCATACTGATTTGTATTTATGGAATAAATGGTTTTAAATTTCTTGTAGCTCTAGCATGAGTCTATATTTCACTTTGTAGATGGGTTCTGCTGAAGAATGTACACCTTGCGCCTCAGTGGTTGGTACAACTGGAGAAGAAGCTGCACAGCCTACAGCCACACGCCAACTTCAGACTGTTCTTGACGATGGAGATCAACGCCAAGGTGCCTGTCAATCTGCTCCGAGCCGGGCGCATCTTCGTGTTCGAACCGCCACCAGGCATCCGGGCCAACTTGCTCCGAACTTTTAGCACGGTACTTGAACATTACTCATTCATTACTTAAACTAGGGATAAGTGTGATTACTTGTATGGTGAGACTTCTGGACATTGTTATTCAAGGTCCCAGAAAAAATGAACCGTCCATACAGGAAAATGATCCATTAAGAAAGATTTTATGTTGTTTAATGGTTATATAACCAAAATAAAACATGATAACATGATGAAAGCAGGAAAATATTCACTAAACTGTTTTCATGAAAGGTTTTTACAATACTTCCCAGATTGTCCCAAAGAGTGAGAGGGGCATTTATTTTCTGAACAAGCTGCGTTTCGTCAAATAGTGGCAACTTTTAACAGATTAAATTTGAACTTACTATAACTTGAAATTACAACAACAATAACAACAAACAATTTGCCAACCTGCATAGCAACTGGCAAGATTGTGGTAATTGCCAAAACCTGCTACCCGAGGCAGCTGCCTAGGCCGCCAGGCTTAAATATATTTCTTGTCGTTACACCGTACGTACGATGTGATTGCAGGTTCCCGCATCTCGCATGATGAAGGCTCCCAACGAGCGTGCCCGGCTCTACTTCTTGCTGGCGTGGTTCCACGCGATTGTGCAAGAACGCCTGCGCTACGCCCCACTCGGCTGGGCCAAGTATTACGAGTTCAACGAGTCGGACCTGCGCGTGGCGTGCGATACTCTCGACACGTGGATAGAAGCGACTGCCATGGTGAGTCGTTGAAAACAAACATCTCAACAAGCTTTGTAACCATTGTTTGGAATTAGTTTAGATTAGTTTAATAGTGGATAATGAAGTGGACCCTACTGAAGTAGGCTCCTACTTATTTACTTCGTAAAAGGCTGAACTGTTCAAACTGTAAATAACTGTTGAATTCAAATGTAACCCTTGAAACAATTCATTGTAATGCCTCATCAAGATGTAATAATCCAGCGTTTGTTTTCTTCCAGGGCCGTACAAACTTGCCACCTGAAAAGATTCCGTGGGATGCCCTTGTCACTCTACTATCGCAGTGCATCTACGGAGGTACTTGACTAGATTACGATATTGTCTTTTTAAAACGTATTATTCAATAATCTTGAGCTTGTACTAGCTTACTATAGCCAGTAATCGGACTGCCAAGTATAACATGACTGGCCGCTTTATCAACACGTGCAGTCTGTACGCTTGAAACGTCAAACCATCTCTTGAATTGCTTATGTAATTTGCAGCTAGCTCAGTGATATTATTGCAAGCTTGCTCATTCAAGCTTTATTTAGCTTTAGTTACTAGGCCTAGTTACTTGGGTCAACATTTAATTGGTCCTATTGAACAGAAACATTATTGTAGTCTCAAGGAGGTTTTGAATGAAAAACCTTTTTTTTTTTGGTAGGCATTAGAATAATTAAATTATGATTTTGATTTTGTTGTATCAAATCCATAGTATTTATTAATTTTTCACTGTGCTTACATCAAGAATTTAGTTCCAAGATAATAATATATCACTAGATGACATGATGATAAAACCATGGCAGAACTAACACAAGTCATGTTAATGTTATCCAGGCAAGATCGACAACGACTACGACCAGCGTCTCCTCGGGTCGTTCCTCGCCAAGCTCTTCACGCCGCGCAGTTTCGAAGCCGACTTTGCGCTGGTTGCCAACGTGGACGGCGTGGCGGGCGGGCCCGGCGGCCAGAGACATATCACCATGCCCGACGGCACGCGGCGGGATCAGTTCCTGCACTGGATCGAGGCGTTGTCCGACCGGCAGACCCCCTCGTGGCTGGGACTGCCCAACAACGCGGAGAAGGTGCTGCTCACTACCAGAGGTAGGTGGTGCAAGAGCTGTACACAACTCGGCCATTGGGAGTGTAGGCCTGCTCATAAACTGGGAGCTTATTTGTAAATTGTAAATATTTCTAAAATTCGAAGAGGTGATTGTGAAGATTGTGGGAAGGCAGAACAAGATGAAGGGAGTTGGTGTGGAAAAAGGAAGCCATCGAGGATGAAAAAGAAGATGAAACAGACCTGGCCAGCGTCTTTCCTGGAGATCTGGGGACATTGTATTTTGGTGGAATGTGTTGCATCCCCTAACCCGTCAATTTGGAATCTGGGATAGATGATTATTATTCGGAGAGGTCGCTTTCGAAACGTAACCTGTCCAAAGTTATTGCAGTGAAACCCCTATCTATTGTTTTTCAAGGGACCAAGAAACTAAAACTATTTACACAGGATAATGATCCATGCAGGAAAATTTAATCAATTGGTTATGTTTAGGAGTAGGGAGGGAAAGAGATGGATCAGGGAAGATCCGTTGAGGTTTACATAGAAGGTTGCTAGGCTGTCGCGATCGGGGTAGGGGGCGTTTATTTTTTAATCCAGCCGCATGATATCAGTTGGTTACCATAAGTTGCGCACAAATTTGAACTTACCGTGATTAACCGTTCAAATCAACTAGTTGCTGACCAGCATTTTATAGCCTCTTTTATCAGTGACCAGATTGTCCAGATTGATCTGTGATGTAAGCTAAGAAACATTCGGACTTCTGGAATGTTCCGAACAGAAAAGTGTCTGATCGAGATTACCTACTCACCAATATATGATACCTACCTTGGGCTCTGTCAGCTGAAGCAATGTTAAGAAAATCAATTTGGACGTAGGTTTGAGTCTTGCGTAAGACATAAGTTTTCACAATCATTTCATCCTCATTTATGTCATTCTTATTTTCTCTTATTTACTGGCATATGTTTGAAACCTACAATGGAACCTATCATTGTTCTTGGATCCATTGTTTTTCTGCTTGTATGATTTATTCTGTTCCACTGTAATCTCAATAAGTGATATAGCCAGTATTAGATTTTACTGCATACCGGTAGATTGTTTTCCTGCATGGAGCCTAATACCCTCTCACAAACTGAAGAAGTTTAAAAAATATTTCAAAATATAGGCCTATAACTCATAATTTATTATATTCTGATGAACAAATAAAATTTAAAATAAACTTGAAACCATAAATTCTAAGCTTGATGATATTAACAACAAATACTCATGTTTTGAAGAAAATACTCGACCGCCACACATGAATGGTAGGTTTTTCTGGTCGTTTTAAAAATGAACAATAGATCTTTCACTGTATAAAATAGCTGCTAAAGTCGAAATGACACAGTTTTCCTGACCATATTGCACGTACAGCACCGTAAACCACTGTCTGTCGACAGGTACGGATTTGGTCAGCAAACTGTTGAAGATGCAACAGCTCGAAGACGACGACGAGCTGGCCTACTCGATCGAGGAGGGCCTCGACCAGCCGAGTGAGCAAGAGGGCGACAAGCGGCCATCTTGGATGAAGACCCTGCACTACTCGGCGACCACCTGGCTGCAGCTGCTGCCCAAGTCTCTGCTGGTAAATACACTCCTGTTCATGCAACGCTATGATCTTCACGTTAGCTTGAAGATCGTTCGTTCAACGTACGATCGTTCGATCATTCGTTTATACTATGATTTGGTGTAATATATCTTTAGGTGTAAATTGACCTTTCGTTGGTTTTGTCGCGCCTCTTACCCCAACATTCTCTCCTTCCTCCTTTTCGTGTGGCATGTGAAGACATAGTCAACAGTGTACCGTAACACATACCAGCTTCAGTAAGTAGTGTGAGAGGTCTATCAAGTGACTACATGTTTATTTATGAATGAGTATGACTTATAAATTGACATCTTGGAATGGGAGTATCCTATAATCCTTCATGTTTAACTCCACAATGTCGCACGGGAACTTTGGGATAATTGAGTAGAATACGATTCATTCCATTGTCTTTACACGGATGCATGCTTCAACTAAAAAGCTATTTTCGTTTTTCAAGTGAGAACATTCACATGTGTTTGAGTACCGGTAGAGCCTATGGGTGTGTCACAACGAAAATCAAGAGTAATCCATAAGAATATGTAGGCCTATAGTGTGAATAAGAATAGGTAAATAGGTAAAAGAGAATGGGAATAGGTATAGATGTCAACAAGTTACACAAATGTGACTTCACGGCCACGGTCTCAGACTTAACAGCTTCACATTGAATGAGCTATGTGCCGTCTATTGTTGCGTGGTCAATTAGTTGTATATTATGATTGTTGTTAAGTGCTTAGGCCTACAATGTTTGATTCTTCCAAACCCCAGATTCTACGACGCACAGTGGAGAACATCAAAGACCCGCTGTATCGTTACTTTGAGCGAGAAGTCAACTCCGGCTCGAAACTGCTACAAGCTGTGATTCACGATCTGGATGATGTCGTGCTAATCTGTCAGGTACGTTGACAAAATAATTTCGCTTTGGCTTAAATTTTAATGATGAATACATTATCTTCTTTTTTGTCTCGAGTGTAATCAAGAACATGACTGGGAGGCTGGGTATTATTGGAATCTGTATTTTAGTTTGAAAATCAAGACTCAACTTGCAAGTAATAACATGTTTTGACACATTGAAAGTGTTCTATTTATCGGCTATAGCTTGAACCAAAAGTAAACGATCACTTTGTATTAGCCTGGTAAAGTACCTACTTTTATCCACGAGAGAAAAATGTAGTCTACCAACATACGCAAATATCACGGCTATATTTGTTCAAGTGAAGTATATTTCGAGTACCGGTATAGGCCCTAAGGTTTTTTGAGCTCAAGATTCACAATAAGACATGCAACTATTGCATCTTTGTAAGGCGTTAAATCCTTGTTTTTGCAACGACATAAAATAACCACAGTTTTTAATGCTATTTAGTTGGTAGCTGACCTCTTGTTGATACAAGTATACTTGCCAATTCCTAAGAAATATTACAATGGTGGGTTTGAGCAGGCAGAAAAAGAAATGTCACTATTTGTACAAGCTATACAGTGAAACCTCTATCCATCGTTTATCAAGGGACCAGAAAAATAAAACCATCAATCCAGGAAAACTATCCATCCAGGAAAATTTAACATTGATTATATGGGAGAGGGGTTGGAAAAAATGAATGATGCATTCAGGAAAACGATAGATCCGGGAACGATGCATAGAGGTTTCACTGTATCTAATAATATCCACATTTTCTCCTCACGTCAAGTTCTATGAACGTCTTGATAACCGTTGGTACGTTTTGTGCAGGGCGAGAAGAAGCAGACCAACTACCATCGCTCGATGCTGAGCGACCTTGTCAAGGGCATCCTGCCGCCGGCGTGGCGCCGGTACACCGTGCCGCGCGGCTGCACCGTCATCCAGTGGATCACGGACTTCAGCCAGCGGGTCAAGCAACTGCAGGAAGTATCGTTGCTTGTTTCGCAGGGAGGGGCCAAGGAGATCAAGGTACGTTCACAGACATCTTCATAACATGAGTAGAGTGTATGCAACAGATATCAATAGGCAACAATCTTGCAACTTGCATGAAATATTTTCATCATTTCATATGGTAATTGGCAACTAAAAATTAATGGATCAATTACTTATTATAAATTTTGAATGAAAACTAATTTTCTTATTTTTAATTTTGAATGAAAACTACTTGGGGTGTGCAAGCAGAGCTTTTTGAATTCGCTCAGTAAGTTCGAGCACAATTTTAGTTTGAGCGAGCGAATTCAATTCGATTCAAAATCAAAAAGAAAAATGGAGGAACAAAACTTTTCTCACAAGTTTCAGACACTGTATTTTTAATACCAATCTATTGAATGATGAAAAGATTACAAGCTTATTCTCCCACTCTTGCTTGCTATAGTTGTGTCTCGAAATAGTTCGGGACCTGAGAGTATTCTGAAGACTTGGAATTTCAATCTGCGGGAAAAAAAATATTCTCAATCGAGTTCGAGTATTGATCTCAACTCGATCTCAGTCGAGAATTTCGACTCGCACAGCCCTAAGAACTACAATAATTGTTCAAGAAATTATTAAAGGTGTAGGCCTACCCTATTTCAACATGGACATGGCTCTTTCGCATAATAAGTCATATATGGTAGGAGCATTTCCCTGCCTAATCTTGTGGGCCATGACAGTTGTCAAAAAAATGCCTCTTTAAAGCACATGTTTTAATCTATTCAACATGTTTTCAATGATTTACATATTTTCAAGACCATCTCAAGCCCAGTGGTAACTTTTCTAATACGTACTTGTTTAAAATATCTTTCTATCAATGTGGAATGAAATAAAATCTAAAATGCATGTACGTATATTGCCTGTTTCATAGGCAACAACAGCTGTTCCACTAATACATTTCAGTGATTTATTTTTATTTTCATTTTATATGAATTTGATTCATATATACAATAGACAATGTCAATATATAATGCCTATTAGTTTATTACATATATTGTTATATTTACAGTATCATTTGAATGATTCTACTAATTTGGAATTAATTTATTAATTCTAGACGTTCCCCGTGTGGCTGGGCGGGCTGCTAAACCCGGAGGCTTACATTACGGCGACGCGTCAGTGCATTGCCCAGGCAAACAGCTGGTCGCTGGAAGAGCTGTTACTCGACGTCACTATCACAGACGGCGGAGACGCGGCCAAGGCCATGGACGAGTGCAGCTTCGGCGTTGTCGGTCAGTACCAACCTGACAGCCATCCTGTGTCTGGTCGCAATATTGTATTTATTGTATTTAATTCACTCATTACAGATTGTTCTTAGAACAGGTGGTAATGATTACTCTCACGAAATTCAAGGAAAACAAACAAACATAGGCCTACTTAATAAAATTATACGTTTTTATTTTTTCTTAGCTCTCTTCTATGTGGATTGATCATCTCCAAAATATTCATAATCGTGTCTTCTACAACAAATTCTTCTATGTGCTGGTCTCGATTTATTTAAATAGGGCCTACGCCATACATAGAATTTTTATTTATGTCTGGCCTGTCTGTCACGTATGTTTTCACGAAGTGATGGAGAATTCTAGAGAAAGGTTTTTGAAGAACTTATTCCAAAAAGGGAGAACGTACAGAATATAGAAAAACTTGGTTTTTAATGACTTTATACCAAATTATTTCAATTGAAATTTTTAGGTTAGTGAACTTACTTATAGACCTTCCTTCTGGTTGACAGGGCCTAGATTAATAGAATGAACATTCATCTGAAAATGAAATGGGTGAAACTGAGTCATGAGGAGATTAGAAGGAGGGTCTGTGTTAGGGTTTGCAGTTACGTATGCTATAAATCTTTCATAATGCACAACAGTTTTTTAGTATGGCAAGAATAGTATTCAAAATTAGAATAGGTACTACAAAATAACAGGACATGGATATTTAAACTAATGTAGGCCCTACATGAGTTATGGGAAAATTCACGTTTCTCCTAATTGTCTCCGTTCTTTGCCTCGATAGACATTCTCGGGCTCGTTCTCAAGAGAACATTTTCTTTCACATCACTACTGTCAGATACTTCCTACGCCTATCAGTTGTATTAACTAACTTGTATCTGATCTTTGTCTACGTGGAACAGGTTTGAAGTTGCAAGGTGCGCAGTGCCGCAACAACCAGCTCCATCTGACATCAACGATCATGATGGACCTGCCCGTCACATTGCTACGCTGGGTGCGTGGGCCTGAGACGGCGCGCGCCACCAAGCTCTCGCTGCCCGTCTACCTCAACTCGACGCGCACTGAGCTTCTGTTCACCGTCGACTTGAACATTGCGCCGGGCCAAGATCCGCACAGCTTCTACGAGAGAGGCGTGGCCGTTCTCACCTCGACGGCTCTAAACTAATGCTCTTCTAGCTTTTCAAATTTATATAAAAGGAGGTTTTGACATATTCATGGAGCACATGTTATTATTGAGGTTGATGATTGATTGACAGAGAAAACAAAATAGTGTGGATTTGACGATGACAAAAAATATATGTTTTTCCGTGGAACTCGATGGAAGAGAAAGCGATAGAGATATCAGGGGGCTACGTGCGTTCATACAGAGAGCAGCTGTGATACTTTCAGATATCGATATTGTAGTAGGTAGTAAAGTGGATAATATGTACAGTCTATTTGGTGTTGAAAAGCACACCACATTTTGTCATATTGCCTTGCCTGCCTTGCCTTCTGGGTAGCAAATTTTGTTTCATTATTCATCTCTTCTACCATGACTTGGGAGTAAGTTGATACGTCTGGGCTTGTATTATGTATTACAAATTAACATGAGCCTAACATGAGTCAATATAGGCTGCTGTTGTATCTGTCTCCTTTCACCTCCATTACGATATTTCAGAGACTCGAGCTGTTTTTCCTGTAATCACTCATTTTGTCAAATGTGTGTGATCAATAACCTGTGCTTGCTTCGTCACTATCCTAACTCATCACAACGTGAACTTGTACAGTATTATTTGCTGTCCATTCAAATAAAATCAAGCTTTGCTATGTTCTTAAGAACATAGCAATTTGAGAATGTTTGCAATAGGCCCTAGTATGTAATATTTATAATTACCCGTATCTGAAATGCTGTACTATACTATAGTTTATTTCATGTTTCAACCTGTCATCAGCTGATGCTTTTTAATAAACAGTTTAATTTGACTTATCTGATGTGTACTTTATAGTTGATATGCATTTCTCTAATTCCTTGTTCCTGTTTTCCAGTGTTTTGTCTCCCATATTCAAGCATGTCTCAATCAGCAGTTGTTCATCAACTTGATTAAAAGAAAACTGATCTAAATAGGCTAATTGATGATCCAAAAACCAACACCTTTAAAAACAACCTCCGCTGCAAAAATGGTTGTTCAGGAGTGACGAGCAGGTTAGGTACCAATTGCCTGGATGCATTTGGGCGTTGAGTTTGGGCTAGTAGTGAATCGAAGAACTACAGAATGGAAAACTGGCCATAGGACGATCAGTGCATTGCTAATCTTTCATCTTGCCAGAAGTGAAGCAGCGCTGTTGCGTTCTTTGGTTTTACTAATATATAATAATAACGATATATATATATATATATATATATATATATATATATATATATGAATATATACATATATATATATATATATATATATATATATATATATATATATATATATATATATATATATATATATATATATATATATATATATATATATATATATATATATATATATATATATATACATATACATATATATAAATATATATATATATATATATATATATATATATATATATATATATATATATATATATATATATATATATATATATATATATATATATATATATATATATATATATATATATATATATATATATATATATATATATATATATATATATATATATATATATATATATATATATATATATATATATATATATATATATATATATATATATATATATATATATATATATAAAATACTAATAGATTTTTCAACTATTCAGTTTTGTAAATTGAATCAACATTCTATGCATGCATGTATGTATACATTCAAGCATGCATACATGCATACATTCAAGCATGTATGTAGATCAAATCTTGTTGCAAGCTTTTTTCATCTTGAATGTTGAAATGGTGTTTTGTTAGGGTGAACATATTCAAGAAAAGAAAGTCCACAACATTGTTAAGAAGTTTGAAGTCAAAATCAGTTCATGCCAAATTTTATGGGGGATCAGGAGTCAGAACTGCCCTGCATGAAATATTTTTGGGATTTTTTAGTTCTAATTATGTTTTTTTTTCAGTCATATAATATCATGACTATTATTTTCTGTATATAGTAATTCATACGACTTCATACCTTGTGGGATGGAACCGTTTGAAAAGTAAGTTATTTGAATTTGATGTAAAATTTAATAAGTGATTCAACAAAGTTTGCAGCTTTTTCAAGACTTCAAGTATGGCCATTCTTTTCATAAAATATCACTGAAAACGTGTGAATGTATTGATTTACTTGGTTAGTATTTACTTGGTTTCACTTACATTTTATTTCAACTGATTTTGATATGTAGGTCTAGTAAGTACTCTTTCTTCTATTGTGAACATGATATATTTACAATTTCACCTTTGCAAATTATTGTCATTCCATTATCATTGATTAGTACATTATTAAGTGTCTGAATAATAAAATATTTGTTGTGATTTCTATAATTTCATTTTTCTTGTCCTGCTTCTTTCCCGCTCATTATTTTTATCAATTAAAATTATTATTTATCACTTACTTTAATTCGAATGACGATACTGCAAACCTGTGTTTTGTAGACTCACCACAACTTTTCTGCTTCCCTGATAGAAATCGAGTTTTAGAGATGGAGGAAGAATTTGAGAAAAATAATGGAGGCAAACATCAAGATGTAGGAGATTAGCTAGTAGCTACTAACCCTTTGAGCAACGTGTAAATTGATTAAAATCCATATGAAGTACGCGGCAATCATCATGATGTAGGAAGTTAGCTATTAACCCTTTGAGCAACGTGCAAATTGCTTAAAATCTATCCGAGGTACGCGGCAGACATAATGCCGGAAGCATCCTCGCTGATCAAAATATTTCGATTTTTTATGTTTTTTAAGTAGCTTTTCACACATATCTTCACACAAATCAATATTTTTATTGTATTTAACTGTTTGCGATGAATTATTATCTGGGTATGAATACGTTTGAAAAACGTATCTTTGTCATAACTTTTCCGTAACTTCCTCACCTTGATATTTGCCGTGTACCTGACCCAGATTTCTTTCTCATTTAGAGCTGCCTGCAAGGGCTTGAGCTCAGCCTACTACAACATTATGTTTGCCGTGCAATCAAAGCTAGATTTATAATGAATTTGCAGTTGGGTTAGGTTAGCTGGCTAACCTCTTCACCTTGAAGTTTGCCGTGTACCTGACGTAGATTTCTTTCTCATTCAGAGCTGCCTGCAAGGGCTTGAGCTTAGCCTGCTACAACCTTATGTTTGCCGAGTATTCAAAGATGGATTTGTAATGTATTTGCAGTTGGGTTAGGTTAGCTAGCTAACCTCTTCACCTTCATGTTTGCCGTGTACCTGACGTAGATTCCTTTCTGATTTAGAGCTGCCTGCAAGGGCTTGAGCTACTACAGAACCTTATGTTTGCCGAGTATTCAAAGTTGAATTTTTAATGCATTTGCAGTTTTAGTTTGGGATTATGGTCAATTCCTCACCTTGATGTTTGCCGTTTAGCCTACCTGACGTAGATTTCTTTCTCATTTAGAGCATGCCCTCCTCTATTCATTAATGTTTTTATAATGTGCTTCATGTTCAAAGTTTTTTCATGAAAAAATATATTTTCGTTTTTGACGCCATGATCTAAAATTCTAAATGATTGAATAACCTCAGTGCCCGTTGCATGAGGTCTAGATGAGAAACCTAAGTGAAGTTGGTTAAGTGACAATTAGGGAGGAATAATAAAAAACATTGTGGTCAATAATCAATTGTTGAATAAATTATTTGATGAATTACTATTGAACTATTACTATTATTACTACTATTTAGTACTATCGAGAACCGCCAAAGACAATTGGCATGAACCATAATAATTTATTATTAATATTGTCTCATAGTTACTTATAGTAATGTATTTTGTTCAGCAATTCTTTTGTGCAATGAACAAATGAATATTTACATAGATATTGTCTATATAATTATATCATATGTCCGAAAGGGGCCCCGAACAGTCAAAAAGCCCGGGGTGCGATCGCACTCCGGCACCCCCTGCCAGTCCGCGCCTGCAGTCGTGACTCGTGAGTAACGTGTAAATTGTTTAAAATCTGTATGAGGTACGTGGTAAGCAGAAGGCTGGTGGAAGTTAGCTATAAATCCTTGTAGGCAAAGTGTATAATTGATGAAAAATCTTTGTACTGGGAAAGTAAGTATAGGAAGGCTAGATATGATCCCATGCACGCAGCAAATGAAACAAAATGCTACAGAGATTGTCGGCAAACAAGGCTGAAGGTGGTTAGGTCTTATTGAAAAAAAATAACAGAAAAATATATATGGACCTGGTTAAATTTTTTCAACCCACTTTCACTGTTTACGAGAAAATGTTTGGAAGCTTGAATTAAAATTACTAGGCCTACTCGAATAGAATTCAATATTTCAATTTCTTCACCTTCAACAATAAGTCTTTCAGAAATCAAAAGACAGAACTAAAACAACAACAAATAATACAATATCAAAAAATCCTCTGCGGAGCTTTTGCCGGATTCACCAACTTATTAGTGTATCAAGCAATAATTAATGGAATAAATTGTTACTCTCGGTTACCAATTTTATTTTTGTAGTTTTATTACAGCACTATTATTTTTCGTAGAACGCAGGCTTAGAGTGGCAATTTTCCTAAATAAGACTTTCAAAAGAAGAGACGAAAATCCTTGGTAAGCATTGATTATCGTTGTTGGATGAGCGATCGCAAAGACTCCCATACTCTGACGGAGCTTTGTCTGTGTTTTTTGCTTCCAATGCTTCTTGCTGTTCTTTACGACGCCACCAACAGATTTAAGCTGCAAGTTGAAAAAAATATATATTAAATCTTTTACTATCTACATTCAAATTATAATATAAACTAGCGACAATTCATCAATGCAAACAGTATATTATTATCTATATGAGAACACCAATTTTTTTTATTTTTATTACACATTAAATCACACTTCATAAACAATTCAACAATATACACATACATACCTTCATTAGAAAAATGACGACATGTTTTGGGTCTATACTAATCATTGTGTAGTCATGACCAGAATAATTATATCAAGACATTTGATCATGAAAAAGAATTATTCATGTTTTGAAAATTGTAAAACAAAATATGACAGAATAAATCAAATTTGAGATAAATAAAAAATTATTATCTTCAATTTGTCCAAATTTTGTTCGACGGTGACAGTCAAAATGATAGTTTGATAGTTTGATAGATGATAGTGTTATAAAACCTAAATCCACTAGAATATACATCATTTATTTATATTGGGTTTAATGACGCACTCCACTGATGACTACGATCTATTTTGGCGTGGGTGAATGATATATGAGATGGTGGGATGATGAGATGAAAGTTTATTTCATTAGGATGTATTTGGATAGTAGGGAGGAGTCGATCGAGACCTGTTGATAATAAACCACCCTAGTATTGACCTGAACCACAGAGGGAAAACAAGAAAAACCCCTGTCAGGATGGTCGACCATGACGGGAATCGAATTCCGGTCCCCTGAATGTCGGTTCAGTGTATTAACCACTCGGCCACACGTCTCAGTCTACTAAAATACATGTTTTTTTATTTCACAAGTGATGACAAGGATCCTGATACATGAAAAAATACTAGAAGTTAATTTTATTATTTTTGGTCTGAGATCTTTGAATCAATTTCAATTTTGAAACTGAAACCTGTGTTGAGCTTGAATTTTATCACTCTACACACAAATAACAACAGAACTGAGAAATTCAACAATGAAGTTTCTGATGCTCGGTTATTTGGCAAAAAAAAAGGCTTAACTAAGCACACTTTTTTACTTCTGTGAATTAATGTCTACGAACTAGGGAGAGCTACGAATACGCGGTATTTTTTTGTGAGCAAAAATTTCACTACTATCGCAACTATTTCATCTTAACTTATGTTATCTTATAACGGGTTATGAAGTTTGCCGAATATAGTTGCAAAATCTGCTTTCTTGAGATTTAGTAAACACATTACACAGGACATTAAAAATGGCATTAATTGGTAACTGTGTCACCACCAAGGATAGTAGATTTGAATAGTAATTTACATATCCATAATGTATATAGTATAGTCTAATGATAGCCCCCCGAAATATGTCACAATATCAATAATTTATGACATAACTTGTAGGTCGCTCATAGTCATATATAATAACATGCTTAGCAGTTATAATTCGAAATGTCTTCAAATAGACAATCTCGAAATATTATGAACTAGGAATTAAGAAATTGTGATTAAGGCCCGGTTAACCAAGTCCAGTGTTAGTGTCATTCTGAGAGATGGTGAGAACAAATAGCATGGGTAACCATGGTGATGACAAATTCTAACTGCCAGTTGGAGCTACTCCTTTGTTGGCCTTTCATTTTAGGAGCCCGCATCTTGGAAAGATTTACAGGGTGCACTTTCGCCACATATATCTCAAGAACCACAAACACTATAAACTTGCGGTAAAATGCAATAAATAAATAATACCCTCACAATCAGATATACCTAATCGAAAATTGAAGGATAATTTTACTATGCAACAATAGTTGAATCAAAGTATGCCTAATTTGATGGTTTTATTACTTAATTCCCGGTTACCGAATTATGGTAGAAAAAAAATTACAAACGCACATCTTCAAGTTCAACTTTGCTTATCAATATTTGAGATCCTGATTTGCTTGTAATTTTACAGTTTTCCCATTTTCTTTGGCCAAAATGTGTAATGTAACCAGATCTTGTCCAAATTATATGGAAAACTCCTTATCTAGTGGTGGTTACTGGAACTCTTTCAATATTATCCCCTTTCCCCTTTCCACTTTTCAATCCACAACCAAACTTTTCAACGCACATCAAACTTGTGTCGAGCATTTCGAAGAGAAACATTCTCAGCTAAGATGCGGGCTCTTGATAGCTTAGGCTTAATCAGGTGAACCAACACTTTCATAATAAGATGCCAAAACAAAATATACAGAAATAGTACTGTTCAAAGACACTTGGGACACATAGTCCACGAACAGAGTCGAAAGAACAATCAAAATAAAAACTGTTTGGACGCATCACCTGGTTTACAAAATTATTCACAATTTACAAACATGGATTTTTTTTATTCATGGTGATTTTTACAGATATGCTTTTATCTGTTGAGCAACGGAAATTCAATCACGAAAAAGTGTAGTCATTTGATTTTTTTCCAAATGGATTGAATCCGGTCGATGTCAGCATTAATAATGTATCATTGTTGTTTTCAAGTTCAGAGAAAATTTCGATCTTTATTAATTCGAATCTCTTCTGGATTTTCTCATGAAATTTTCTCAAAATTTCAACGTGATTTGCTTCAATATAGTTCGAAACGTTTTTGCTCTAAAACTGCACAGTCCTTTTCTGTATATCTCCGTTTGACCTGTGGGGTACGCAAAAAAATCACCGAATTGTACCTTTTTGAATCATGTGAAATGTATTGTATTTGAAATTAAATTCTCCTTCACGCGTAATTGTCTCAAAACAGACTAGTCTGAAATTTCTTGAAAAAATCCATAATTTTCCTGATTTCATAATCTCATATTTACTTTCTAGAGAGGATCCGAATTAATAAAGATCAACATTTTCACTGAACTTGAAAACAATTCTTTTACATTATTACTGTTTGAACAACGAATGGATTCAATTCATTAAAAATCAAAAAACGAAACAAATATAACTATCCTATTTTCGTGATTGAATTTCCATTGCTCGACAGGTAACAACTCATTTTCAAAAAGCCAAAAATCACCATGGATAGCAAAACTCCATGTTTGCAAATTGTAAATAATTTTGTAAACCATGTGATGAGTCCTATCAGATTTTATTTTAATCGTTTTTTTTTCGACCATGCTCATTGATAATTTTCATCGATCATGTGTCCCAAATATCTTTGAACCGTTATATTTCTGTCCATTTATTTTTCAAATTATTTATACTCTGTTTTCTAAATTGTTCTGCATATAAACTACCAGGGTTCCTGACGAAGGACTAGGAAGGAATGGAATGAAAGGAATGATCGAATGATCTAAATCGTGATCTCAAAGAAATATTTGAACTACACCATTATAGTCACATTATGTCCTCCTTTACAGACTTATTATCTTGTCCTGCAAAGATTGTGACTTTTGAACATGTCCACTGTCTTCTCCTATAGTGCACTTAGGTCCGGGTTATCAAGCTAGTTTTTATGAGGGAGGAAACATCTTGCTGACAGTACAATGTGCAATTACCATGATTAAGATGTATAAATCACACTCAAAAGCATGCAGTTAGAGATCCAGGAAGTGCATTTCAGGATTTATATAGACATCTTAAATTTCAAATAAAAAAATGTATAGATAGTGAAATGCCATACACTAGCCACTAGAACGAATTATTGAGGAAATTAATGTTTTTTTATGAGCATTTTCAATTTTGGAATCCAGTAGCTACCTTTCTAATATAGACAACTTGTTAGTTGTTAATCATCAACGAACTCTTTATTTCTCTTTCTTACAAGATATCAAATTTACATAATACATTTATTTTCTTAAAAATGACCGAACTTGGTTTCTTTAAACTTGGCGGAACAAGTAGGCCTACATTAGAACAATAGCAAGTCAGTGAAAATTTCCTTTTAATTAGATGAAATTAAAAAATGGAAAATACCAACCGATGCTATTCTTATGAGTATTTTCAATTTTTCGATATTATTTTTTCGAAGAAAGATTCTTTCAAAGACAATACGGTATATGACATCAACAGTCAGAAAAGTTTCAAGTTCAAATTGGTTGATTTTTCCGACTTGTAACCGCGCACTAAAGAACAAATACCAGAAGAAAAAACATTTAAAAGAACCCCGATTTTTTTCCGGTAAGTAAAATTGAAATCTTCACTATACGCTTATTCAGGCCCGGTTTTACCAATCTTAGTTAGGGTACTAATCCACTAACTATTAATTAAAGGTACGAAAATAACATGTGTAACCAATGGTGATAACAAGTTAATCCGCTAACTATTGCCTAATCCAATTTCGTGAAACCGGGCCTTAATAAAATAAAATTGCAAATATACTCGCCCCTTACGGAACTCGTGAGAACTGTGGAGTGTACTCTTCCTGATCGTCGGAATCAGCCTGTTAATAGAACTGCATTATACCGTACACAACATCTACATCCTACACCTTGATGGGAACTATTAATTAAGTCATGGCCACTCACTACTTGAGTTATGCAGAGCTAATCGATTGTACCTGTTGATCGTTTCAATGGATTTAATTCATCTAGTGTTGATATAATTTCAACTATTCTTTCAAAAAAAAGCATGATGTATGTTAAAATTGGTAATTAAGGTAATTCTGTGAAAAATATACTACTTTTTTCCCGTCGGGTTATTCATATTGAAATTCTCAAAACCTATTAATATTAGTTCTCTTTAGAGATCTTTCGCTTTCTAACCGATTTTCCCCCAGAACTTTATTGTTCTACTTTAGAAAAAAAACTTGATACAGTCATTCTTCCCCAATTAAGGCAATGCATGAAAGACAAATATAGGGTTGTTTGAACGTTTGAACCACAAGGGCGATCTCACCACTCCAACAGTGTTACTGTGAAAAGTAACGAATTGATTGATTAAAATCAATTTTCATCGCATTATGTTATTTCTTCTGACCTGTCTGACAATAATTTATTGAACAGTGGAAAAAATAGTATTTTTAAGTACGGTGAAATTGAGTCTTCGCTTACGCTCATCCAATAGTCACAAGTCGTGTCTTCGTGCGTTTAACTGTAAATAACTTAGCGATTGAAGATGGAATTGAAATATATATGTATATAAGACAAGTAGGCTTATTTGAGTATATTTATAATATATAGAATATAATATACCTCTATATGAGTATAAGTAGAAGTAGATCTACTTCTGTATGAATAGAATACCTAAAAAAACATGAGCATCAGGCCAAAAGTTGCTTACAAAGTTGCATAAGCATAGAGCTACGTCTCACATTTTTTTCCAAAACGCTCTTCCAGTGTGCAAGTGAAACTACGAGAATTTCCAACAAATATCAGCATGATCTTGAAATTTTCGATATCATGATATTTAGAAATTTGACAGTAGTATACTGATTCTTTGTCGATAGAGTAGTGAAAACTAGATCAATGTATCTCAAACCCTATACAAGTTGAGGCCGACCACCTTTTAAGCTCTTTCCATCTATACTATATCTACAATTCAAATACAAAATATATCAATAAACGTACGCCGTGAAAATATTTACCAATGTTATATTTTTACAGGCAAGTTTGTCTATGATCTAATTCTGATCCACAACAACACGTATTTCTCTAATTATTGTTGATAAAACAATGACAGCAAGAACGTTTACTATATTTCACTTTTCTTCTCATACCTACCAGCAAGCTAAGTGAAAGGTGTCTACACATTTCTTCTCTCCTCTCCCCTCTTTCTCCGATCACTCACGCAACAATCTCTTTTGAATTCACTCACCACAGAAGGCTGTGAACCTATCGTACTAGAAGACCGTGATTTTACCAGTCACACCGTTCACGTGTGGTCAAACAACTGGACTGGAGAAATACACGAAAAAGTAAACCTCATATTTTTATATATTTTAAAAACAAAGCATTTCTTACTTGTTTATATAATCTTCTTCAGTGATATATTTTTTTTTTGATGTGTAAATTTTTAAATTTACTTCCGTTTCTATGAAATCGATTTTCGTGTTTTTTTTTCGTCACCGATATTTATATTTAATGGAAGTGATCAGTTTTAGTTTCGCGTACACATAAGTGGAGTGTATAATTGACGTTTGGATGTATGAAAAGTTTCACTTTTAGAAATAAACAACCATACCGGTTTCAATCTCGTGGGTTTTCAGTGAAGTGTACATAATTTCGTGTGGAGTGTGAATATATCTGGAGAAATAATTACAGAAAGGAATAATAGTTGAAAGTCTTGAAAAAAATCGTAAAAATTGAACAAAATGAAGGTGAGTTTCGAGATCGAATTCGAATGTTATTATTTCAATGTACGAATGAAGAATGGATTCATCACAGAATGTAAATACAAATCACACAGAAATACAATCACAACAGAATGTAAAAAAGTACATGTAAAAAAAAAACAATGCCGACTAGACCTACACGAATTTGATGTTTATGTTATGGTTTAAAAGTTTCACTCTTACTGTACATTATTCTTTTATGCCAGAGTTGTTGCAGGCTCATTAATATCAGAAATTCATAAGAAATAAACATGTTCAACTTCATAATACATATAATCTACAACATAATCATATATATTGTATATTCTATTGTATATTTCCTATATGTATTATGAGCCGCCCTCGGTAGCTCGGTCAGCTGAGGCACTACTTCAGCAACTGAAGTCACCGTTGGGCGTGGGTTCGAATCCCGCGTAAGACATGGGTTTTGTAAGCGTCCTTTCGCTTATCATCACTTAATAATTTCATAATCACTCGCTCATTCGTACCCCCGTATAACCTAGCTGTTGGTGGGGTCGTTAAGCAAACAATGATCGTCATCATTATTTGTATTATGAAGTTGAGCATGTTTTTTCTTTCTGAATGTTCAATATTAATAATCTTGCAATAACTTTGTATATTATTATATACTAGGCAAACGCGTTATGTGTTTCCGCTTTGATGGATGAGCTAGAGCATACCAACTTATATCTTTGGATTGGTTATCATATATATATATATATATATATATATATATATATATATATATATATATATATATATATATATATATATATATATATATACACCTTGAGATCCAAACAATTGTCACTGCCATCTTAATTCCCGATCAATTTCTATGATAATGAAGAAGGCTTTGCTTCAATCGTTTCCACACCTGTTGCTTGGATTTGAATGGTTTCTTAATAGCTTTGAGTGATTTTAAAAAATTGGATTATATATTTTTTTACATCAAAACGGCCAATCTGATTCGACTGAAAGTTCGGAATAAGGTGTATGATTATCATATTAAAATTTACTGAAAATTTGAATCATCTCGAAGGAAATATTTTTGACGATTTTTTTCCTCCGGGTTATTCTTATGAGATTTTTGAAAATTTTGAAATGAGTTTTCTCAGAAGCAGTTCAACCGATTTCGCCTCGATACTACACAGTGTAAAGTTAGATAAGGATACTTGTGTATGCCAAGTTTCAACTGATTTTGAATTCCGTTTGACCTGTGGAGCGCGAAAAAAAAAAAACGGGCACTTTTTTTCGGGTAAGATGAAATTGAGTCTTCGCTTCGCTCATCCAATTAAAATATAAGATGATCAATCTTAATTACTGCATAAAGGGTTATCCTAATAATTGACAAGTTTATTCAATGGGTTTGGTTTTCTCTATTTAGAATTTAGATGTACTTTTCTGACTTTGATGATTTCACTCAAATGATTTCAATGTACTAATCATACCTGACAAAATGTTTAAACAATTCTCGAATTGTGCTTTATAAGAAACGGCGATAAATACAATATAATAAACTATGAAGTGGAATTCAACAATGTGCACATGAACATGCATACATTATTTATTCGTAGATGTTATTATTACTAATTTGATAAGACATAATCTAATTGTTTCTGTGGAAGTTTCTGAGCGGTTCAATGTTTCTATTGAACGTCTTGTTTTGTTAAGCCCGATTTTGTTGACGGTAACATATCTTTTGAATATTTTAAACAAAATAATATTTGAAATATTCCCTGATGTAATTTCCCTAATGCTGCGTGCATATTCTACCATAATTTTTATATAACCTGAAATAGAATCTATAATATAATGATAATATAATATCATATAATATAATATAATGAATCTAATGATTTGAAGAAATTTGTGAATTTATTCCGGAGTCAATCCGAAGTTTATTGAAGTTTACGTTTCACATAGCGTTTAGTGTTTCGTTCACTTGAAGGTCATAATAAAGTTATTTATTAATGGAACGATTTTTTTTTCTGATGTCACTTTTTCCAATTTCTTCATTAATTTCTCATTTTGTTCATATTTATTCTTATTTCAATTGCTGAGTGAATCTTGATTTTTCTATATTCTCATTCTACGTTTCTTAAACAAGATTTTCACTATCGTAATTTCACAAAAAGTTATTATTCGAAGTTATTGTAAAAATACTCACAGTAATTCAGAAGAACATTAGCTTCATATTTATGCACTTGAACGTTTCCGGCGTTGAAGTACTTTCATGTCAGCGATTAAAATATTGTGCCATACAATCTTAGAACAATAATATATTTTTTCCTCCGATTTTTAACGTTCAAATCGTCTATTGTCAAGGTAGATACACATGCAATCACGCACGGCATGTAGAAGGCCGCACATTACTGATTAATTTAGGCTTTGACTATCAATACGTATTATAGTTAAAGATATAAATCCATGTCGCTATTTTAATTACTTTCTTTCGAAACGATTTCAATTACGAAGAAAAAAATGTAGGCCTATCTATGTTCGTACATATATGTATATATATTATACAT
Organism: Brachyptera risi; assembly: GCA_964007535.1. Classification (NCBI taxonomy): domain Eukaryota; kingdom Metazoa; phylum Arthropoda; class Insecta; order Plecoptera; family Taeniopterygidae; genus Brachyptera; species Brachyptera risi. The sequence goes on along the minus strand of OZ023331.1, from coordinate 26,280,102 downwards.
ATATAATATATATATATATATATATATATATACATATATATATATATATATATATATATATATATATATATATATATATATATATATATATATATATTATATATATACATATATATATATATATATATATATATATATATATATATATATATATATGTATATATATATATATGTATATATATATATATGTATATATATATATATATATATATATATATATATATATATATATATATATATATATATATATATATATATATATATATGATTGATCTTATCGAGGAATGTTCAATAAGAGCGGTTTCAAGAAGTAATTTCTCCTTTCGTCGAAAGTAAAAATACAAATGTGTGGAATTGTGAAAACCTAGATTTGCAATATGGATTTTTTACAAGTTCTCAATAAGAATAAAAACGTGAGTGAACGTGGAAAACGTGACTTAGTGTGTGCATTTTCGTACATACAGATGTTCTAGCGGTTGCTGTAGCGGTCATTTGTACCAAACGCAGCGAACTAAATTAACCCAGTTCAACCATAGTTTACTTCTCTATGGTTCTTCTGTAGAGAATTTGTGAAAATGTAATTTTCTTCATAAAATAATCTTCCGATATAAGCCTATGTCTGGAATTAATTAATTGATTAAATGTATTAATTAATTCATATACAACATTGTATCTTCTTCATGTGAACCACAGACAAGCTTGTATCAGGCATTGTGGACATTTTGTGAACGTGTCATTTATTTATATTGGAAATAAAAAAAAAAAATTCAACTTCCAAAGATATTGTATATTATTCACATGGTTTTGATGATAAAAGAGCAGAGAGACAAAGAGACAGCTTAGGTACAAAGATATAGCAGCTAAAACGTAAAAAAAAACATTTGAAAAAGTACATAAATGAATAAATTAAACAAATAAATAAATATACTGAATAATAGAATTCCGGTACATAAGGGAATGAAAAAATGAATGAACAAAATAACCCTCCATGAATAAATTGATTCAAATGAATGAATGAATCAAGGATTGAATAAATTAATAATAATGAAAATTAATCTTCTTAGATATGGACAGAAATATGTTGACGAATATAGTTTTCATTCTTACCATTATTGGTAATGAAGAGATATCTGAATCTCCCAAAGATACTAAAATATATCTTGGAATCTTGGTATACTATCCACAGTTTACTAAATGAGCTCCATTATAATCAGTGGCGTAACAAAGTACGACGAGACAGGAGTGCAAAATGTATAAATGGGCCCTCCCCCTTTTTTTTCATATTTGGCGAAGTCCCGGAGAGTAGGCCTACTCGTGTGCTTCCAATTCATTTTATTATAAATGTGATTCAAATTTTCTTCAAATGTTCATACTAATTATTGTACATAAATCATTCCACTTTCTTATTGATTGCCATTAAATTCCTTCGCCTTACTCTTTGTTTTGCAAAAATGTCTGCAACATCACTGAAATGCAGAATCCGTCTTGTTCTCTCAGGTTCAATTAATGAAATTGAACCTGCACCGGGTCTCGTTTATGGAAAAAAACACTATATAAACATATGAATTGGAAACAATAAATAATAAATTATCATCTCAGCAAATTATGCCAGTCTCAGCGGGCCTTTCAAAGTAAATTTAGTCGTGGGCCCCTGTGCCACTGCACCGCTTACACCGCCGATATTTACGCCACTGATTAAAATGAATCATTTTGGTAAAATCACTCTTCTATTGCTCAGGTAGAACGATCCTAACTTGTCGTCCTTGAGGAACAATAATTTTGTGTCACGTTTTCAGTATAAAAAATCAAAATAGTTTCAAAATTCGACTGCCACGTCATAATGTCATTATGTCAACACAATGCCGCTACTCTTTTTTGGGTCGATGAAATCGCTTGAGGGTCTTTGTTCTAAAAGAGGACTCCTCTCAGTCACCGACTACTAAAGATTTTGAATCATCAATCAAAGTATCAATAATCATAACATAGCCTACCACAGTCATAACACATCATGCAATTATAGGGCAGCCACTGGAAATGTAAGATGCAACACTGTAAAAGTAAATATATAATACTGTGCTGTTGTAATAAATAAGATAAAATGAAATTGAAATGAAAAATAACATAAAATTTTTTTCATATCTTAGATATAATTCACAACATTGAGAAGAAAAATCGCTAAATAGATTGACAATGAATTTTATTTATAGGTAAAGTTTTAAACGTTAGAGCCCTGTCTGTTTTGCCTTTTGATAGGAACATTGGAAGCGATTTGGGAATTTTAATATTGTATATTTTCACTTCTATTTTCGATAGTTTTTTTGTGTTGTTGTAAATGTTTGATGATGTTGTTTACTATGATTTGTTATTTCATTTTGATAAATGACCAATTTACTAGTGTTCTGTTGGACAACAGAATATTGCGTATTGTTTTATCATTATTCTATCGAATATGTTATTATTGTATATTTTTATACGCTTAAATAATTGATTTTCATTCTGAGTTCAGCAATCTCAAGTGTAATATATATATATGTATATATATATATATATATATATATATATATATATATATATATATATATATATATATATATATATTACATAAAGTGTAATAAAATATATAATATATAATGTAATATATATATATATATATATATATATATATATATATATATATATATATTACATTTGATTTCATGAATTTATTTTGTTTTTTACATATGATACGGTCGGTAGAAATGTGAAAAATGTGAATTCCCCAATCAGAAAAATTTTTGTGCTGGGGAATTTTAGAATTGAAGAGTTAAATCAAAGTTGAATCAAATTAATGAGTTGAAAGTTGAAATTTTTCATAATTCTAATGTGATCCAACTGATACAAACATATATAATTAAATAATTTGTGTAATTGATAATTTGATTCTCTACAATCATTGAACATTGCGTTCATTGTTGTTATATGAAAAATCTTGAAAAGTTTTCAATAGATGCAATACAAATGTATACATATGTCCAATTACCAACTGCATGCTCTCGAGTGAAATCTGACACTACGCGATGTATCTTGTATCTCATGTTGTTGATATTATTGTCTCTCGAATGAATACAGAAATGACAAAACACTGAGATGAAATGATATCATTATTCGATCGGCAGTCTTCGTTATCAATCAGCATTGCCGGTCTGGTGTCTCTGGCTGTCAATACTGGTGCGTCTTGGTAAGAGAAATTAGAAATATTCCCTCGAAGAGAAGAAAGTCACGAGAGAAAAAAAAACGACATAACTTCGACGAACTCTGTTTAGAAATAACTCGCAGCATCGGAACTGTGGTAAAACTTCGTTTATTATATATTTAACAACCTTTACACTTCTCTTTTGAATATTATCCTTATTGCTTTCTGGAACATACACTACGATTCAGTTATTACCAGAATATAAGTAACAACTAGTAATTTCATAATCTCGATGCAATTATATATAAGGATTTAATGTCTGTGGAAATTGGATAATTACGTTTATTATCGTGAATTTTGTCCTGAAAAATAAGAATACCCTGAAAATAACACATGAAAAAGTGTTAGTTATGTTGGTATAGATGACATATGCTTCTTTCGTTGATACAGGTAAATCATCGAAAACGTGACACGGGTAGTTTCATTCGGACAAGATATCACATGGGAGATGTTTTTTTACCATTTCAAAGAAAAAATAATAATTCCAATTTGGAGTGAATAACATGTAATTTCCCCAAGTGTATGTGCATTCGTTTTTGTATATACTTAACGGGTTGACCGCGCAAGAAAGTTATTCTAAGCAATTGCAGATCTTGATCTCATACAGAATAGTAAATAATGTATAATTCAAGTTCTGAGAACATTCATGTTTTAAATCCTGTATGAAGAACATGGAAGGAAAAAATTTGACCATTTTGAAATTCAGTTTTTAAAGGAATAGTTAAGTTTGAACTGAAGGTAAAAGTATGTTTTCTGTCAGTCTAATAGGGCCAATCTGCTAAATCCTATGCAATATCGTTAGGTTGAGTGGTTCGAGAAGGAAAAGCTTTACTTTTGCTTCAATCTGTTCATCAACACATAAACTAATCAATAAATAATATTATGAAAAGAAGCAACTTTAGAATAATTTATCTTATTTGACATTGCCATTTATGGCCTTCATCTAGTTACACATCTGATGGTATATTACATCTTGATCTTACGGTGTATTTACAACGATGATATTTAAAAGTTATTGGCACGGATATTTAACAGATACATAAATTATATTAAAATATGAGAACTTAATAAGAGCAGGCAATAATTGTGAATTGACAAGTAATTGATCAGTCAAATCTTGTAAAACACAGCTGTGGAGAGATTAAATACATTATTATTGTAACAAATAAAACAAGACGATTATGACAAACATTTTTCACGTCACCTTGGATTTTAACATATAACTTTATACGAATGTTTAATAGAGATCGACAGTATTTTAGAAGAAACTTTTCTGAATGGTTGGAAGCGATCAAAACAATTTGTTCCATTCGATCCAAGACAATATGTTCAGACGGAAAATAAATACAATAATTTATAATTTATATATTCTTGGATATAACAATATGTATATGTTATAATGTATACGTATATGTTATAACTCACGACAAATATAATGGCGTGCAATTGTAGGTCTACATAAAAAGTTTAAGAGAAATAAAATAAATAATATTCACAATTTGTTCAATCTCCCCCCTGAGTTCAATGTCACCCCAGTAACCTTAAACATAATGTGGTGATATATCATATTATATATATATATATATATATATATATATATATATATATATATATATATATATATATATATGTTACCGGTATACATAACTTACAAGTTATTTTATATAATTTTATATATTTATATGTGCTGAACCCCTATACATCTACGAATTCAATAACTGAGAGTATAGACAAAAAAAAAATGACAAAGGAAAAAAATCAAGATATTTTCATATTCGATAGTGAAAGTGAAACCGAGATTTCACAAAGATTGTGAACAAAACTGAAACTGAAAATGATTCAGTTGTCATTTCTAGAATATTTTATATCAAGATATCGTCAACAGTCAGCTATTACGTTATCAACTTCACACATCATCGCTATACCAACTGTAGCAAATATAATAATTATCAAGTGAATGTTTCACACTGGCCAAGCTTTCCAGTCTGATAAACTTGTTGAAAACAACAACAACGGCTCTTTTGACTCGTCTGGCGGGCGAAGCGAAGAGTCAAACGAGTCGACTAATGAGTGACCAGTAGCCAATCAGCGATCGGCAAGGCTGAACTTGAAGTTTTGCTTCAATTAACAATAAGGCTTTGTAGTATGAAAACGAATTATTGATGAGATCCATTAATGAGGCTCTTCTGATCAAACCACGTCACTCAAATTATAATCATTTAATTAATACATAAATATAATTATTGGCATGAAGATCAAAGTTGACAAATTGGTTTTCAAAACCATCAAGACATGCTTACTAGGCAAAAGCAAGGAAAGCGTTATATGTGGTGATATGAGAGAGAGTGATTCGCATGAATACATGATGAAAAATAATCAATTTTTAATTTTTGGAAATATAATTTAACCCATCCTCTAAACCAATCAATGATTCATCAGAAAAGCTGAACTTGAATTGACGCTTGACTGGTTATTAAGGCCTTGATGACAATCATTTTAATCGTACACATTTCCGTTACACTTGCCTGTATTGAGTATATGTATTGGAGCTTGCAAGCGTGTCATTAATAACCCTGGCTGGTATTATTATTCAATGGTCAAACTTTCTATACCAGTAATTACTAGAGGAAAACTATACCAGCCTGCAAGGGAGATGGCAAGTTTTTCAGGTGGGCGCCTGAAGAGCGTATACTGGAATAAAGTCGACTCGATTGTGTGACATGGGCTTGAGTGTTCAATCTTATCTGAACCCTAACCACATTCCATTGAAAAGTACCACGAAGCCCATGTCACACGACCGAGTCGACATTATACCGGTATACGTTCTTCAGCGCCTCCATTTAGGTTACCATAGCAAAGAGAAAAGTTGAGAGAGTACAAATTATTGAAATTAATCTTGAGGTTTTGATGTGTGGGACATTGTTGTCTAATTATTCATTGCAACAATGCTTGATATCGGTTGGAAGCAATCCATAGAAGAATGAAGTGAGCAACTAGAAATAGATGGTGGTATTTAAATGCTCATACACATTTTCTATACACACAATATTTCATATTATATATACCTCTATTTATTTCATAGAGAAATACCAAACAACTATTATATTGTTTGGAGACAAAAAAGAAAAGTAATTGCTTAGTTTAAAAAAATGAAAGAAAAGTAAACGGCAGTATTAAAACTGGGTAGTATAAAAATAAATTCATATGACAGTCTTGTTATTTGCCAGACTTTATTGCCAAATTGTAAAATCAAACAACTGACAATAAATACAATTGTGCTACCTTTATTTGCACTCCTATTTGCATCCAGTTTGACGGGTCAACACTTCCGGTCGCCAGTGTTATTGAATGAGAGAGACGGATCGGTCGTAGGCGGATTGAAGGAGATGCGATGAGCTAATATTGTTCAAATATTTGGTCGGCCTCTCTCAGGCCATCGGACCACCGGACCACCGACCATGTAACTGATGTAGACGTTACTGTTGTTCCTTTGCTGTTGAATTATTTTCTCAAATTAATTTCTGAATGAAATTAATTCACACCTTGAAAATAGACTTAAATAACGTTATAACCAACCTAATATAACAAACTTATATTAATAAGATTTGATCTAACCTACAACCAACGTGGAACCGTGGCATCAACAAAACCCACGTATAGGACTACTTCTGAGAGAGATAGTTTTTACTCGCTTCGCTAGTAGAATTAACAAGAAAATTTGAAAAATCACAACATATTCATCAACAGATTATATCTATGTTTAGTCTAGAGGCAAAATCGGCAAAAACTACTATTTTTTCATCAATTCATATAGCCCTAAAAAAATGGACAAAAAGTAATGACTTTCCAATTAGGGTTGAAGATTTCATGCACTGATAGCACGAGGGCGTTAAAGGTCATGTATACGAACAGCTCGCATAATTTAATTACTTAATATTGAATTATTCCCTTAGGGGTTGTAAGATCGTCCTCGTGGACAATTGTCCAACTTTGTCTTCCTTGCCTTGGAGTGCATGAGAGTCGATTTAGCGAAATATTAGTTTTTTTAGTGATCATTTTTGAACGATATGAGATATCAAAATTTCAATAACGGAAATTCACAGATTTTTGTAATACCTTCAAGATGATATAAGTAGAAACTCTCAACTTATATCGCATAATTTCCACAGGTAAACAGCTGAACATTTTTAAACTGTACAGAAGCCTATATATAAGCCTATAGAGCCTATATATTTATATATATATATATATATATATATATATATATATATATATATATATATATATATATATATATATATATATATATATATATATAGTATTACTGTGACAATATTAGTATTCAAGGTTAATAATTTTATTTCACATCATTAAGTATCACAAATATCTGTGTTTTCGAATTCCGTTAAAAAAATGCAAAAAACCCCTGAGATTTCGCTAAATCTACTCTCTTTTTGAGCTCTCAAGCTGCGAACAATGTCAAGGCATTTCAGAGAAAAAAAGTCAATTTTTGTAATCAAATATCGCAGCTAAATCAACTGACAGCGATACTTGAGTTTCCTTATTGTACACGTATGGCCACAAGGTGAGGTAATGGCTGTTAGTGGTACGTGTTATTGGTTCATGCGACCAACAATGAATATTCCGAACGACCGTCCCCTTACAATCTACCTATATAGATCGAGGCATCTGCTAGGCATTTGAGCTTCACGCCGTGAACTCTCATCACCGTGGTTTTCAAAGTTCAATTTAATTTTTTCATCCATTTTGTTTTCAAGATATAATCTATGTTGACGCCGATACAGAATTGTGATCGAATAAACATACCATACTGCAATCGATGCGAACGATCTATTGTGATTTCGTTTGCCAACTCGCTTCAACATTATAAACCCAGGAATACGAGCTCACACTGTTTTTCAAAACATCAATTTGATTTTCACTCTATTTTATTACCAAATTAATAAGCCAGGTCTGTGTCGATACAGAATTTTGATGAAATACACGTATAATAAACTCGGCCCGCGATTGATTACCCGAAGGTTAAGATAATCTCGAACCCATGCCACACGTGTTTGTCGAGTCGCCAATATGTGTGAGGTCCATGTAGGGTCAGTATGGGCTATATTTGTACAGCTGTTAATCTGAATGGTCACTAGATGATACAGCAAACTATTAGAAATAATCTATGAAGCTATATAGCATGTAACATGACTACGCTAGACGCAGTGCGTTTGCCAATTGACACATTAAAATAACTAAGCAAACGCAGCATATGCGTTGTAAGTTGAGCGAGATATCTGAATAAGGTATAAGAGTCGTTAAAGTAGTTATACCTTTGCTACTTTATCGACTCTTGCATTCTACACACTTTGACACATATAAAAAAATACTACATTGTTGGGCAAATATCGAATCTAGAAAGCAGTGGATGTTGGCAACATACTTAGAACTGCTTTTATTCCTATATATTTGATGAATGAAAACAGTTGATTGAATTTGTTTCTTCAGAACGGATGGTTCGAATTGCATACATAATCGTGATGATATGTATCATTCTTGCGTTCACACTCACAAGAAATTTTATTCCATTTGGAGAGATTTTTTTTTCAAATTTTCTTGCCCAGCCTATAATCTTATGAGGTTTTTAGGAACTTTTAGATGATATTTTTCAAAATTGGTTTGACAGATTCATTTCAAAAACTATAAAGTTCCAATTTGAATAAGTTTGCGTGTACAAAAAAAGTTTCATGTTGATCAATCAAACCCTGCGACCTGTGCATTGCCCGCAAAAAAAAAACACAGACGAAGCCCCAAAAGAGTGGGATGGAGTCTTTGCTTTCGCTCATCTGAAAACGTTATGTTATATAGGATTGAAAACGATGATCAGGAAGAGTAAAAGCGTATGTGTAGTAGCTACCTACGAATGAAACATGTGGCTGTCTGTTTTATTCAGACAGTTGAGGCATTGCTTTGAAATCTGGAACCGGATAGGATTATTAGGATTGGAGTTTTGTAAGCGCGACCTTTCATCTATCATTTCATTATCTTGCAATCATTCATAACTCTAGGTGTTGGTAGGGTCGTTGAACACTATTTAAAAAGTGGAATATGATTTTGAAATATTATATAATTAGAGTATATAATCTTTAAAGGAACATTGATTTATATAATGGTAATTAAACTACAATTAGATTGGTTCGAATGATTGATCAAAATGGCAATAAAATTATCAAAACTATAAACAAAATGTGTTTGTTTTCATTTATCTGAAAAATAGATTCATCTCTTCAAAACCAATTACGTGTGAATTTTTCTGACTTGAAGTTTAAAAAATGAAAGATTTTCACCTAATATACGGTATAATTATATGAACAGAAATATATATTGAATTCATTTACATCGAGAAAAAAATTCTGTTATTTTTAAAAATTATAATCACGAAGGTTATGGCGGTTGACAATGTTCATCTTCCTCAGCTTACGTAAGCATAACACTATCATGAACAAAAATGAAGAAAGTTAATATTTTTTTGGAGTTACGGTGGGCCGACTTCTATCAAATATTACACTGACACTGTTATGTACTCCATTTGACAGATGATAATTATTAATCAACACTAATTTTCTCCTGTTTTGAAAATGTAATTATATCAATGAACTGGCTTAAAAAAATCATAATATTTAATCACAGGGTAAAAAAATTGGAATTGATTTATTTTCAAACTTTCTAATAGGACCAGTTGAATACATAACCAGTAATTATAACAACATAGTTTTACGACGCATTCGCGTTATGCTGTAACAACTTACTAATGATAAGTAACCAATAATTAATCGTTTACATGTGTTTTTTAAATCCTACTAATACTGTCCTTTATTTCGACGCACAATTCTGAGAAATAACTTAAAAACTTTTGTATATTAGGTTTGTCGACACACTGTACTGATAACTAAGTTCTATTAACGTCGGTGAATGATATATGAGATAGTGGAATGTTGAGATGAAAAGTTATTTCATTAGGTGTTTTTGGATAGTGGAAAGGAGTCGTATCGTGGCCTGTTTTTAGGAAACCATCCCAGTATTGACCTGTACGACTGAGGAAACCACTAAAAACCCTTGTCGGGATAGTTGACCATGGTGGGAATCAAACCCCGGTCTCCTGAATGACGGTTTAGAGTGTTAACAACTCGGCCACTCATCTCAGTTACTTGAATACCTTCCAGAAGTTCATACAGTAGCTTGAAATTATGGCTGTAAGTGACAATTTGATATTTGTGAAATTAAAATTACAGTTATGAATGTATATAAATTCATGGATTCATTAAATGAATGGACGTATATTATGAATATAATATACATTCATTCATCATAATTAGGTATGGTATACATAGAATATGTATATATAATAGGCCTATATGAATTAATTATTTCATAATGAATAATGGATGAAACACGAAAACATGCATTTTCTTATATATTGTGTAATTTACATATTGTATATGATCCTATATTTAATAACATATGTAGAATATATCAATACAAAATAAATATAATATGATTTAATATAAAAAATATGATGGTATTTATTTTATATATATATATATATATATATATATATATATATATATATATATATATATATATATATGTATATATATATATATATATATATATATATATATATATATATATATATATATATATAATTATATGGTATATTATTGTGAAATGTATTGTATACGTCTTATACGCGATCAAGACATGTAGTTTTAAGTTCAAGTTCCTACATCTAGTTTCTTAGATAAATCCACTTATTTAATGCCACGCGTATAGAGGCTATACTATACAATCATACTTACTAAACCAGAAATTCTTGTCCATCTATTTTCGAATTATCTGATTCTGGATCAACCATATCTAACATGAATTTCATTACATGACTCTGATTTCACCTCAAATAACCACAACAATTACCGAGTGCCACTGTGCGTTTGCGGTCGTGCTGTTACTGCTGTAGGAATACGTCAAATTCCAGCAAGTGGATGGTTTCGTTGAAGGAGTGTAGGGCCTAATCAGTGTCAGATTCAACGAGATTGATGATAGTTTTATTGAGTCATTTAGATTGATATTTATTCGTTCAGTTTCATCCTGGCTCGTGGTATCATCAAACAAATTTATGTTGTGTTTTGGAAGAAAATGCCATCCTGATCCCTGGAAACATTTTAAATATCATATATATATTATTCAACTACTATGACGTCAAATGACAGCTTCGAAAATCAGCATTACATAATTCTCCTTTTTTTTACATTTTTTTTGTTGGTATTCCTAGGAAATTTCAATGAAGGCCTATGCACATAAATAAATATATATATATATATATATATATATATATATATATATATATATATATATATATATATATAAATATATATATATATATATATATATATATATATATATATATATATGTATATATATATATATATATATATATATATATATATATATATATATATATATATATATGTATATATATATATATATATATATATATATATATATATATATATATATATATATATATATATATATATATATATATATGAATAATTATAATTTTTAATAATCAAGACCATTTATTTAACCAAATCTTAAATATATAGCAATAATCCATTTCCCCTCCAAGATATTCAAGATCCGTTGCAACGTCTGGATCTTTTTAATTAGTGACGTCACATGAAGTTTATTATATAACTAGGAGAAGAACCAATTTTGGGATTCTGGTATAATAATTGGATTACCGAAGCGAGGACTCAATTTCGCCTTACTTGAATTTTTTTTCTCCATATACAGGTCAAACGGAAACAATTATTCTGATAAAATCTGACATAAACATTTGTCATCATATAACTCGATACTGTTTAGTTTCAAGGCGCAATCGGTCAAATTACTTTTGAGACAAATAATTAAAGAGTTTCAAAATTCCCATAAGAATAACCCAGAGGGGAAAATTTCAAAATTATATTCACTCCGAATAAATTCAAATGACGCATGAATGATTCACAATATTCCAAAGTTTTATATAATTCGTACGTGCCGTTTTTAAAAACAAATTGAAAAATGATTGGAGCTCAAAAAATACCACATGAATATCATTACAACTTGAAAGGTGACATTCAAAATTGAATTATTGTGTATACGTGTGAGTAGTAATTGATTAATTTCCAAGTATTTTGTAAATCTGGTGTTACCAGTTAATCAATCAAAAACGATAATTTCATAATAAATTATGCAAATAATTAACGTACCTTTCATCACTACGATCGGTCACTAACGCGACAAATATAATAGCATAATTACAGAGTTGGATGAGCGATGAGTTAGAAGAGATGAGCATAGTTAGATGTATAGATAGACCTCTATCCGACTTGCGAGTAGATTGGTTTCTTTACCTGACCTGTATGCCACGTAAAAGACGGAACAGAAATACTAAAAAAGGAAGCCCGTTTTTCTTTTGGTATGTGAAATGGAAGCTTCTTCGCTATGTATATCTAATTAATAATTTTCATAACAGTATATACTACAAATAAAAACATACGCGTATTTATAGGCACAGGAACTGGCCATCGAGATTAACCTAGGTCTAATGCAAATAGTGAATACTGTTTTAACTGACGCCAATAAATCTCAAAAATTATTAGAGTGCTTCGTTAAACCCAATTAATACGATGATAAACATGTTTATTTCGAATTTTATTTATTCATAATCGGAATATCGTATCATGTAAGTTACCATACAGAATCTAAACGGCAAAAAATATGATATTCTGCAATCCACGAAAGAAGAAGGTGCATGGTCCACCAACAAAATAATTGTAAAAACGTTGCTGATTACATATTCTCGCTTCTATTGAAAGAATTTAACGTTCTTGAAAGGTGATTTTGCATTTCTTATTGTAAACCTTGTCCAGAAAAATTCGAATACCTTAAAAAATCTACATAAACAAAACTGATATTTGTGTTTGTTTTGCTGGTATTCTTCTCTCGTGATCACAATCAAGTATGTATCGGATCGGACGACTACCTTACCATTTAGAAAGACACGGTGAGGAACCTTCAATTTCACTTGCTGAGGGATTTCAATTAATTCATCAAATAAGTACCGATATTGTATGTATCACAACATTATATCACGAAAATATGTCTTCTTATGACAGATTTTATGTAACTTCCAATTAGAAGTATTATATATCATTACCTATAGCTATCTCTATCTTCTACATGTAACCGAATAGGCCTATGTACTCTGCGCAATGTTATGAAAAAGCAATTTGTTTTGATCGCATGTGGTTGATGAGAATTATGAATCGATAGAAGAAACAAGTTGTCCAACAGAGTGTAAAAGTATATAACGTCACAGAGTCGAAGCATTCTAAAAACTTTTTTTTTCTTTTTTTTCTGTTGTGTCAGTAACTCAGGGAAACGCAAGACAGGATATGGATAAGTGGATGAAATTTGAAAGACTACATTTTCAATTTTAAACATAATAATAATTAAACTGATTGGATTGAAAATAAAATGCTAGCAGCTCAATCTCTCAGCATTTTTAAAGAGAGCTCGATTTTTTTTATATCAATGTTTAAAACATTGTAGCTGAAACTATCAGTTGTTTCCTGTCAATAAAATATGTTCTAGAAAAGTTTGACGCAAATATTATTGTATAAACAGACAGGCTGCTCTTCATTCAGGTTACCATTGCAATTAAAAAGTTTTGGTTTGAGAGCATAGTCAAGAGGACATTATTGTCCATATACGCATTACATAATGTATGACATCACTTCAGTGAAGCCTACAGAATATTCTCGATATTCGGCTATTCGAACAGCTTGTGATGTCAGCCATGATGGATATAAGTATTTCCACGTAGGTATACTTCGCAGATAGAATTTTCTAGGTGCTAGAAGATGCTATTTGTACTTCATTTTAAAAATTATATCGTACTTGACATTGTCAAGAAAGCTTAAATCGAATTCAAAACCAATGAAAACAAATTGATGACAAGTAATGAAGAAATGAATGTGAGAAAATGAGCCATTGGGAAGAAAATAACGAAAAACCAAATTAATTTAAATAATTCAATCTAATTCAATGGTAATAATAGACGCAAATAAAATCGTGCGTTATAGGTATGTCAATGCTTGACTGTATACACATTTCCATCTCCATTTAACAATTATTATTCTAGATTGAATTTGAATTAAATAGGGCCCATACTAACTGAACATGGAATAATCTTCAAAAATATAACATTTCGGTTGGCTTCATTATCGCTTGGCTGCACTTGATGAATGTTTTGATTCAAACTGATAATCCAAATACAATGATTATAATTATAATTATCATAATTATAATTATTATATAGCCTTAAATGAGGAACAATGGTTTTGTATCAAGTTTAAATGTTATTAAAAAATTAATTATAATAGGTGGTATGTGAAGTAATTCAGTTTGAAAAAACAAAGTTCATTCTCTGACTCCTCTGACTCCATACTTGAAGTAAACGTTTGCTTCCCTCACCAGAAATGTCACGGCACACAACTGTGGAGATCGAATAGAGGTTCGATATGCCCCTCACATCCCGGATTACATGAAGAGAGCGCGTTAGCAATTCCGAGTGACATGTGCCTGTAAATTCAATTCTTGCAATGTAGATTTAAGTTCGATATTCGAATGTATCGCGATTATCTCGACTACCATATGTCATAATATAAACACGATCAAAGTGTCTAGCATTCTTCGACGTTTGGTTTTATATTTTAATAGCAGTATATCACTAAGACCTGCGGCTATGCTTTCTCTTATTAAAATTTAAGTGGAATTCTTACGTCTTCTTACTGTTTCTGTTGTATTGACGTCGTGTTGTAATAACACTGGCTGAGTCGATAACCTTGTTGTCTACAGTATCATGGTTAACCGTGACACTGATGCGGCCTTGTACGAGAGAAAGCTCTCTTTTGATCTCTGTCTCTTTCTCTCTCAACACTCTCATCGGAGACTATTTATTTTACTCTCATCTCTTCCACTCTAACTTCACCCATCTCCCTCTCTCTATTTCTTCCTTTTTTCTTTTTTCTCTTTCTCTTCCTAGCATTCCATTTGATTTATTTCTCATCACTTCCACCCCAACTTTCACTCTTTCTCTTCCTCTCTCTCCCTCTCTCTCTCTCTCTCTCTCTCTCTCTCTCTCTCTCGCACTTCATTTTATTTCACTCTTTTATTTCATTTCATATCACTTATTTTCATTTATTTTTGATCACTGCATAAGATTATGCAAACAGTATGGCAAGTCATGGAAAATATATCAAATAAAAAATAGTAGCGGAGTAAGTGTTATTTATTATGAATCACTCCAACTTTATTTCAACCTCGTCTTCAACCCATCATTCCCTCTCTTCCTCTTTCCCTTCCTCTCTCTTTAATCTTTGTTCATTTTATTTGTCTGTAATCTCTTCCACTTGTCTCTCACTCTCTCCAATCCCACCTACCCCACACAACCTAACCCACTCTAACTCTCTCCCCAGCACATTTCAAAACTCTCATCTCTCCTCTATTTCTCTCTTCATTTTACTCTCATCTCTGTCACTCTAACTCGACCTATCTCCCTGTCTCCCTGTCTCTCTCTCTCTCACTTTCTCTCTCTCTCTCTCTCTCTATATATCTTCCTCTCTCTCACTCCGTTTTCTTTTACTCTGATCTCTTCCACTCGTCACCTCTATCTTCATTAGTCTCCACCTCATCCATATCTTCTTCCTTCACTCTTTCTTCTTTCAGTCTCTTCTATCTCTCCCTCCACCCCTTCTCCCTCTCTCTCTCTCTCTCTCTCTCTCTCTCTCACCCACCCACCCACACACAGTGAAAGTATGGAGGCTGGACCAGGGGCGCAACCTGATAACACTAATGAATTTCCGATGAACTGATCTGCAGCTGAAAGCTGATCGTGGGTTGATGGTAACGATAATTGATTGGTGGGTATGACCCATAACATAGGCAGTGACTACCAGATCATCTATTTGCATAGTACCTATACAATTACACATATTCTGCTCTTCTATTTTCTCGCTGCACGAACTTACTCGGGTATCTTACTATCATTATTACTACATATATCTTGTTTTCAACATTGTATAGGAATAGTATTTTGTTTGTACCTTTGATGAATTTATGTATGTATTAAGATGTCTGAAAATTGCAGAAGCTGATGATGATGATTAAACGATTACTGTTTGCTTAACGACCCCACCAACTGAGATATAATTTGGGTGTATGAATGAGCCACGAGAGGATGATAGATGAATCATTTAGAACGTTATTCCATGTGGTTGTTCTGGTAAGGAACCGGGTGACCATGAACTGGATCAAACTTTGACTAGCTCAACGTCGGTCGAGTCGTATCTGTTGGCTTGGCAAGTTGAAACCATTGTAAACAATGCACAATGTTCTCAAAACAAACCTCACCAGATTTATAGAGCAGCTATTAAAAACTAAAGCTGTCGGTGCATATGATTAACCTATTAGTCCATTAGTTTAGGGTGGACAACTTTCTAACTTATTCCAACTGCCGCACTAAATCCAAATAATAACAGAATGCTGCTTTTCTATTTTGAATGTTCGAACCACTAGAAATGTTTGATGGACTTCTATATCGAGCCAATTGACGTCACAAATCATAACTTCCAATCAAGCGGGCTGTTTATTATGTAAGATTTTGAAATCATCAACCAGTGTACCTCTAAATGCACACATTTTGTATTGACTTTTTTCAAGTGATATCACACATTGTTTTAACTGTGGGCAACAATGTTTTCCGAATAGTGTCGCCAATCACACCTTCAATATCAGCAAGATGTTATCAGTTTGTTTGTCCCAACTTTTCTAGTTACTATGGTAATATTACAAGCATGCTATTTTCATATAGCTCTATAGGTGGTCGACTTATATCCACGCCTACCACTAGTCGTTAATCGAAATTTGAAATAATTATACAAATAAGTACAGTACATGTAATTGAAGAGTAAAATTTGAGGTAAAATGTAAGTTAATAACATAATTATATATCAAACTTGATTCCGTGATAGTCGAAACTCTATGGTTATGGACAGGTGAGAGGGTCGATTGGCGGACTTCGACGTGATTTATAAGAGAAAAAACGTTTGCCAAAGTCTCTGTACTGTACTTATTTTCATCGACTTTCTATAATATTTTATGCATTTATGTTTTGATTTCGACTCATATTGAGGGTTCGACACACCCATTCGTTATTGCTGAGGACTAGGAGAGACGGTCTATCCATTTCGTCGACTGTAAAAATCAAGCTGAAAATAATACATGCAATACTACCAGAATTGGGAAAAATGTGTAATTACAGTTTTATGCATGTTTGATAACAAATATGGTTGTGAAATTATTACTCATTATTTTCGTGTTACTTATTCCTGAAGTCACTTTTCGATCACGTGCTTTTACGTCAACTTTTAGTTTTACTACGCGTTAATACTTAATAGTCTTTAATAGTCAATAAAATATCGAAATACAGGTGCGAATGTTTTATGAAAAGAAGTTGATTAGTACTAATTTCTTTTTTCAGAATTGAACCCGCGAGAAATTAACCTACTATACGACATGAATGTTTTTGATGCTGTATAACAGTTTATTGGATGAGCGACAGCGAAGACATCCATTCCATCCCAATCGGGTCTTCCTATAAAGCTGTTATTTTTGTTGTGTGCGGTCGCAATTGACAAAACCAATACAAATTCGAACATTTTCAGACATTACTCAACTTTTAACTTAGAATTGAATAGTATTTCTTGTAACAATCGGTCATTTATGAATATTGAAAGACTGATGAAATTTGAAAATGAAAAATTTAAAATTTAAAAATTCTCAAAAGATCAAAGTCTAATAGCCGTTTGGTCAGCAGAGTCAAAAATTAATTCTGAAATAATTTCTAAATTGGGGAAATTTGAGCCAAGCTTTATTGAACATCTGTATTCTTGAATTGAAATTGCATCAGAAACACTGTCATATTTTTTTGCCGAAGTTACAACGCTTGAATGAAATATTAAATTGCTATTTTGACTTCATTTTGGTGAAAAATCAACAATTTTTCCTCTTAAAATGAGTGTGATTTATAAATGATAACGGGTACCCAGATTTATTTTTGCATGATTCTATTCATAATATCTTCATCCACAATTAAACAAGTCTTTTGATTGAATGCCATTACTTTCAGTGTATTTTAATGATCTGTTAAATAATAGAAACGCATAAAATTTGAAGGTTGCGTGTTGAATGATAGGGAAACATCCAGCATTTGAATTGATATATCCCAAAATTTATCCCGGTTATATAGCCTATCATCTGTTTCGATATTATTATCGAGTACATCAAAACTTATCGATTGACGAAAACTCATGATTTTTCCGTGACCATGAGGTAATGGAGGTGCGAGACCTCAACTAATGTCAAAAAATACTAATTTATTACCGTTTTCTACCCACCATTCTGACGAACTAATGGAGACATTCACAAGATAACTGGTATATAACTACAACTAGGCAAACGCGAAATATGCGTTGTAAGATGAGCGAGATATCTGAATAAGGTATAATAACAGTCCTACATTTGCTACTTTATCGACTCTGGTATTCTACACACTTTGTACTTCATTTAATTGCTACTTTATCTTCTCTGGTATTCAATACACCTTGACGAATATGAAGAATATTTAATGCTTGGGCAAATATCGAATCTAGGAAGCAGTGAATCTTGGCTCATTTCCATATATTTGATGTATAAAAACAGTCATTTGAATTTGTTTCTTTAAAACGGCTGATTCGAATTGCTTACAAAATGGTGGTTATGTGTATCATTTATGTTTGAACACTCACAGAAAATTTTATTTTTTTCGGAGAGGTTTCATTTTTTCAAATTTTCTCACCCAGCCTAATCTTATGAGGTTTTTAAAAACTTTGACATGATATTTCTCAAAATATGATCAACCGATTCATTCCCAAAATTATACAGTTCTAAGTTGTAAAAGTTGGCCCTTACAAAAAAAGTTTCATGTTGATCAGTCAAACCCTGCGACCTGTGCAGTGCCCACAAACAAAAAACAAAAAACAAAAAAAAACACACAGACAAAGCCCTTTAAGAGTGGGATGGAGACTTCGCTACACTCATCTAATGAATGGAAGATTTCCTGAATAGAATGATTCACGATAGTAATAATTGTATTACAAACAAGATTAAACCAACCCTTACACTATTGCATACAATTACGCCATTGAATTATAACTGAATATAGATGAAATATATTTAATACTGGGGCACTTCGCTCTAATAACGGAACGAAAATAAATTAGCGTGCACATCTCAATTCCGCTCACCCAAATACCTGTAATTGGTGCATAGCTCCAGACCACGGAAAAAGAAGTGGGCTACGGTCTGACCGATAGCCAATTACAATTCACAATCCAGATCGCTTGTAACGCTTCTGCCTACCTTGCCATACCAAAGATGCATGGTGAGAGGTAGATGATAGTAGTGATGAAGTGTAGAGGGAGTAAAGTGTGGATGAGTTTCATTTTACTCTACAGTTAAACTTTAAAACTTTACTTTAAACTTTACTTTAATTCATTTTTTTTTTAATAACATCCAAACTTGATACAAAATCATTGTTCCCCAATTAAGGCTATGGATGAAAGATAGAATCGTTTGAATGGGGCACCACAAGGGCGATCTTACCACCCCATTGTATTATAATTGATTATAATTATAAATATTCATAATATTATAATATTTATGATTAAAATATTTATTATAATTCATTGTAGTTTACTTGACATATGTCTTGACACACGATCATCTTTCTATACCTTTTTATCACGTATTTATTATTATCTTTCTTCATCTTGCTGTAGTGTTACCGACCTCTGGCTCAGACATACTCGGACATTTAACATCAAAATAAAAGCACCATCTAGGCTCTGGGCTATATTGACACCACGTATACACGCCATGATTCTGAAAGTTCCAATAAGAAAAATTTAAACTGCTTTTCAACTTCTAATAGCTTGAATTATCACAGTTAATAATAGACTGTTCGACACACTTTACTATACTGAATATAAAGTAATAAGGTTCATAAAGTTCTACTAAAAAGATCCATATGAAATTGTTCATACAGTATGCACTT
This sequence comes from Brachyptera risi, assembly GCA_964007535.1. Lineage (NCBI taxonomy): Eukaryota > Metazoa > Arthropoda > Insecta > Plecoptera > Taeniopterygidae > Brachyptera > Brachyptera risi. Next base: position 26,259,607 of record OZ023331.1, on the reverse strand, counting down.
GGCCCGGGGTGGTATTTGATATGTAATAGCCCTATGATGAAAGGCTCGGCCAACGGAAAGTAAACGAGAGCCATGTAGGGAGATAACATGTTTGTCAAGTAACTAGAAAAGTTGAGGGCAAAGACACTTATACTGAGTCTTTATTGGAGAACACATTTTGGGGGACATTGATGTCAGTTGTTACAACAATTTGTGTGACATCAAACGGAGGAAGGCTGTGGAATCGTAAAAATAGCTTCGAAGCCATATTGTATAGACTTCTGTCAAGTGACGTCAACCATTATTGAAAGAGACAGACAACAATGTCCACCAGTTGGAATTGACCAACCAGAATGTTTGGTAGTCCACCAGTTCGCTGTATTGCTATGGTAACTATTGTTTGTCATTTGTTACTTGACAGTAGTCTATAGATAAATCGAACACTTGATGATGTAATTGAGGAAATGATTAGACGAGGGTTTGTGAAAACTTCCTTTTTTTCTGATAGATATAGAACGATTCAGCATAACGCCTAGAGAAGTTTAACCAACAGTAAAATATCTTGAAACTTCATTAGTCCCAAATAAAAATGAAACTCTATACTATATTTGGCTGCAATCAAGAATATTCTTGAATTGAGAAAGATTGAAAATTGTGGAATTTTGAAAAAATGATAATAAAAACAGCGGAAAAAATATGTGTAGAAATGTGTTTTCCAAAATGTATATAGTGCTCAGAATTCATGGACGAAATAATTCGAACCTGGCAGAATTTTGTATTTAATTTATACATTATATTTCTCATAATTTGAGATAGGAATCGAGATTTCCAAATAGAATGAAAAAATATTGTGTAACCAAAGAAATATAACTACGTAGTATTCAAAATTACTAAGGATTCACGAAATAAATTGTGAGTATAGTATGGATAATCAAGCTAACAAATATGTTCGTCATTTGTACAGGCCTCCCAACCTTGCTCATCTCACATCTCGTGCAAATACGTTTTTCATAGTTCGATTAAAATAACGATAACGTCGCGTTAAAGCTTGATATACGCTTAGGGTATACGAGTAGATGAGAGATGAATGATGTTTAATGAAACCCATGCCTTAGGCTCTACACGGGACTTGAACCCACGTCCCAATTGACTTGATCTCATAAATCCTAAATAAAATATCACTATCTTGGTCGTACGATCATTAAAAAAATAAGGTCACCCGTATTTAACCTATACTATAATAGCTTTTATGGAGTGCATTAAGTTGTAAAGGATGGGTCGTTAAGTATAAAAATTGGCATTTAAAATTTAAAATCAGGACAGTACCACATAAACGAATGATGATTTTGTGCCATAATTACCAACGTGGGAGTAGCTCTAACTGGCAATTCAAAGTTGTTATCACCATGGTTACCCATGCTATTTGTTTTGATTCACTCTCAGATAGAGGGTGCAATTGGACTTGGTGAACTGTAATGAATAATAAATCATAATAAATGATAAGCCATCAAGAATAAATCAATATTTTAGGAAGGGTTGAAGACAAAAACTATAAGATAAATATTGTGAAAGTAGAAGGAAAACGGAAGTTTTGGATAGAAGTAATTTTTCAATTTTTCAAATTGAGAAAACAAGATTTCAAATTCAGTTGATGAACTGAAACTTAACAACGGCTCAGATATATGTATTTCTTATTTTCAAAGTGGCTGACAGAGTTCCATGAAATTGAGATCTCCAAACTGAAAAAACTGACAAAAAGTGTCAAAATTCATCAAACTTAATTCTGAGTAATCTTTTTAAAATAAATTCAGTTCAACAATTGAGCAATAAATGAAATCAAAACTTGAACAAATTGTCAGAATTCATTGAACTCAATTCTGAATCTGATTGAAATAAATTCAATCAACGACTTGAAATAGGCATGGCTTTACCAGTCAGCCAGTTGGATCGTATCATTTGTATTTCAAGATACCACGATTGGATATTTGAATTTGACTACAGCTGCAGTTCTAACAGCCCTGTTGATTGGACGGTATGATTTCTGACGTCAGGGGGGCGGAGACTGCGAGTCGTCAATTCTATCATTGAATAATAAATGAAATTAATTGGATAATTACCACAAAATATTGTAATCAGAAGAAGAAAAGAAGATTTGAGAGGATGATGCACCACATACCCACACCAGTGCTCGTAACAACTGAAACGTATAGGCTACACGATGATGACCCGTGTAAGAGTTTACTCCACTGATCTTTATTGGTTTACCCAGACATAATATATAAAGCCACACATAAAATTATGTATATATATTTTCATTCAAGCATGGAAGCTAACATTCTTAATGACTATGTCCATAATGGAAGTTCGACACACTCGACCGTTCGTGTTAATGGATGGAGAGACGGTCGACCGTCACATAACTGGATCAACGATATGGATATACCGGTTTAGTGATGCTAAAAGACCATGTAATTGAGTTCAACTTTTTTAGGTTATGATTTATGATTTAACAAATATCTAAACTCCTTTCATTGGTAAAACTTTCATTGCATTTTATAATGCATACCAGGCTATAATAGTATCAACATCACCATGGAAATTGACCGCATTACTAAACAATTGTTTACTATAACGATGTAAATACATATACTCACATATATATATATATATATATATATATATATATATATATATATATATATTTATATATATATATATATATATATATATATATATATATACATATATATATATATATATATATATATATATATATATATATATATATATATATAAAAATAAAAAATAAATATATATATATATAAATATATATATATATATATATATATATATATATATATATATATATATATATATATATATATATATATATATATATATAGGGAGAGAGATATATATATATAGCGCGTTGACAGTGGATGTAAAGTAGGAATGTATTTCTATGTCAAAAAGTGAGATCAATTAATCGAAAGCTTTTCATTGTAATTGATCAGACGATAAACGATTATTTTCGACAAACAAACAACAAGAGAAAAGAATCGTTAGATTGTGAATTATTTGATTTTGTTGATATCAATAATATTAGTGGATAAATATAGTTCACAATATATGTGAGAACAATCACGTATAACTAGTATCAAAATAAAAATGATAATTTATGAAAAATATATACATTCGAACCTTTGTCGTTTTGATCCATCCACCCATGTTTGTGTTCAAAGCATTGTATCCTACTTTGGAGCAAAGTTTCAAAACATCTATAGATAATCCAATGCATAATAATCTTTGATCAAATGATTTTAATCGATTACTGGCTGACAATAGATATAATGATCCAATGTATGATGATCGATTAGAGCGATTATTCGAAAATCGGCGGCATCCCTCATAATATCATATAGCGTTTCTGTGGTTTCATATATGTCATTTCCCAGGCTCATTATTTTCATCGCAATTGACAGCTCTTTGGCTGACTAAGCACATCAATCGGTTCGGTGAAATTCACACGACATTGAGTTAAAGAGACAGTTTTAAAAAAATCAATTGTCTATATATTAAAAAACAAAATGAGTTGATAGTAATGCCACTTAGTATACGAGAAAAAAATATATCCATCGATGCGAAAAATTGAATACCGTTTTGTTGGTTTATGAATTTAAAAAATCTTGTAATTTCTGTCGTGGTGTGACTGAGACGAGTAGGCGAGTGGCTAGCACACAGAACTGTCTTTCGTGAGACCGGAGTTTGATTCCCGCCATGGTCGACCATCCTCCTAACGGGGGTTTTCATGGTTTTCCTCTGTCGTTCAGGTCAATACTGGAATGATTCCTTAACAACAGGCCACAACCGACTCCTTCCTACTTTCCCAAATCATCCAATGAAAAAACTTTCATCTCATCATCCGATCATCTCATACATCATTCACCGACGCCAATAGATCGTAGTCATCAGTACAGTTAGTCGTTAAGCCCAATATAAATAGAGAAACTATCGCTGTGTGATAATGATGATCGTTTTTGTAGCGACCTCACCAACAGCGATCCTAATTGGGGTTATGATGGAGATTAGCGTTTTGACCGGATGATTGATGAATGATTCTACAAAACCCCACGTTATGAGCGGGATTCAAACCCACGGCAGACTCTCAGCTGACTGATTCAGACGATCACGGGCGACTCGCGTGCTGCTTTAAATGAGATGTAAAAGGTGTAAACGTTTCTCTATAGTCTATAGTTCCTCACGCTATACCCCCCCTTAAAACAAGCTCAAGGTAACTGATAGATGCATAAGCTTCATTAATAATGATCAAATCGAGTTAGAAGAAATATAAGTCGCATTTCCGAACCACGAAACCATTTAACGGGCTGTCAACTTTCATATTCTTGACGTTCGATGCCCCGAGGGACTGGTGGCGCCTCTTGCGTTACTCGACTCCAACAGGCTTGGTCGGTAATACAGGTGAACGGTTGGACAGGCGATAGGCATCGATAAGTTTATCAAGTTCCAGATCACAATCACATTCACCGGATTTGATCGATTTGATTTCATAGTTTTTAATATTCGCTAATCTAGCATTGATCGTACTACGTGTTTTCAGGCTTCTGTCACGTAACAAACGACAAACAATCGTTACTATAGCAATACAGCGAACTGGACTAGCAAACATTCTGATTAGTCAATACCAACTGGTGGGCATTGTTGTCTGACTCTTGCAACAATGAGTGACGTCACTTAACAGAAGCCTATAGCACAACCATCGTTGATATGGGCTATGTCACGTGTCTTCTCTCATTGTTGAAGAGACGGACAACAATGCGCAAATATTAGATAGATTATCACCAGTCCACTGTATTATTATGATAACAATAATTGATATTCTTTTGTTATTTTTTTAAATTTTTATATTGGGTCTTAACGACACACTTTACTGGTGGCTACGATCTATTGGCGTCGGTGAGGATGAATGAGATGATGGGATGATGAGATATGAGGTTATTTTATAAAGTGTTTTGGATGGTGGGAAGAGACGGACAACAATGCGCAAATATTAGACAGATCATCACCAGTCCGCTGTATTATTATGGTAACAATAATTAATATTTCTTTTGTTATTTTTTTTTATTTTTATATTGGGTTTTAACGACGCACTATACTGATGGCTACGATCTATTGGCGTCGGTGAGGATGAATGAGATGATGGGATGATGAGATATTTAAGGTTATTTTATAAAGTGTTTTGGATGGTGGGAAGAGACGGACAACAATGCGCAAATATTAGATGGATCATCACCAGTCCGCTGTATTATTATGGTAACAATAATTGATATTTCTTTTGTTATTTTTTTTAATTTTTATATTGGGTTTTAACGACGCACTATACTGATGGCTACGATCTATTGGCGTCGGTGAGGATGAATGAGATGATGGGATGATGAGATATAAGGTTATTTTATAAAGTGTTTTGGATGGTGGGAAGAGACGGACAACAATGCGCAAATATTAGACAGATCATCACCAGTCCGCTGTATTATTATGGTAACAATAATTGATATTCTTTTGTTATTTTTTTAAATTTTTATATTGGGTTTTAACGACGCACTATAATGATGGCTACGATCTATTGGCGTCGGTGGTGGATGAATGAGATGATGGGATGATGAGATATAAGGTTATTTTATTGCGTGTTTTGGATGGTGGGAAGGAGTCGATCGTGGCCTGTTGTTAAGGAACCATCACCCTGAACCTAAACCTACACCAACCTGAACGACAAAGGGGAACCACGAAAAACCACTATCAGGATGGTCGACCATGGCGGGAATCGAACCCCGGTCTCCCGAATGACGGTTCAGTGTGTTGCCATTCGGCCACGCGTCTCGGTGGCATTGATCCTACTACGTGTTTATAGCACAACCAGCGTTGATATGGGCTATGTTAAGTGTGGCATTGTTGAAGAGACGGACAACAATGCGTAAATATTAGATAGATAACCTAGTTTTCTGTATTTTTTTGGTAACAATAATTGATATTCTTTTGTTATTTGACAGGGGCTTATTCGATGGCATTATTCCAATAATCTCACATTAGGCAGGGCTTGACTGAATATCTGTTTTTTTTTAGCTGTGATTGAAGTTGAAATTTCTTTTATTGATTCCCATTATAAATACATATAAGTTCACAAAAGTCAGAGATCATAATTGGGCGGAGGGCATTGTTCTCTTTCCATTAAAACAATGTGTGACGTCACTTAAAAGAAACCTATTGGTAAAGTGGTTATCAGGAAAAACCTGAGTCAATTACAAATCCATGCGAACTAATGATATTCATAAACATATCTTGAAAATGAGTTGAGCGTGGGTTCGAGTCCCGTATAAGTAATGGGTTATTGTAAAGATAATTCATTATTTGTCCATCATACGCTCATTCGTTGCCCCAAATAACTTGGCTGTTGGACTATTGGAGAGTTTGTTGAGCAAACATTATACTCATCATTCAAAACCAATGTCACGACGTTATTGTTACGTAACTCCAACAAATAATCCATACTTGAATATCCACGAGAGTTGAAGGTCGTCTACCAATATGACAAACACAAATATAACTGATTTATTTGTTTAGTTGTAGTATTTCGAGGATCAATATTCATTCAGAAACAAAATTTACGATTAGATAAAAAACTATATCTACCAAAAATACGAATAATTTCAAGTTGCAACTACTTTTTCTACGATTACTGAAGTTTTTATACAAATATTGGATGAGCGAACCGAATACTCAATTTTACGATACTCGAAAAAAACTAACAGATATTTTCCGCGTTCCACGCAGGTCAAACGAGAAGTATTATTTTGTTGACACTTGGCATCCATATGTGTCATAATCTGACTCGATACTGTTTGATTTTGAGGTGCAATCGGTTGAAATCAAAACAATAGAAATAAAGTATAAGTTTGGAAAACCTCCATAAGAAAATGAATATAAAATAAATATGAATACATATTTACTTCGGATAATTTCAACATTTCTAGTTCATAAATTAATGTTGAATGTTACACATTATCCCAAAGTTTTATCTACTTCGGATTAACCGTTTCAAAGATAAAAATCAATATGTATTTTTTTAACTCAAGGGCTCCATTAAGAAAGCTGTTGAAATATGATCGAAAATTGAATCAATTAGTTCTTGAAATGATTAAAATGACCAAGAAATGAATCAGGTAGACAGTGAATTAATTGATTCAAAATCAAGATATGTACACCTTTACCATTTTTTCCAGTATATTTCATATAGAATCTCGCTCATCCTACAAGACATATGTTGCGTTTTCTTAGTTTATACGAAATGCATACAATCTTATACATTTTACATCTTCATGGCTAGACCTCTTTGTTTTCCGCATTGACTGACGTTTATCACCACGAGATGTCTTGTATATACCATAGAGAAAGTAACAGAGCAGAGGTTCAAGCATCTCTTAAAGCAACGAAATAGTGATCACTATTGTTACTGACACTTTCATCCTAATGAAAGTGACCACTCTTTGAATGGTTCGATCGATTGTTCGCTGCTATGGAATAGCTGAGTTGATCGGAAGTTCCGAACTAGCAGCACACTGCTGAGTTAATTGTTCAAAAGGAATTGGGTGTTGTTAGAGATTAATCTTGGTTCAACAAGGTGTATTAAGATTTTAAGAGTGATCGATGGTTGGAGAAAATTTCAACATTGGATAATCCACTATTAAGGCCATCTGAACATGACATTTTTCCAATTTCGTAAGCCTAGAAGTAGATTTACTCTATCAGAATACGTAATATGTTTGACATATCACATTCAAATCATTTTTATATGATAACCACCAATTAAAAATCAATGGATCTTCTTTCAATTTTAATTGAAAACTAATCGCTCAAGACTAAAGATTTATCCTTTATGCATGGACATGAGTCGTTGTTGCATGAAGTCGCCTACCACGTCATAATACGTCATTTAGGTAGTTGTGTCTTCCTGTTTAAAATCTACGGCTTTTGATGATCAATAAGGATAGAGCCTATCAAAAGCACGCGTTTTAATCGAATCAACACGTTTTGATTGATTTACGTATTTGCAATGACATTTTTACCCCATATTTATTTTTTTAAACCTTTTTTAGCTGCCAAATTATTGAGTCTGTTGAAAATATAATTCGTTTCATTAATGTCAAAGTTGAAATCTAAAATGTATGCAAATATTACGGGTCGTATTTCATCACGCTGCTGGGGAAACTTTTATGGCTGTAATTCTATATACTATTGGTAATAAATAATCACAATACGTTAAATCGTTGAATTATACTTCATTGTGGATTATATTGAACTGTTTTTCATCTTCATTGCCAAAAGCAATTATTTATTCATTTTATAAATACAGAAAACTTGTCACAAAGACATATTGTGTCCCCAATTATAATGAGGACAGTAAGTTTGGTTTTAGTTAATTGGTATTTATCTTTATTATTATTGTTTTTAATCCAAGTTTTATCATTTGTGGAATCGAAATTGAAGAATGGAATCGTCGAAGCTGGAAGTAATTAAACGTATCCCTATTTGAATTTGAATTGAACGGTTATTAACCCTTTTCTAGGCTCATTTTTCATTACCATCGGAGTCTTGATATAGAATTATTGCTTTTCAATTAAGGCTAAGGATGAATCAGTAATACCAATTAGAAGCGGTATCTCGTGGTTGTTCCAAGATTCGAGGCGGTCTTGTTGCAAATATAAACTATAGAACAATTTGAACAATATGAACTAGAACAATTATGCACAATATGAGCGATATGAACTATGCAATACGAGCAATGTGAAACTCCAAAAATGTATATAAATAAATATAATATATAATATAAATCATACATTCACATGATTAGTTGGAGTGTCATCGCTATGAACTTTACTCATTAAAACAAGTTTTGCAAGGTGAAGTGAATTTTTAGCTCGAATAGAGCCATCAAGTGAAATAATAAATGTCGGTATAGGCCACCATATTGGTAAATTAATTCGGCAAGAGTATCTATGTTAGCAGTCTGACCTGAGTATATATGTTGTATAAGTTGTGATTCATGCGGTAGTTGTTGTTGACGTTCTTTATTGTTGTTGTTGGTGTTGTTGTTGACGTCGTCGTTACTGTTGATATATTCAACCTAAATAAATTTGATCTAATCAACCTACCACCTGATTCCAAAACTAGTTTTAATCTAACCTAAAAAAACATTTATTCTAACCATTCATTTATTTATTCTAATTTATACTGATACCTGATGTAATTAAGTAATGGTAAACTGATCGAACTTGGAACTTGCCTATAACTGACTAACAAAAACCTACAAATAACCTAACCTAATCTAAACTGAGACCAGCCTAATCCAACCTAAAAAAGCTAAGACCAACATTTATGCAATATATAATAGAGAACGAAACAGTAACTTTGACATTATTCATTGTGGTAATTAAAGCTTTACACAATAAGTATAGTATATTTACATTGATCAATTCTATAGCTAGTTTGAACGTTCAAGTCTCTTCAACACATTTATTTGAATTGCTTCAATTGGACTGTTTGATAAACGTAGTAAATATCTCCATCGTTGTAACTAGAGCCGATTGTGACCAATTTATGATTATTGAATTCAATAACAATTAGCGAATCAGCGACGCACCCTCGGTTGCTCATGTTATTTTTGAAACTTGACTAATTCATACACAAACCAGTTCTTCTTATGAGGGAGGCTACGAAATATGATAGCATAATGCAGTCCAAATGACCATGATATTATTAATATATTTTGTTGTCATAGTAACTATCTCGTTTAGTGTATATAACGAATCAAAATACTAGTCCTTTGAAGATGACCCAACGGGCCCTCACCACGATAACCACTTCAAATAATGTACATGCGTATGGCTTTCTTTAAAAAACTTTGATTGATTAATGTTCGCTACATGAGGAGCTATTAATTCAGCAATAGAAGATGATAACAATGTCACGGTCTGCTAGATCGCAAAAAACTTATAGCATATTCAATTTCGTAGCTCATCTCGTAAGCAGGGCTAGGATTTTGTACTGACAACTATGGAAATGTATATGGAGACTATGTATATCCACATGTTATCGTAGTATTTAATTCTTTTATTAGTATCGAGGTGTCCCCAGTCTCCGTGGAGAAAAAAGTTTGCGCTGGGGTGATTTTACAGTTATATAAATGATCTTGAAACTCCAATAGTGCAAGATACAAAATTATCAAATGCAACAATAGATACAGACAATATTTGTAAAAAATTCTAATTACTCGAATTTTATAATGATAAGGGTGAAAATTATCAGCCGTATGTAACAGTAACAGTAACACTCAACATTTTTGCCGTTAATTTTCATCTCACAGCGTACCGTTACATATACAAATAGCTTGTAACCTATAATGAGAATGTTTATTATGGATCAACTGTATTTTAGAAGATACATCTCTGAATAGTGTAGAGCAGTTTCAAAACAATATGTTCAGAAGGAAAGCCACAACGATCGATTATATGTTATACTGACGATGAAAATGTTACCCCGTGGGTCGGGTTTCCTCAACCATTTGACATTCTGTATATAGTCTCGTGGAGTTAGCCAGACCAAGGGCATTATTCTGAGTCCAGTATGCTCTTAAGACATGGTATAGTAAAACTTATACAAGCGACAATTAGCTGTATTGTTATTCAATGTTATAGTGATGAACGTTTGGAAAGTTTCATGTACGTGTACATGTGAATGTGCTAGAACTCTAATAAACGTACTCATGAAGCTATCACCGAAGAGAGTATAAGAGTTGTTCCTAATAGGCAGAGACCAATCACCATGCTGATAATCTCGCCAAATTAAGTCGTTATAATGAAAATAAATTATATACAAACTCAAAGATCGTGTAAAAATGTCATGATAATGGGAAAAATTTGAAAATAATTTTGGACATATGGGTGTGAAACATCACAATTTAGTTTATCTATATCTGGGACTAGGCCTACATGCATTATGATGGATTTGATCAAATATGTCTGAGCAAGTAGTTTCCTAACAATTATAATCCTACCAAATTACATTTCGTTACAATTTATGAAATATGTAAATGAATGTACGTGATTTTATATATTCATATAAATATATATATATATATATATATATATATATATATATATATATATATATATGTATATATATATATAAATATATATATATATATATATATATATATATATGTATATATATATATATATATATATATATATATACATATATATATATATATATATATATATATATATATATATATATATATATATATATATCTATATATATATACGTATATATATATATATATATATATATCTATATATATATATATATATATATATATATATATATATATATATATATATATATATATATATATATATATATATATATATATATATATATATATATATATATATATATATATTATATATATATATATATATATATATATATATATATATATATATATATATATATATATATATATATATATATGTAGAAACTAATTTCTACGGTGAAACCACGTACTTGAAAATTTGTGTCTCGACGTTTCGACGGAATTTCACCCGTCATCCCCAGGAGTGCAGTTCGGTGAAAGCACAAACAAACTTATGGATAGCGTTTTGGAATTTTCCTAGTTTATTTCAGGCGGCAGTAGTAAGATAATTATTATATTCACCATTTCAATTAATTTGTAATGCATTCTTAATTTTTTGAAACGGATAATAGGCCCTCACGTGACTTTTACATGGCATTGACAATCTATGTTTGAAATTTAAATATTTATTCATATAAATAAAAAACATTTAAATGAACATGAATGTTATAAACTATTTCTTATAGGGCCTGCACAAGATTTATCGGAGGTGGCCCTGATGAATAAAATCACATTACTAACCGTCAATCATCTGTTCATATGGAGACTTACACGTGTACGTAGTCACGTGCATGTATTATTGTGGTAGGCAAAGTTTTAGACCACATTATAGTTCACCGTCAAATTTCCAAGTGGGTATGAGCACGCATCAAGCCCTTGCGCTGAGGACTTTTACCGTAGACGGAAGATAATATGTACTACACCAACATATCAAGCACAAAAATCACTAATATATTTGTATACATCTGGAAGTTTTATAGGGGACCTGCACATGCAGCGCAGTGGTTAACGCACTCCCTTCATGTGATCCGGGAGGTGAAACGGGGCATATCGGACCTGTCCGAGATACCACTTCACCTCCCGGATCACATAAAGCGAGCGCGTTAACCACTGCGCTGCATGTGCCGGTGATAATGTTGTTACTATTAATCATATCACTAGACAAACTTATTAGAATACACAATTGAAAAACAAAGTGGGCAAATGCTACATATGCGTTGTAAGATGAGCGAGATATTTATGTGGAGTGGAGTATAATCGAAAACTCTACATACCTTGACTCCTATGAAATATACTACATCTGTCAACTATCAAATCTAGAAAGCCGTGAATCTCGGCAACGCAGTCTCCACCCCATTGACGTCACAAATCATATCGTCCAATCAACAGAGCTGTTAGAACTGTAGTGATATTCAAATATCAAATCGGGGTATCTTTAAATGACCACAAATGATATAGATCCAACTGGCCTACTGGTGAAGCCACGTCTATTTCGAGTTGTTAATTATTTCTATCTATTTGTGTTGAATAAAAAAAATTATGCAATCATTTTCTTCCAAACGGTTGGTTCGAATTGCATTCGAAATTGTGATAGTGTGTATCAATAATGTGTTCACATTCATGGATTTTTTTGGGGGGTGAGATTTTATCTTTAAGGCCCATTCACAATGCAACGCTAACACTAACATGTAACACTAACATTAACGCGAAAAATGTTTGCCTTATGGGATGTCGTTGGTCCGTTCACAACCACCACGCTAAGATGAACATGAACATGAAACCTTGCAAGCTCCAAGCTTTCATGTTGACGTTAGTGTCGAAACGTAAGAATTGGCCAATCAGAATCCTCCAATTTCCGAATAAAAACGACTAGTGGCGAAGTACAACGAAGCCATCACGATGTTGTTCGGAACTTGTCCCTCCATCTTGTTTCGACTTTGGCAAGAGTCCCTAGCCTATTTTAATTTCAGGTTATGTTTCCCCTTTCTTTTTCAAACATGCAATGATTGACCCCAGATCTTCGACTTCTCGGTCCAGGACAATGGTGTAAAATGTAGGTATAGCCCATCAAAACTCCAAACATACAATACTGAAAAGCAGAATCATCTAAATCTATTTTCGAATAGGCCCATCTGTCAAATCGAGTCAAATGTCAGACGTAGTACACAGACGCGATAGCAGGTAGTCGTGTGAGATGGCAGTGGAATCGGCGCGAAAAATCTGGACTTCTGATTGGCTGTTGGTTATTGTTTACGTTGATGTTCTTTCTCATTGTGAACAGACATTTGTTTCATGTTCTTGTTAATGTTGGTGTTCATGTTAATGTTAGTGTTAGCGTTGCATTGTGAATGGGCCTTTAAAATTTTTTCGTTCAGACTAATCTTATGGAGATTTTAGAAACTTCGTGATTATATTTCTAAGAAATATTTCAGAAATATAAGAAATATTTCAGAAATATTTCAGATCATATTTCAGAAATGGTCCTAGCGATATGACCCAACAATTATATTGTTCCAAGTTGGATGAGTCTACGTGTACATAAAAATTCGTGTCGATCAGTCAAACCGTGCGACCTATGCAGGACTTACAAACAAACAAAAATACACACACACAGACAGACAAAGGTCCATAAGAGTAGCATGGAGTTCCACGCTATCGCTCATCTAATGAACATGTTTCACTTATAGAAACCAAAATGTTCCAATTATGAAACATTTTTTCTTAAAAAATATATATAATGCTCCACCTCATGCGATAAAAAAGGGAAAGGGATACATTTGAAATTAATGTTCAGCTGTTTTTTGCTGACAAATTCTCTTGACAAATACTTTGAGGAATTCCTATTGTTCACGTACACTTGAGGTCACGTAAAGTGGTCGATCATGCGACTTTAAAATTCATCCTGAAGAAAGTTTACTGACATTATACGCATTGAAACTAACAGACAACGTTACGCATTCCACGTACAGTTTCTTAAAAAAAGCAGTTTAATAACAGAATATTGTTGAATTTCAAATTTCATTTTCTGAAAACATTTCATTTTCTTTTTCGCTTGTGAACATGATCATATACAGCGTGCAACAGACTAGTTGCTATATTGGGCTTTATTGTAAAACTGTCAATTTGAGTTAATTCAGGGTACATTGAATTATATTTGTTTCGCATACATTTTTAGCAGTCTTTTAATGGTTGATATGAATGAAGCGCAAAAAGAGCGTGAAATATCGTGCATTTATTATTGGCACCGCGGTAACTTCTTTCAACGTCGTTTTTCTTTTTCTTCTTAAAGGATCATTTTGATGGGGCATCAAAAGGGCGATCTTATCTCCCCAAAGAAATTAATCAAAATGTGAATCATTCGACTATGAATGATAAACTAATAATTCTAGGGATAATTAACAAAATCAATAAATTCTGTTAGAGAAAAGCGATCTTCTCATTGATATAAATCCTAGCTTTGCCATTTGAGATAAGAATAATTGCAAGGCTTTATGTCAATCATTTTTTTCTCACACATGATTTTATCAAAATGACGGAACAAAAACCATCACTTGAATGAATATATTGTTAATGTAATGATATAGTACTTACTTACGTCATCGGCAAAACAATGGTGAAATAAACATTAATTGTTTTTACATCGGTATAATTTGCAAGCAACTTTAACCTGTCGAATAATCATAGATTTTGGGCCTTGCAGATATTCATTACACACGATTGTTTTCGATAATCATCACTGTAATTGAATAAGAGGTTGACGATGATAACTATCTTTTACACTCAATGACGTTGGTGAATCTCACTGTGGAAGGAAGATCAAATATATCACGGAAAAACAGTTGAAGACCATGGCATAAACATAATCTCAAAGTGACTTTGATTATGTATTGTTACTGATATTTTTTTTCTGAAATTTTGAAAAATTGCAGGCACGCTGTTAGTGGTGAACAGTACAACTCATGAAACTCACAAAAGAGGGAGAGAGACAGAGCTAGAGAGAGAGAGAGAGAGAGAGAGGAGAGAGAGAGAGAGAGAGAGAGAGAGGAGAGAGAGAGAGAGAGAGAGAGAAAGAGAGAGAGAGAGAGAAAGAGAAAGGGATAGAGGAGAGAGAGAGAGAGAGAGAAGGAGAGAGAGAGAGAGAGAGAGAGAGAAGAGAGAGAGAGAGAGAGAGAGAGAGAGAGGAGAGAGAGAGAGAAAGAGAGAGAGAGAAAGGGAGAGAGAGAGAGGGAGAGAGAGAAAGAGAGAGAGAGAGGGTTAGAGAGAGAGAGAGAGAGAGAGAGAGAGAGAGAGAGAGAGAGAGAGGGTGAGAGAGAGAGAGAGAGATTTAAGCTCGCGGATGAAGATGGGGTGATTGTCAGAGAGGGATAAACATCTCGGATGCCTCTGTACTGCTCGTAGGTCGGTTACAAATAGATATAAAGATTAGCCAGACGTGTATAGGCCTAGATACACGTATCTCGAGCAGGTCATATAATTATTAATAACATTAACTTATGCCTACTTTAGATTTTATCAGATCAAGGAAGGTAATTCACGTTTAGCCTACTTCTAGATCAAGAAGCTGGGTTATCAAGAGAATAAACAAATATTTAAAATGTAAAATTACATTCATTTTTGAGAGAAACGAATGTCTTCACTCTGACTAGTTCGTTGACCATTCTGATTGTTCGCCGACTTATTTGCATCATTTGTCGTCATTTCATCACGCTCACACTCGCTCGTCTTACAACGAATTGCTGCGTTTTCTCAGCAATTAAACTTAATGTCTTCATTACTAGTAATTATAATGAGAAATGAAAGAAATCGAAGTCAAGACTTTTATTGCAGCCAATAAACTCTTCAGGCTCCATTGTAACCACACGCGATTCGTTGATACAGATTTTAGCCAGTCATGACAGTGCAATGGAGGATGACGACTGTCGACCGATAGTGATATAGTGCTTATCTCTCGGGCTCAAACATTTTTACTCTTAAAATAGCTCAAAGATGAGGAAATTGTGACAATTTTAGAAAATGAATTGGCTCCGTTTTCTAGATATGAAACAAATAAAGAGCGTTGACGATATGATTTTAACCCACTCATATGGAGCTTAATAATATCTACAAACACATATTTAGTATAACTTATATCATGATATTGAAAACTTGTATACGCTTTCAATAAAATACATTATAATAAAATGCGTTGGTTTTCATCTTGGTGTTCTAGTTTTCAAAGTGGTTTAGTTTTCTAAGTTCACTATAGGTTTCTACGCGCGTTAATTTTATAAGTGCGATAATTAGTGCATTACACAAATGGTTTAATGTCACTTGCTAATTGCAGGCACTCATAAAGAGTTACCACCCAATAATCTAGCTGTTAGTGGGGCCGTCTAGAAAACAATGGTCGTCAAGAATCGTTGACACTCGGAGTAAAAGCACGCAGCGAAAAATGAGATAATAATGGTGTTCGCATACCAAACTTGATCAACATCAGTGGGACTATACTTTTCTGAAATTTTCTTTTCTGAACAAAGTCATCTCTAAAATCTGATGGCTCTACTGGCAATGCAGTATTTGGCAGTAGAATTATTCCAATGAAGTAGGCCTCACAGTGACGGAACGATCCCAGCAGTACAGTTTGAACGTAGAAAAATGGAGTAGAAGCTAATGGAAAACAAATCAAAATATTAGGCTATGAAACCACGTAAAAAAATAAATAAAAAATAATCCTGGTATAACTTTGAAATAACTTTGAATCAACATGTTGCACGATGATGTTCTTCCTTTTTTTGTATTGAAAATCTTCACACTTCGATTGGTCTCGTCACAAGGTGAAGTAATTTCGCTCAATTTATTGGAGTCATGTTGATATTTTGTCGTTACTATAAACTCAACTGTTTGTTTGTAAAAAGTTCCGGTGTTTCTAGTAATCAGAATTTACTGGGATGTTAGATTTACGTCTACCCAGTAAGGTATACTGGGAGTAGGTTTCGGAATGGATCCAGTACGCTTCTAGAAGATTCTAGAGATTTTTGAAATGCGCCCTCAGATTCCAGTTCACTTGTTAAACTACAAATAGTCACTTCGCCATCCCGATCTAAATACGAAGTGACTATTTGCGAACAGTCCAATTTGTGGTACACTATATATTGTATAACAACAAGGCCGTATCACTTACATAAAGGCAGTTGTAAGAAGCCTACAACATTAACAGCTATATTATACAAGCAATGTTCATATGTAATAAAAAGTATCGATCGTTTTTCTATCGAAAACATGACACTACTAATTTTACCTCGGTTGAAATTGTGAACTTGAATCAATATATCTTTTGTTTTGTCAAGTAGTTTTATAATTTTGATTCTTTTGTTGACAGTATAGGTGAAGGTTGAGATGTCAGCAAGGTAAATCGCTGTCAATTTGTTCACGAGAAGTTGTTCAGATAAATCTAACAAAAACATCAATCTGTGAAATTATAAAATATGATTGCAAAACTTTGTGATTGAGTGTTTTTTTATTAACATCGAAAACTTGACACTTTTAGCCATTGACTGAGGCTGAGGATGACAAGGTGGATCGTTTGGGAGGGTCATTACAAGGGAGGTCACGTACTATGATTATTTGTGTAAATACACAAATTATGAATATTTTGGTAGATGAATTGAAATTTCCACGAAAATTGATTTCTTCAATCGTACCTCATGTGTTTCAGTTATTTATTGCTATCATTATTCTTTTCTGGTGAATATGTATTAATAGCACATCATCTTCATTATTGAGATAATTTATTGAATTATGAATATGTGCAAATAAATATATATATATATATATATATATATATATATATATATATATATATATATATATATATATATATATATATATATGAAATTTTATACTTCCGATATTATAAATAGGGATGAATTACTTATTGTGAATGACATAACAATGATTTACAGGTGAATGCGATAGTTATGTATTATTTTTGTTTCTCAAGCAATGTGTATGTCGCAGGAAGTGAATTTAATATTTTAAAGTGAAAAATATGAATGTAACACGTCAATTCCATACTATAGACACGCTATTTTGATGAAAGATCACATTTGTACATGAAACATCAATAATTATACAGAAAAGAAAGTATTCTGCGATAAATAGTAGTTCGCGTGTGCCTAAAAAACATTGGACATTTTATAACACCTTTGGCACAAAAAACTAATTATAGTTTAGATTGAACAATTTTTCGAAATAACTTTCTACATTTTTCGTCGTGAAGAATGTGATAAAATGGGCAACACCCATTCAATTATGGTTGTGAGATATCAACTTGTTATAGGTCTAATATTTTCGCGTTGAATACGATCCAGATGAAATAGTATTATTATTTTATATGATGACAAGAAAAATTCAGTGGAACTTTTGCTCTCATTAATTTTTAATGACAACTATAGTTGCTCAAGTGATTAAAATGTGAAGATATACCCTATTTCAACATGGACATGGCTCACATTATATCATATTATGTATATTTGTATGATATATTATATCACATCTGTGTTATTAATTGCATTTTAAGTTTTTTCTGTATAGATTTTTCATGGATGAAGTTGAGATTTCAGACTAAAACAAAGTTGAGTTGAACACTTTTCTTGGATTTATGTGGATCAATACAAGTACCGGTAAATTGATTGTAATTGTGTTTGAAAATACTTGTATTCAATCATTCTGAGTTAGGATTTGATTGGTGATATTTTTTTCCAATATGAACGGTTTAATTGATCATCATATTCATGAACTTGATATATCTCATTATATCTCATTATAATAACTCATTATAGGCCCACTATGTTTAAAAATGTTTGGTGGTAAGATTGACAGTAAATGTTGAATTAATATTTCCGTTTTTATTTTGTGTTTCTTCCATATACCTTACTGTTTGATTCATATACTTGAAATAAAACATGAAAAAACAAAACTCTTACTTTGTTTCTACAAGTCTAAAGATTTTCAATTGCGAGCCCCCTTGCCACTTTGAGGTCTAGCTAGCTCCAGTCCGAAGCACTAGGACTTTGATTGGTTAATTACAACATTTCCAACATTTTGCAACATTTGATTGGCAACATTTCCAGTGCTTATGCATTTCAATAATAATAATATTATTTATTTTATATTGGGTTTAACGACGCACTGTATTGATGACTAAGATCTATTGGCGTCGGACCATAATAATTAGTGATAGCACAAAATCCTAGCTCTGTCAATAAGGTGAGGTGCAACGAAATATGTTTTTGCAATCCGCGAGACCGGATACCAATTTTACTATTTTCTGTTGATACAGTATTTAAATCTTCTGATGAATATCTACAAAATCAACGTCAGTCATTTGACGCTAGCTAAGCTGGGACGTTATTTTAAGTGTCTGTCTTATTCAAATCTGGTCAAAAATTAAAATGCTGAACTTAGTGGATACTGAAAGTTCAGAACAGTTTGCTATTAATCATTTTTGTATGTTGACCATGGTCAATCCCATGATCTCCCAAACTTATAATTCACTGTCATCTAAATATTTATTGTGTTTTCCATACTTTTATTTCAACAATATAATTATACCACATAGATTATTGACTCTATTGTTACAAACTAATTAACATCAAGACTTATGAATGACTATAATTATGTCACAATATGGACCAATGTCCTGTATACACACGTGAATATAAACAGTCCACGTTTTTTCTATTGGGTTTAGATTATACCTCAACGTAGAATATGTAAATTTTTAGGACGTAACACTTCATTGAACTGAGTGACGTAATATGTTCCTAGATCCAATTACGTGAAATATAGCACCAACTTTAAGTGAATAGCGAAGACTTTTTATCAGACTTTCTCAGTTCACTCTTATCATGTGTAGGCCTATGAATATTACACAACGTTATCGTGAACAAAAAACGTTTGGTTTTGGAAGGCTTTTATATTTTGCAGTTCTTTCCAGTGAGAAGATTTTCAAATTTCGAGGATTCACTGCAAAATGATTGTGAACGTGTTTTTGATCAGAACCAAAAACCGGTACACGAAAGAAAAATGTATATAGTCTAGAAAATAAATTACTGTAAAAACTTTCGTAATTAGTTATACATAAACCTCGTCCTGAAAATACATGATACTCTAAATTATCTTATAAATCTACAATACACAAATACATAATATTATATACAACTAGCTATATACATTGATATTTGTGTTTGTATGTTCGTAGACGGTCGGCATTTTTCTTTCGTGGTTAAGCCCTATACAAATATAGTAAGGAACATTTCCAACATTCTTGAGGGAAACTCAAACTTGGAAAAAAACTCAGAAATCAGATTGATGATGACGAAAATCGATTCCAGATCTTCTTTCGACGGTTTTTGACGGTTTTGAACGAATTATTCAATTAAATTCAATGCTTCATTTGCCAAATTGATTTTTACATTCTGAAAATAGGTCATGATAAAATATATGGCACGTCAAAAATAAACATAAGAATTAGCATAATATAGATAAAAACTGAACTTTTCAGGACGAGGTTTTTGATATGAAACGCAACTGAATCTCACAAAAGCGGTTAATCCTCAAAGTTACAGAGAGATTATATGTGTAACTAATTACAAAATTTTTTACAGTAATTTCTTTTCTAGACTATATCTACACCCATCTCAGTTGCTTGACGCTCTGAATAAGAAAATATGTACATCAAATTTCAATCAAATCGGTTCTGCCAATTTAAGGTGAACGATCTATTTTTACTTTTTTGTTTTTCATTTCTTCTATCGACTTTTTGTTTTGTAGTAACTTGTACTTATTTCAGCTTGATCATATCTATAATAGTCACTTTTGTTAAGATTTTCATCATATCTTAACTCCGATTACTTAGTACTATTTCAAAGTTACTTGGACTGCATTTATTTCAAAGCTTTTTCCTACTTTTGGAATTTTCTAACGTGAGAACTCAGTTTGTCGAGTAGCTATACGAACGTGATTTTTTATAGAAAGATTGTTAGATTTACACATGATTGGTAATAATGACAAATCGTTCATGGCGGTTTCAACAGGGTATTTTCAGTGATTTTTCGAATACGATTCTATTGCATGTAATTAGAGGAAAACTAATTATATATTATGTGATGATGGTAATAATTCTTTAGAGTATTATTTCTAGTCCAAATCATCCAACATGTCCCTATTGCCTCACAAAAAGATATAGAGGTACTTCGCCTTCAAATCTTGTTCTGAGTGGACACCCATTTTTTGCATTGTTCAAAATTTCTATTTTCTCATTTATTTCTAGTAATTGTCTCATTTTTCATCATGGAACACACAAAACAAAGCTTAGTCCATTTACAAAACTAACAAAAAATATCATTCTTGACGACTCGTCCGCAATCATCTCACCTTAAATCGTTTTCCTCCACGTCACTAATACATTTATATATACGAATATTTCCCCTAAACAAAAAACAACACCACTCATTCAGTTGTGTATAGTCTTAAGTGGCATTCCCCGCCTCACCTCCCAGACGTGTTCGACGGCGTCCTACCCATCAGCGAGGTGGAGGAGGGAGGGTGAAGGCCGGGGGTCGTTTGAGATTGGGGAGGTCGTCATACGGATGATAAAACACCTCCACTGTCAACAGTAGAAGACATAGTTGTGTACATTGTCAGTGAGTGAACTTGTGTATTGTGTGTTCATAGCTGGCTTATATAACATAGACTGATCTAGAAGGGTCAATTGTGACGTACAATAGGTGTGATATTATAGCATTGGATTACGAACTCAAAGACTGATTCAACTGAATGTAAGCATTACATACTCTGTATTTACTCTTGTCTTGTATACTCTGTAGATCTGAGATCGACTTGTAACCCAAGTAGAATACTGTGGTAGTTTCATTGTTGCAGCAGATAATTGTCAAATTTACAAAAATAAAAGTGACTAACCATTTCGAGACTAAACACTATAATGTATAAGCATTCTAATTTGTTCTTTGGTTTGTCCACAACGTGTCTTTATATTGTCAATGTTATTCTTCCGTAGCTCAGTCAACTAACGCATCGTTTAGAAACTGAAGTCACAGTTGGCAATGGGTTCGAGTCCCGTATGAGGCATGGGTTTTTGTAAATTTCGTATGACTCATAATTACTTCACAGTTTCATCATCACCTGCTCATTTGTACCTCTAAATAACCTAGAGCTGTTGATGGGTCGTTGAGTAATGAAAATCGTCATCAAGTGTTAGATATCTATCCCTCATTATTTGAAACCATGTGCACATAACGTAATGCAGATAACTCTCATCAGTTTACTATTTGCACAGCATGTTGCATAAAACATTCTCAACAACTAACCTGTTGCTATTGACACGCTGTTTATTGTCCCTACAGTAGTGGAGAATAGAAACTAACTCATTGTTGAAACAGACGGAAATTTAACAATATCAACTGATATTTGTAACAAGATGTGATTAAGCTTTGCAAATAATGTTGTTTGGAACATGTGGTTCGATGTTTTTCATAGCTGGCAACAACTCTCAATATATTCTTACCTAAATGCATCTTGATTTATACTTCTCCAGTTTGCTGTATTCCTCTCATTTTCTATGTATTACTCATAACTAGATTATTATAGCGACCTTTGATGAGTCCCATCCCGCAAAATGTATGCACAGATTTTCAAAATGAATTTTCTACTAAGACCACAATAATTAAAAATTGGGCTTTTTACTTTTATTTGACAAAATTAATTTAGAAAACATTGTCAATAACATTTCGTTGTCAATATTACCTGGAATTGTTATGGAAGAACATGTATTTTAACAAGCATTCATGGACATAAAATGCCTTGAACAATGAAAATGTGTACCGGGGTTGTTGCACCCTCATTGAGTGCGATGACAGAAACGGAGTTATAGTAATACGTCATTATTCCAATACTTATTTCCAGAAGCATGCCAGTGTACTTATTCTCTTCAATGTATAGATATGAAGTATCTATTAACAGCATGCATTCCTCTCACGTTCAAATCTCACATCATGTCGAGTCTTCGTACTAAGCTGTACAACATTTCCAGCGTCAACATAACATATAAAAGATCTTAGCAACTTTCCGTTCAAACATATTATTATAGTGAAATTGCTTCACACCATTGAAGAGTATACCTTGTAAAATGCATTCAAACTGTAACAAACTTGTTCGCTCACAGAGTAATTATGTTATTCGTGACATCGTGCCTTGAAGTATCAAAATAATCCGGAAATACCGCTTTTGAATGGTTTATTAATTTAGCATCGATTATATAGGCCTACCGAGATTTCAATGTTAGTAAAATAAATCTTACATATTGCTGAATTACGATTATTAGATTACGATTAGAGTAAGGTGAAAAAGAGTTGGAAAATATATCGTATAATTGTATTTTTCAAAAATAGATGAAGTGGTCTTTGAAAAATGAATTCCAAGCGACTGTCGTCTCGTGCACTGTTGTACCTATCCTTTAATATTGACGATTGGGAAATCGCTGTGGACTTCGTAAAGCGATTCCACAGTATAGCATTAATTACAGATCATATAGTTTGAATATAATATATTATTTTAGCAAACAAATGAAGGTCCCATTCAGATAGATATAAAATAACCCATATGAAGGTCATTGCATATAATCAAAAGTACAATGAAACCTAAAATCTATGACAAAAAATAAGACTGGCAATAATGTACACAGTGCAAACTGTAGGATGTTCAAATGTGCAAAGTTCGATCTAATCGGAGTCAATCAGGGTCAATCAGGGTCATTATTGAAACGTTTTTTCAACAATTCTTGTTGAAAATGCATCGCCATTGTTGAAAATGAGAAGTCATTGTTATTGGGTACGATCAGATAAATTAATATCTACATTACCGGTGATTGATGATGTGACACTCAACTAACAGCTGTGTGCTTCTGTGAGGTTCTATAGAAGTTACGAAAAATTATCAGTTTGAATTAAATATTAATATTTGTACCAAACATCAGACGATAAACTCAATCTTTCACGTATCCCGATCCGAATTCAGTTCGCGTATTTAAAAAAAATCTCTATTGACGAAAGAGTTTGGATTTTTAAAAAATCTAGTTATAAAATGGAACAGAAATCAAATTTATGTTTTGAAAACTCTAATCGTGAGACTTCACGGCGTGAAAGCTTGCACGCCTAGCAGACACTGGCGGCCTCTTCAGTTCAATTGATTTGATCTCGTTCATGTAATGAGCAATTTGTAACTACAAGATAATTAAATTTGAAATTATATTTCTTGCGGTTAAAGTTCAACGTTGTCAGCCTTTCACTTCATTTGTATGCAGATTATTAAAAATGACATAACATTTGAATAGAACAGAGACATTTATACTCTCCAATATTTTTAATAATCATTTCGTATATTTTTAACAAATGAATGTACTGGTACATCGTATAAGCTGCCATGTTTGATCTTTTAATTGACCACTTTCGTTTTCATGCCCACATCCATCATTTGAGAGGGTTTTCGAAATCTCCAATCAGGGTATCTCAACTTGCTTGATCAAGGTGGCCATTTAATGAGCATACACTCATTATTAGTATGAGTTGGCATAACAGGTTATATACCGTAATTCCCAATTCCCAATATTTTTTCAACCTGCTCGCTACTGGATGAGTCATAAAGAACCATCCATTTGGTTCAATGGGTTATTTTTTGTATGTTTTTTGGGGATTAAAAGAAAAACCAATTCAAATTAAGCATTCCTTGGAGTAATAAAGTCACTATAGTAGGCCTAATCACCCACTTTCAACTTAATAAAATAATTATTTAAACCATCGGGAATTTTATAGTCTGTTGTGAAGTTTTTGCCATGTTTCATGAAATACGTCGATAATATTCGTACACAATTTGATGATTTGAAAAAAAAATCCACATGGCCAGCCAAGGCATTGTGCCTTGGAAACTGTATGAAGTCAAGTCGGACGTGGGTTCGAGTCTCGCATAAGGCATATATTTTTATAATCACCATTCATCAATTCATCATCCACTCGTTTCTATCTCTCAAATATAACCTAGTGGTTGGCGGAGCGTTCAGCAACAATAATCAGTATGGCCGCTATCCATGATTTAAAACACGGCACTTCCACCTATATGCTGTAGTGTACGACGTAACTGCATGACAGCTTCAAACTATTTATAGCTTGAACGATACTTTTCCCGTCCCTCACCCTTCTCTCTCTCTCTCTCTCTCTCTCTCTCTCTATCTATCTCTCTCTCTCTCTCTCTCTCTCTCTCTCTCTCTCTCTTCCACTACACTGTCAATAAGAACAATTATTGTCAATCAAGGATCCACCATCAGAGATTGTCACAATCGCACTCATGATTATTAGCGCTTTTAGCGGATGACGCTGCTACTACAGGGTGAGGGGTTTGGAGAGGCTGGACGCAATGGGATGGGGGGAAAAGTGGGGGTGAATTTTAATTTACTATTCCGTGAATTGTCTTGATAGTATGTATTTCGTTTATGCTACCATCTATTCTAAAGATTTCTAATGCGCTTTTTCCATTAGGCCATCAAACTGTCAGATAACTAACTGTACAATTATGTTTGCTTCCAGATGGCAGTGCGAATGTTGTGTTTCCTATTGGCCGTGACGCTGGCAATGTGTCACGGCTCGCAGATCCTGTTGATCACGATGGGAGGAACCAAAAGCCACAAAATACCCTTCTTGGAGCTAGCCAGTGGTCTGATCAAGCGCGGGCATAACATCACATTCATCAACGCCTTCCCCCCAGACAAGGTAAAAGGAGCCTATATTTTCGCAGGTTAATGTTGCACATACGCTGTTGGTTGTAATGTAATTGTATAGACCCTACTTGTATCCGCGGAAGATGAAGGAGTGAACCAGCTACAGGGGTGTGAGATAGAATGGGAAATCGATCGAAAACTTATTTTTCTTTCGTAGATACAAGTATTGTAGTAGAAAAGAAGCTGGCGTAAATGGGCTTGCGACAATATTATTTTCAATATATTTGAAAAATATTAAAGTTTTGCCACGACATTTCGCGGGTCATATTACGACGCACGTAAAGGAGCGCCTTCTGTTGATAAAATCAAAACTTGGATGCCAGTATTGCGGTATTTATACCATTTAATGAAAATATCGATTTTTTCAAATAAAATGATTGTTTTGACTCCATATTTTTTGGTATTGATTTTGTTTTAAATGACAATGTTCTCTATTCTAATAAATCTTCTCCATTACCTTATGGAACACGTTTAACGAATGTATACAAATACTACTATCAACATTTCCACCATACACACTTCTTTCATATACGAATACGTTTTCGAATACAAAAAACATTCATACCGCAGTAATACCGGTTTTTGTCATACTAAACGAATCACGATGTCAACAATTTACGAAAAAATATCTGATAATTCATTAAATTGCAGGCTATTCCCCAACTGGAAGAGATCACACCACCAGGACTCGTGTTCTTCGTGAGGAACTTCACCAACTGGGACTTGCTTGGCTCCCGGATCAGGAACGAGGAGCCTGTGACTATTGGAGAGACCATTGGATACGCGTATCAGGTAACTTATGCGTCACAGTCACAATTACGAGAAGCATCAGGTTACCATAGCAACTTGAGAAGTTGTGCTAGTACTGAAGTTGTGATTGGAGAATACAAATTGGGGGACATTGTTGTCAAATTAGGAAAAAATTACAATTAACATATTTTGAAGGAAGGCTAGATGTTCGTGTAAGCTTTTAATTGGATGTGAACCCTACTACCTCCAGATTCATGTGAGGATAGTTGTATTCACGAAAGTTGGAGGTTGTCAACCAACCTGAAAAAACATGAACATAGCTGTTATATTTGTCTATTTGTGATGTTGTGGATCAATGATTTCTCAGGACGAGATTCACGATTTTTTCATATCATCATTTGTTCAGCTTTGCGTACTTATTTGGAAAACATATTGTTTTTTGTTATTGTATTTTGAAAAAGTAACACATTTCATAAGTGTTTTATGTTTATATTTTTTAAAGAACTTCCAAAGTTATTCACAATTATTTGTTTGATACATATATACCATTTTTATCTATCATAGATACACAATAAAAACCAAAAGACCTCACAAGAATGACAAAATGTTTCAATTATGCAAAGACCTTTCATTCCCACCATTTCTTCGACTACTTTCGTTTTTTGCCGCCATGTCGTTACAAAATTAATCCAATCAAGTGGGCTATAATTGAGGGGAAGTTTCAAAATCTCCAATCATGGTATCTCGATCAAATTGCATAGATGTAAGTGGCCGGTTAATAAGCCACACCTATTTGTTCATTGCTTCAAGTCTATAAAGTATCACCATCTCCACTATTCCCACTATTTCCAGGCTTGTGACGCGTTGATGTCCGACCCAGAGACCCACAGCCTACTGAAGTCCGGCCGGAAGTTCGACTTGATAGTGATGGACGGCGCGTATCCGGAATGCGCCTTCGGCTTGGCCCACCATTACAAAGCGCCCTACATGTATATCAACACTGTCGGATTCTACACGGGAACCATCTCGATGTCGGGAAGTCCTGCGCCTTACTCTGTCACGCCGTTCTTCGCGAAGCCGTTGACTGATAACATGAACTTATTTGAAAGGTATGTGGTAACGTCATAGATTGAAGAGGGTATATCATTATACCCATACCTATGATTTACTTTAAATGCGAAAATACGTTCACCCAGTCTGAATTAGAGAACATCATTTTATTTAGTTAATTATTCACAAAACGGTGAGCTGTGAACGAGTGATGTCACATAGGTACGAAAGTGGGACGCATTGTGCTTGGCGTACCCAACATCATTCCTTTATGACATAGTTTCCCTATCAGAAGGATTATGATGAATAGAATTTATACTATAGTATTCACCTGTTTCACCTGATGTCTGTGAGTCAAATGCAATTGGATGAAGTAGAATCTTACTACTTGGACGCAACTGAATATATAGTGGAAGAAACAATCAAGTCTCACACAAACATGCCAAATTTAACCAGATGTTCCAGTTTATAATTAATAACGCGACATTTTTATTTTTAATAAGTTTTCCTGAGGTTAGTATCAAGTTTTATATGTGAACATTACGCACACAACATTAAGCAAGACAAATTCATTTCAGTTCAGCTCGTCCAACAAGTCTGATGATTGTTCTCTCTCTCTCTCTCTCAGGGCACAAAATGCCGCATATCACATGCTCGTCTCCGGTCTGCACCGACTTGTCAACGTGTTTGTCCACGACATTCTGACGCGTCATTGGCCGGACATGCCGCCAATCATGGAGATGGCCAAGAACGTCAGCTTCATCCTTCAGAACAGTAACGCGGCTGTTACGTACCCCAGGGCGTACTTGCCGAATGTTGCTGAAGTCGGTTGCATCCACTGCAAGCCTGCCAAGTCGCTGCCCAAAGTAAGTCACTGGTCTATCCTCACGCTCCCTCGCTCACTCCAACAATTATTTTGCTTCCCTTTTTCGTATCTTCACATATATTCATTTAAACTTGAGTTGTCGTTGATATTTTGATTTAAATTATCGACAAAACGTCCATATAAACAATATCGGTGGAGGTGCCATGTTATAGACTTGGGAACTCGACTATCTTCAATGTTTATCAATCATTCAGTTACGTGTTATTTCATATTTACTTTTGAACATGTTTTAAATCATGGGAATTCTAACCAATTTCAATTTTTTTTTTTTACAAACATCGAAAAACTTGACATCAAGTCATTCCTCAGGGCTGAGGATGACAAATTAGGGTCGTTTGGAGGGGACACCACAATGGCGATCTAATCAACCCAAAGGAAATAATCAATATTGTTGTAATTGATTAATTAATTAATTAATTTAATAAACTGAAACAATACTGATAACTTAATAAATAAATATAAGTTCAAGTTGAGATTTAATTTTCTTTCAACTTACGGAGGTCCTATATATAGTTTCATTCATTATTTAACTAATTATCAACAAAAACGATAAACATCAACATACAGTCGCACATAGATGCCCACAGGTGCCATAGGTGCCATAGATTCACTGGCACTGAAGACTTCCATTTTGTTGTCATCTTGTCAGTAATTGAACATGTGAAATGACATTGAAATGACAGCTCAACTAGAATTAATCATCGACGTTATTCCTCTTCTAGGAAATCGAAGAGTTCATCAACGACGGAGGCGATCAAGGCTTCATCTACGTCAGCATGGGTTCTTCAGTGAAAACAAGAAACATGCCCGAATATCTTCGATTGTTGTTCGTCAACGTATTCTCGCAGTTACCGTACAAAGTGCTTTGGAAGTGGGAAGCCGGTAATGGAAGTATGTCTGACGTACCTTCCAACGTCTACTTGGGAAGGTGGTTACCTCAGCAAGACGTTCTTGGTAAGTGACTGTAATGGTTATCAACTGGGACCAACAATAATACTTCATTTTTTCATATATATATATGTATATATATATATATTAGCATATAGAAATACATATATAGAGAAAATCGCTTTCGTGATGTCACTTACGAAAGATACTACGTACCTTGCCATCCTTGGTCAATTGGGCAACAATGACTTTTGAGTCAAGTTTTCGACTCATAATACTCGATACAATTTTTTTTTTAATATTCTAGACCATTCAATGTTTATCGTTCAAGATGTAAACCATGTACACCATGAAATATTCTAGACTATTCAATGTTTATCGTTCAAGATGTAAACCATGTAAACCATGAAATATTCTAGACTATTCAATGTTTATCGTTCAAGATGTAAACCATGTAAACAATGAAATATTCTAGACCATTCAATGTTCGTCGTTCAAGATGTAAACCATGTAATTGTAAACCATGAAATATTCTAGACTATTCAATGTTTATCGTTCAATCGTTTATCGTTTGTCTTGAACTTATCTACTCCAAAAGTAACACTAGAATTTCAAATTCTAAATTTCGCTTTCAAATGCAACATGGCTGACGAATGGTTACAAAAACTGTCAACAATGTAGCTTTTATCGCTTCATTTTTCGTAAGTTTCACTGCTTACCAACTGCTACCACTGCCACCATGCACCAACTTTTTCTGTTGAATTGCAGGCCACCGTAAGATCCGAGCGTTCGTCACTCATGGAGGTTTGTTGAGTATCTTCGAGACAGTCTACCACGCCGTGCCTGTAGTCACCATGCCAGTGTTCTGTGATCAAGACAGTAATGCGATGAAGGCGGAGGTTGACGGGTACGCCGTCAAGATGGAACTTTCACAGATCACAGCGGACAGGTTGCTGAGGGCGATCAACAAGGTTGTGCACGATCCAAGGTACGAACACGGGACTGATTTTAGTTGTCACTAGCTATATATGATTAGCGTGGGCGAATACGACAAAGGATCTGTGTTTTTATTAGACGAGTGTAAGCGAAAACACAATTTTAGATACATTGAAAAGTTGTTCGTTTGTGTTACTTTTTGTGTGTGTTTGACGGGGAAATAGAGGTAACAAATGACAATAAATGCCCACATATATTAGTCTATTATGAAACATCACTGTGTTTCTTGAGGGATTGGTATATAATCACTCTTGAAAATATTCGAGTTACGTGAAAAAAATCCCAAAATAAATAAATTTGAAAATATCTTCAGTTAAAACTTGAAATAGAAATTTGAATGCATGGAATCATTATCGAAGTTCAACCATTTAGATAATTCTTTTTGGATCTATTTTATCGAAATTAAATTCAAAATTACAATTAACGACTCATAGTCTCCGCCCCCTTGACGTCACAAATCATACAGTCCAATCAACAGGGCTGTTAGAACTGTAGTGAAATTCAAATATCCAATCGGGGTATCTTCAAATGATAACAAATGATATGATCCAACTGGCCTACTTGTGAAGCCACGCCTATTTTGAGTCGTCAAACACGGAGTTTTCACATTATTGAACATAGTGTTTCGACTTGGCATATTTTTATTACCACATAATTGAAACATATTTCCATGGAAACGTACCAATAAAAACCAATGCAATATGTACTCATCTTCTACTGTTTCTTAGATACCGCGACAACGTTGAGAAACGTTCCAACCTTCTGCGTGATCAAGCATCGACGCCGCTTCAACAGGGCATCTATTGGGTGGAATACGTAATCAGACACAAGGGTGCTTTCCACCTTCAGTCTCCGGCGAGAAATCTGAACTTCTTCCAGTACTTCTCCATAGACCTCTTCTTAATCGCGTTAACTGCGCTCATTCTAACGACTCTAGCAACAAGAAAAGCCATCAAGGTCTTCAGAACCACCGACAAGTTAAAGCAGAAGACGAAGTCGGTGAAACAGCACTAGGGGTATAGAACGGTTCGTTAAAGGGACAGAACGGTTTCGAAAATTGACTATCAAGTGTAAATTTAAACTCACGGAGTTCTTCCAGCTGCCACGTGGCATTGCCTTGGCAATAAGGCAATCTGGTGGCATAGCAACTATCTGGTGGGCATTCATGACCTTGTTGATGATGTTAAAGAACAACAAGTGACGTCAGTTGTATGAAAATCATAGCAGGTTGAGGAAAAGAATACTGCTATCGAACGGGATTTTGGGAGTAAAAATAAAAGCTACGAGAAAATATGGGAAGAGAGTAAGTAAATATTTAAATAAATCAGTGAACTAAGAAGCAAGTTCCTACGAGTTAAGATGCCAAATAATTTTTGATATCTGCTAGCGAAAATACAACGTAATATTGTCGACTTCTCACTTTCAAACTACTAACAATATCACCACTACTATTTATAATAATGTCCAATCAATCATTCTTACAGAAAATTGTTTTTTTTCTGATGTCTTCATTATATAATATAAATTCAATTAAGTTATTGTTAATATTTAATTTGTTTGTTGTCATTTCATATCTTGTTAATCGTTCACCAAACCTATGACTATCAATAGTCATAGACCAAACACACTCTTTTACTCTACTACTCTAAACTACTGTACTACTTCCATACTACTAATATTGATTAAAAGATACGGTAATAATGGCAGTTGGTCTTTGGTGGATAACGCAGTAGGTAGGCCTACTTGAGTAGTTAAGCAAGTGTAAGTGCCTCTAGAATCTATCATAGCAGGGCTTTTGTAATTTCATGTGTAAGTGTATGCAAAGAGACAATTCGGCACCGATACACTAGCTTTTTGTAGATGTAAAGTTCTGCGACTGTAGTAGGGGGTCTGGGGAGTCGATAGTTTTAATTTGACTACGTAAATGAGAAGGTTCTACTATTTACTGTACTGATTTCAAGGAGAGTCAGGACTTCTGAATTTATCTGTAATTCACATACTTTCATGACAAGGTAATTTCACCGAACTTGCTATCAAATATAATGACTGTTGCAACTAAAAATTGTATTTCTGAAATATGGGGGTACAATTAATCACCCCGCTGGCAATCGTGATTGAATCTCAAAACACTGACCTACGGAAATATTCTTCAGTCTGTAGGGGTTTTCTCATGTTATAGACATACATAAATGATTGTACTCTCCAAAACTGGGCTAAATTATATTCAATTAGTCCCCATAGTATTCAAGATAATTATTTACGAGAACGGGATTTCAATGTCACATTCGTTAATAATGGCAGTTGGTCTTTGGTGGATAACGCAGTAGGTAGGCCTACTTGATTAGTTAAGCAAGTATAACTGACTTTAGAATCTATCACAGCAGGCCCGATGTCAGGACTTTTGTAATGTCATGTGTAATTGTATGCAAAGAGACAATTCGGCACCGATACACTTTTTGTAGTTGTCAAGTTCTGCGACTGTAGTAGGGGGTCTGGGGATTTAATAGTTTTAATTTGACTACGTAAATACTATTTACTATTCACTGTACCTTCTAACTTTCAACATTTAAGAATACTTGAACCTTTCATTACGTAGCTTTTCAACTTTGTTGGAATCTAATAATAAGCAATATTGATGTTAGTCGATGAGTGTTGGTTTTCGTTAATCAACAACCCCCCAAGAATTATTATGATATTGATAATGCATTGCATGATTTCTCAAATTAATTACTATATTATTATTTTAAAATAATAAATAATTATTAGATGTACAGTTTTATTGTAATATATAAGTCCAGTAGGTATCTTAGCGCCAATATTACATGTGATTAAATTTTAAACATAAGTTAGTCAAATAAAGAGCACCACTTTAACTCAATATTATAATACTGGTCCCAGGGACATACTAAAGAGTGTAATTTGTAAATATATTTACTACTTAGTGGATAATAGATACAGTATACTGTATTATTTACCTCAATTTGGTATGATAGATAAGAGTAATACCAGTCTACAGATGTGACAAAAAGGGAAAATATCAAGAGCAAAATTAATTCAATACTGTTTCAACCATCTAAAATCTACCAACAAGTTATCACTCATGATAATAATTATCAGGATATAATTATTACTAATGGCTTACAGTTCATAATGTTTTATTGGTTGATTGCTTCGAACCAAAAGGAACACACATAATTGGGACAATTCTGGTAGGATTGCAAGTATGATTTTTTTGAATGAAATCTTGAAATGAGTTTCACCATACAAAATATTGAAACTTTGTTGATATTTTAAAAAACTGTTATAATTTCATTAATTTGTTGATATTACAATTCAAATTCACTCCACCCACACAGTCTTGAAATTTTAATCAAAAGTAAAAGTCCTCTTTCTACCAGACTAAACCAGCCAAACTTGTGATATTGCTCAAGATTTAACAAGTAACGAAAATGGACTTTTCCTTTCGATTCAAGCCCTGTACTACTTCTGTGTACAGCTTGAAGCATAAGTAAAAGTCTCTTTGCTACTGCCGACTATGATATATTGCATATGATGTAACACGTATCAAACAACAGAAACAGACTTTTACTTGTGCTTTAAGCCGTACATATACAACATAATTTACATTATCTTCATCTTGTTATAGTAAAATGAGCCATTCAAGTTAAAAACTAATTCTATTGAATTTTGGCTCTATATCTTCATATAAATAATATGAAATAAAGTGTGGACAAGACTGGTATTATGTAAGTGTGAATAAAATGTTTCAAATGTAGATAAAATGATAATGATGTGATTAGCTGATTGGAAATCACAGGAGCTTCTGAAGTCCATAATAGAATGAATCAGGGCGAGAGAAGTATGTAGGAAGTAAGAAACTTAGGGTATAATGTAAATACTGGTGATGTAAAATATATGAATGTATATACTCCAATTACACTGTTGTAGATGTTGTTATTGTGTAGCCCTATCCATACCTCTTCCAAGTCCTACGGTAATGCCACACTCAGTCATCAGAAATTGGATGAACAAGCATTTTACTATATTAACTAGGAAACTCTATATGTCAAGTCGTTTACAGGTATGAGAATTACAAAAATATACATTTTTTCTTGAAAGTGGCTTTACGGAAAATTTTAAAAATTATTTATCTATGGATTATTACACTTTGAGTTTATTATAGATAATACAATAATCAAAGATATAATACAAATTTTGATTATGAGTGTGATAGAGAATAATATATGATACATGAAGCAATATGCATGACATATTTTCATCATTTTATGTAGTAATCACTAATCAGTAACTAAAAATCAATCAATCCACTGGAACAGGTATAATTTAGTGCTAATGTGCTTGCTCCAAGCTCCAGCGCTTGCTTCCTTCCGACTATCCTCCCACTTACCTAAGATTGAGAAACCTTCGGCTTCATCTCATCATCTCAATAATCATTCAACTGTTGCTGAATGATCTCAATTATTATTGCAGTGTATCGCCAAGCCCAATACAAATGAACAAATACGTTTCTCATTTCAATTCTCAAAGAAAACTAGTTCTAAATGACAGCATAACATCAGTGTATGAACATGGAAGGCGAGGAGAGGAGTGACATTCCAAGGTGCAAACGAGGATGCTCCTCTCCGCATCAACTTGTTGTACGGAGATTTACACTACAACGTGATCTTTTGAGTTGTACATCTGTAATTATGTGTTCAACTACTTTGAAAAGTTTTGACCTGATATAATGTACAATTTCATCGGTGTGGACGAGCGTGTCCATGTCAAACCTTAGCCATCTGTAATAACAGCAATAGACTGCAACGACGGTGTGCGCAGTGAGGTTTACTGTAATCACATGACTTTACTAACAATACGTGCGATTACATCTAGCGGTGTGACGGTATACAAAATAGAAGAAAACTGTGACGTCTCTATAGAGGAAGTAATTGATAATAACTAAGAAAACGCTTTATGTGTTTCCGCGTTGATGGATGAGCTGGAACCATATATCAACATATCTTTGGATTGGTTTTATATATATATATATATATATATATATATATATATATATATATATATATATATATATATATATATATATATCCACCTTGAGATCCAAACAATTACATCACTGCCCTCCTCTATCCCAATTGATTTCTATAATAATAAAGAAGGCTCTGTTTTAAACATTTTCAATTAAATAGTAACACCTGTTGCTTGGATTTAATTGGTATCTTGATAGCTTTGAGTGATTTGACATTTTTTTTTTTTCTACATCGAAACGGCTGATCTGATTCGACTGAGAGTTCAAAATAATGTGTATACTTATTATATTAAAATTCCCTGAGAATTTGAATTCTCTCCAAGAAAATATTTTTGACGGATTTTTCTCTCTGGGATATTCTTAAGAGATTTTTGAAAATTTTGAAATAAGTTTTCTCAGAAGTGGTTCAACCGATTGAGCCTCAAAACTATACAGTATCGAATTAAGGACACTTTTGTATGCCAAGTTTCAACTAATTTAGAATTTTTGTTTGACCTACAGAGCGCGAACAAAAAAGAAAAAGCACTTTTTTCCGGGTATATGGTGAAATTGAGTCTTCGCTTCGCTCATCCAATAATTCATAATTATTAATGAAAAAATAATTAATTAATAAATAATAATGCAATATATAATAATAATATATAATAATTATCAGTAAAATTATCAATAATAATAATGATTAGTAATTGGTATTGGTAGGGAGTAAGAAATTTGGGGCCATTTGGATAAAGATGTTGCAGGTGTTTGCTTTCTTATTCAACTGCTATATATGTGTAATAACGGATAAGAGATATAATGAAGGTCTTGATCGACTGTCTCCTATCCCGCATCACTAGTGTACAAATGGTTTGTATCTTCATCTCTAGGTTTTTTTTAATTTCACAAACTGAGCGGCAGCATTTCTTTTGACTTGTACCAGAGTCGATAAAGCAGTTATAGTACAGGATAGTACAGGAGGTAGAACTGCTTTATCGACTCTGCTTGTACTCAACGACATTATATATATCTCCACACCCAGATAACCAATTAAATTGGGCCAGGGGGTGTTTCCACCAGTTTTTCTAGGGCAGACTTCTCATATCAATCGGTTCCTGCCAGTTCCGACTTCTTCCTCCTCTTCTTTACTACTGCTAGGCCTATCCTCTATTTCTTCTTCTCTTCCTACGAGCTCCCTCCATCTTTCTCTATTCTCCCACCATCTCTCGTCTTCCACTTCTTCCCATTTTTCTCAACGACATTAAACATTTAAATTTTGAGGGAGTTGTTATCTTGTTGATGAGCGTAGCGAAGTCTCCATCCCACTCTTATAGGGCTTTGTCTGTGTGTTTTTTTTTTGTTTTTTTTTTGTTTGTTTGTAAGCACTCCACAGGTTGCAGGGGTTGACTGATCAACATGAAACTTTTTTTGGACACGCAAACTCATCCAACTTAGAACTGTATAGTTTTTGGGATGAATCGGTCAGACCGATTTTGAGATACATCATCTCAAAGTTTCTAAAAACCCCATAAGATTTGGCTGGGCAGAAAATGTTGAAAAATACTAGTCAAACGCGAAATATGCGTTGTAAGATGAGCGAGGTATCTGAATAAGGTATAAAAGTCCTTGAAGTAGTTGTACCTTTGCTACTTTATCGACTCTGGTATTCTACACACCTTGATATCTGAATAAGCTATAAAAGTCGTTAAAGTAGTTCTAGTCTTGCCACTTCATTGACTCTGGTATTTTACACACCTTGACGGATATAAAAAATACTTCATTGTTGGTCAACTCTTGAATCTAGAAAGCAGTGAATCTCCACAACTTAATTCTGTCACAATTTTTATGATATATTCTATCTAGTCATAGATTCTATGAATATTATCAGTCATTTTATTTTTTTTCTTCAAAACGACTGATCAGAATTGCTTAAAAATTCGTAATAATGTGTAAAATCCATGTATACACAATTAGAGAGAATTTCATTTCATTTGAAGAGACTTTATTTTTCAACATTTTCCGCCCAGCCAAATCTTATGGGGTTTTTAGAAACTTTGAGATGATGATTCTCAAAATCGGTCCGACCGATTCATCCCAAAAACTATACAGTTCTAAGTTGGATGAGTTTGGGTGTACAAAAAAGTTTCATGTTGATCAGTCAACCCCTGCGACCTGTGGAGTGCTTACAAACAAAAAAACAAACAAACAAAAAAAAAACACACAGACAAAGCCCTATAAGAGTGGGATGGAGACTTCGCTACGCTCATCAAAAATCTCTTCAAATGGGATGAAATTTTTTCTAAATGTGTATACATGGATTTTACACATTATTACGATTTTTTAAGCAATTCTGATCGGTCGTTTCGAAGAAAAAAAATAAAATGACTGTTAATATTCATAAAATATATCATAAAAATTGTGACAGAATTAAGTTGTCGAGATTCACTGCTTTCTAGATTCAAGAGTTGACCAACAATGAAGTATTTTTTATATGCGTCAAGGTGTGTAGAATACCAGAGTCAATGAAGTGGCAAGAGTAGAACTACTTTAACGACTTTAATAGCTTATTCAGATATCAAGGTGTGTAGAATACCTGAGTCGATAAAGTAGCAAGGGTAGAACTACTTCAAGGACTTTTATACCCTATTCAGATATCTCGCTCATCTTACAACGCATATTTCGCGTTTGACTAGTACAGTTACTCATCATTATATTACTTTTATCCTCTAGAATGACAATAGCTCCCGCCCACATCTAATCATAAACTTGATCCCGAAAACCTGTAAATAGTTCAAGAGTGGTGTAGAATGCTGAATGATTATTATTTGTATCAACAAAAACATGTTATACAATCCTGGGATCGAGAGTACCCTATTTAATGTTGGAACAACCATTTCAAGCCCTTTTCGAGACTCAAATAACCAATATTATAATTTCATAAAGGTCGATCATAAAGGCTGCTGGTTGAGGTTGGGCCCCCCGAATAATGCTGGCTGTGGTTATGGTTATTGTTGCAGGACAAAAATAATAAAGATTGGTTGTCCAAAAAGATGCATTCTAAAGGTTTCCTGGTATAGTTAAGGACAAGGTCTCAATCCCTATCATAAACTAGAAATTACAAGTAGCCCTACATAATTATATACAATGATACTTGTACATTGAGTTTAAAAAAGTACAACGGTTAAAAATTCTTCACCCACGTCTTATAGCTAGATCATGCGGGGGAGATGTATTTTCAGTTATTAGTACACTTTATGATCAGAACAAAATCTGAACTTAAAATATAGGTAGGCTAATAAAATATTAGGTATATACTGTATTGCTTTACATATTATTTTGCAATTATGATATTACCCCAAAGTGGCTACACCTTTTCTCAACCAGCCCTGTTGGACCGATATATAATTATATAGTATAAGTTTCAACTTTTAGTTCATATTACATTAGTTTAGCTTAGGTTGTTTCATGTTGAACAAAACATCAACAACAATGCCTGCCAAAGGGGTATGACATACGCAGGTACGCCTATAGCTATGAATAGTAATTGCCACCATGACTTTATTGAGGTTTTTTCATATATAGGCTTATAATTTATTTTACTTATCTACAAGGTAACTTCTACACTGAAACCTCTATCAACACTGAAGCCTTTTCAAGGGACCAGAAAAATGAAACCATTCATGCAGGAAAATTTAGCATTGATTATACGAGAGTGGGGTTGGAAACAATGAATGATACAAGCAGGAAAACAATGGATCCAGGAACGACGCATAGAGGTTTCACTGTATTCAAATCGAGTTTTTCTCAAAATCCAATCTGGGTAGTTCTGTAAGTTTTCAAATACTTTCTTGAAACTCAATAACTTTTTATTTTGGAAAAAAATCCTTATTCTTAATAATTAGTCCCTAGTTTGAATATGATTATTTGGAAGAACAGTATTTTCAGTTTCTTAATCGTGCTAAATTTTCAATCAATGTATTTACAATGTAGCCAATCGACTGTAATTTAAACATGTATTTTGTCCACTTTTTTTGTTTCATTTACACTTGTAATAAATACTTATGAGCCTACTTGTTATTATTGATTATTGGTATTGTTATTGCCCAACGACCCTACCAACAGCTTGGATAATTGCGGATACAAATGAGCAGATGACAAACTAATTAATGATGTTTACAAAAATTCATTCTTTATGCACGCGAGACTCGTACACACGCCTGACCGGAATTCATTCTCTGAAGCAGTGCAAAAGCCGGAAGAGTCATAAGGAGTGGGCTTATAATTAGGGATGGTTACTCTAAATAACACTATTATCTGTTATTTAATTATTTTACTCTTTGAAGTGGGCAATTATAGTAGGCACCGTACGAGTCTAGAGAAGTCTGCCCTTGCCCCTTATGCACATCGACGCAGTACTTATCATCTAACTATTTTGATAAGTTAGGTAGGAACTATTCACAATTCAACGGATAAATTAGATACGATACAAAATACAATATTCAACTGTTCTTTCTGTTATATTTTAAAGCTGTGAATAAATGAAACCTTATTCATGATCGTTCATTAGTTAGGCCAACTACTAGTAATATAATATACAAACAAACTAAAACTAATAGATAGTGGGCTGTATTTACATATAAAAAGAAAACACACATAGTATTTGTAGGTTTTGGTATTTCACACATCAGTATATTGTTATATTTATTAGTGAAACAAACAAAGGCATGAGATTACAACAAATCCAAGATTCAAACAAAACTTGGAACTAACCAATCCACCACATATGTGTATTATGTAATTGGATCACTTTTAAAACTTGCTCCTCTTTTGAACAGAAGTACAACACGAATGTTGCGCTAACTACATCTACGGTGGCTAGAGACAGGGTATAAAACTGTTGTGACGACTAAGCTAGTTGGTCTTCACCCACTTCAGTTTCTCTGTTGACGGAATTTCCTCGTGGAAGAATACGCAGTCGGATTTTGTACACGATCGGCCAAATCGGCACGGCTGTAACAGACACGAACATGGATATTATAAATACTGCTTCAATTAACCACTTCCGTTTCCACCGCCTCTGATGTCACAAACTATAACATCCAATCAAGTGGGCTGTTTATTAAGGGAGATTTTTAATTTTCCAATCAGTGTATGTATGTACCCTGCCTCTGATTGTAGGAATCTATATATGGCCAATTAATGAGCCACGCTTTTCAGTAGTATTTGGGCTTAATTATAGAGTATGGTAGCTTCATTTTATTGTCCGATTATTGCCAATTCACTTGAAAATATTCAACTACTAATAATTTTCTAAGCCGCCGACAAGGTCCGGGATGCACTTACCATCGGATGCTGAAAAGCGCAGT
Organism: Brachyptera risi; assembly: GCA_964007535.1. Lineage (NCBI taxonomy): Eukaryota > Metazoa > Arthropoda > Insecta > Plecoptera > Taeniopterygidae > Brachyptera > Brachyptera risi. The sequence continues at coordinate 26,218,576 of OZ023331.1, read as the reverse complement.
TAAGGTTGCTGCACTTGGGGTAGTACTTGCAGACAGGCTGAGTGTGAGAAGTGCGGGCCCGACTAAGAGGTAGTATGGCTGGAATGAGATGAAGAACATACTTGTTGACAATAAATGACAGAGAGAGAGAGAGAGAGAGACATGCATGCTGGCGATATGGCTAATCTGACACACAATTGGCAGACTGCTGTTTATTTATTTGATATAGAATTCACTTACAATATCGATATAATCGAAATGTAATAAATTAATTCAACCTAATAAATTGATTTTGATATCTATCCAAATCATGATATCGAAAATCAATCAAAATGATTAATATCAAATGGCAACCCTACTTTTTATAAATGTTGAGTGTCCACATGACTTTCTGGTAGGCCTACATAGTTGAACCTTCATTGTTATTTATAATAAATGATGAATACTACAGTAAACCCTCGTTAATCCGAAATTCAAGGGACCCCCAAAAAGTAATTTCGATTTATAAAAATTCGGATTAACAGAAAAATTCTTTTTCCACGAGAATCACCACACTTCCCGGTTAGAATTGAAGCAATTTCGTATTGTGCGCGAGAGAAAGCTATGCTACATGTGTGAGGAACCGCTTCACTGATTGTATGTATTCGGCTATCTTCGACAACAAACGAACGTTAGATGGCCAGCTTTCATTGGCGCTCGGCCGTTCCGAGTGATTGAGCGTTCCGAGCTTAACACTCGTCAAGGGCAGACAGAGCAACGAGCGCGGGCGAGCGCACTCGAAGTCTGATGACGCACACAGTGGCAGCGAACAGCTGAGCTGGCTTTGGCCTACGCGTCAAATAAAAGGGATGGAATTTGGGAAAATAATTATCAATTCAAGGAATTCATTGAAATATTCAGGATTATCCAATCCGAAAACAGTGCTAAAGCAATAGAGGGGTCGAAATATTAGTTCGAATTACGGATTAGCTGGAATTCGGATTGCCATATTTATTAACATTGAAATGCTTATACCTTCAGCCGGGGACTGACTTCAAGTTCGAAATATGTCAAATTTCAGATTAACCGAGTTTGGATTAATGAGGGTTTACTGTATATGTAAAAAATCTGGTACAAAAATGGAAATGAATAAACTAGGCCTACATACTTTCAATCTGATGAGAGATTGTCTAATTTTGCATAGCTTCAATCTACTGTTTTGATCTTGATCAGATGTTCTTCCCTAACTACATATTCTATACATTCTACGCAATATCAATCCAATGAATAGTAAGACCAAGATCGAGCGTGAGTTACCTTGAACGGGTCCTGCGGGCAGTCGAACGCCAGGGTGCAAGTACGGACACTCGCGTCTGGTACACGAAGTGTCGAACTTGCACTTCGGGTGGATGTACAGACACTTGTCGCCGTACTTGCAGCTAGGGAACGATCTAGAAAAAAAACAAGGAGCACGGTGGTAAACAACAATAAGTCAACATAATGAATATGCTTGGGCTACTTTTTCAGATATTTATGACCTATCAAACTACGTTTATTGCATATTACTATAAAATGCATTTTCTCGTCACATTGGTACTTGTTGTCATTGTTTCTATCCACGAACGAATAAGGCCGTTTGTTTAACAAGTAAATAATTGTGAAAACATCGGAAACTATAGTAAGCTCTCGTTAATCCGACATGGAAGAGACTCAGAAAAAATTATTTCGATGTTTGAAAGTTCAGATTAACCAAAAAACTCTTTTCCACGAAAATCATCACAATTACCGATTAGAATCTAGTCAATTTCGTAATGCGCGCCAGAGAAAGCCGTATCACCGACTGAAACTATGTGTGAGAAACAGTTGAGAGGGGTCTCACTGATCAAGTGTACTCGGCTAGTTCGGACAACGTGATCGTCATATTGCCTGCTTCTATTGACGCTCGGCTGTTCTGAGTCTGACTGACAAACAAATTGTTTTGAGCTCAACAGGTCTAATACTTGTCGAGGTCAGACCACACTCAGTCTGACAACACACTCAAAACAGCGAGCAGCTTAACGTGCTTTGGCTTATTCTTACATGTCAAATAAAGAGCTCAGAAATTGAGAAAATAATTGTCATTTCAAGGAATGTGGTCTTCGATGTGTTCAAATGTGAACACCCAATCGGTTGGATATTATGTAAACGAAAGTCGTTGATTCCGAGTAAATTAAACACGAGTTACTAGTAACGTACTTGCACGTGGTGGTTGTGGTGGTGGGGTGAAGATATTCGCAGTGGTCGCCCTGCCTGCACGCCGGCCAGTACTTGCAGCGCTCGGTTGTCGCCGCCGCCATCTTGGCAGGCTTGCTGACCGCGCTGGCCACCTCGACGGTGGACGCCAGCCGAGGCTTCTTGTAAACGACGGGTGGGGTCGTTCGCTCCGTCCGCTCCTTCTCTTCTTTGGCACGCTCCAGCGATAACAGCCAGTTGTGGATCCTGTATACATTCAAACTTCTTTATCTACCAAGCTAAGGTCTCCCGTCAAAACTTCTTTTAGGTTCTGTTCTTGTTTATAAACTGAAAAATGAAGTAACTCATGACTTGGTGCTGAGAATCTCTAGAACAGGCTTATAGATATTATGGTTCACAGAACAGAAAAACCAAAAAAGACGGTGATCAATTTGACAGTGCCTGCAGCTTGTTTGATTAACCTCGAGCATTTGACTTCCAATCATGAGGAACTTCAAGGACCTTGATATTTTGTTGCCTGCTAATTACAAGTACAATAAATATTGATGATGGTTAGGCCTTATTGTTTGCTTAATGACCCCCCCAACAGCTAGGATAGGGAGGTACGAATGAGCAGGTGATGATGAAACTATGAAGTGACAATTTGTGAGAGGACGTTCAGTACAGAGGGTGGCACCATATTATTTTGAAGGGCAGTGATTAAGCAATCTATCAGATCAGTGTAAAAAATGAGATTGGATCCACTTAAAATGAGATTCCTCCTGGTTTTGAAAATGGAATAATGAATATCAATAAACAAGTCGTGGTTGTGTGAAGAAAGATTTTATCGTTAATTTTTCAAATTTCAAAGAGATTTCACACGCTATTCAAGATTTCCACTTTGGTTTCAACATTGAAATAAACATAGAAACCTTTAAAGTTTGATAAGAGAGAATGAGAGGAGCATTCTTACCTCTCGTGTTCCGGTACGGGCAGCGGAGAGGCAGGCCGCTCGGTGTGTTGCTGCTCGACGGTTCTCTTGCGCGAGTTGAACATGGTGAGCGGGTCCAGGCCGTCGAGCGTCACCACGAACTGAGTGTTGCCGGCACGAGACGACCTGCAACGCATCAGAGATAAGAAACCCAGACAACACAAGGTAAACAAGTCAAAACTATGGAAGGAAGTACGGGTGGCAATCGATGTGAAAAGTTATACTAAATATCGCTAACTTTATATCGATAATTAATTGCAGGCCTGTAACTTTTTTCAAACCTATATTTGTATGTAAGTTTTTAATTTGAGAAACCTTTTTAATTTTTGAGTAAACCCTTTTTGATTTGAAATTCAATGTAGGCCTGCCCAAAAATAATCATTTTGAAATATCAAAATATTTCACATTGAGGTTATGGGTCGAAACTCGAAACGCAAAACTACGTGAAGACCAGTTCAATTGAACTAACAGAGTTTGAATCAGAGGTGGTTCACTGTATAGAGCTGGCAGGAAAGGATTTACTGATACAGGGCTAAGGGTATCAGTTTCGGGTAGTTTCGAGTAATGCTTGTTATATCAACATTTGAATTCAATAGGTCATTTCAATTCAATACATATAAAATAAAAAGAATACAATATAATACCTACTATGAAGACATTATTTGCGTTAAGAGGCCGCAGGCGCTCTACACGCGCTCGTTGTTCGCTCGCTTCAGACTCGAGTTTAACATGCATCGTGTGCTAGGCGCAGCCCATAGACTAGCCCGCCGAACTCATATTCTCGTAAACGCCGTTAATTCCCTTACTCACACTTTTGATATATTTCACAGTCCATATTTTTTTTCGGTATTCAAAAATATATATATAGGTTTCCGTAAACTAGAAATTTGTTCATTTTCCATTTGAAGAATTTGAAAAATTACAAATTTGTTGTTCAAAATTCTGTAAATGCGATAACCTTCCTCTTTCAATTATCAACAGAATGCAAAAACAATCATATCGATATCTCAAAAATTACGGCCGTGAGAGTTTGCGGCGTGAAATACGAGCGCCTGCGGCCTCTTAACCTAGAAACGGTACTCTTGACCCATTATGATGTTGTTGCATGTGGCATAAACAAACCTAAATAGCCCAATGTAACCAATTTAATCTGACCAAATTAACCTACACTGACTAACCTATTCAAACAAACATCCTAAATTTAATCCAAGCTAAACCAATCTAAAACCTACGTCCGTTTCAACGAATAGCCAGTTTGTAGATTGAGTGGCACAGCAGTGCTAGCAAACCAGCAGCTTACCTCCTATTATTGTAGTTGTTTTGCAGCTCTGGCTCGTCTTCAGTGCTGTACTGCGCTTTACTCGGCACATATTCCTCGTTATCGGCCACGATGTCGTCTTCCTCGATGTCGTTCAGAGGCGACACGTTGCCGACGCCTTCGCTCATTTCCTGGAACTAGAAATTAAGACAATTACGGTTTGATACAGTATAAATCTTCGTGGGAAGGACTCGAGAAAAAGTAGGTTTTTAGTCATTTCTGAGTCAGTAGTGTCACCATAATATACAGAGAGTGTAGCATTTGGCATTCAGATGAAAGTTCAGATGAAGAAACTATTGAGCGCATAATATAAACAGAATCAAAGTGTTTTGAATGAATCAATTGTTTGTCACTTCATAACATTCTAATGTTAGATTTTCTTGCATGAATCGTTTTCTTGCATGAACGTTTCTGCCTGGTCCCTTGAAAAACGATAGACAGAAGTTGCACCACCGTATTGTCCCAAATGAAAGCCGGGCCCTCAAACTCTTAGATCTATAAATGAAGAAAGGATTTCTAGGAAAATAGAATTTATAATGTACGTAGTATGTACACAATTCAACGAGAAGAAAAATAATCTCGAATAATGAGGTGAAATTGTCATAATGTTAGTTAATCAACAGGTAAGTTTGCATCACTTCTAAGTTCTAACACAGATGGCATCCATGTTATTTTAATCTTCTGTAATTACGATGGACTCCACTTCAAGCATAAAAAACTACTGGCTGTCAGTAAGGGTAGTGTTTTTTGGTTTGGTTCGAGTTCGGGACAGGTAGTGGAAAAAACTCGGGTTTCGTTTCAGGTCGGGTTACAGGAAAAACACCTTATTTTAACCTCGAAATGAAAAAGTTGACAATAGCGCGAATAGGCCTGGATCCAGGCCTACTGAAGGCCTAGAGCTAGTCAAGTGATCTATATTTGCTTCCAAATAGAGATCTCCATCTATACCTCCTCACTCATCACAAGATAGATATAGCCTAGGCCTAGAAGGTAAAAAATCCAAGTCAACACAAATTTCCAACACTTTTAAACAAGATTTTGCCTCCATCTTTGTTTTGAAAAAGCTTTGGAAATAAAGATATCCCAATTTTGTGCACGATGCTGCCCTCTACTCAACTCCTGTTAAACTTCTAGTAGTTGTTTGCAGTGGATCAGTCGACAAATCAAGTAAATGGCGCCAAAACCCGTGCAATATCAAAAAACTCGATTTTAGTGTTACATGAGCATCAGATCGGGTCGGGTTGGGTAAAAAAAAATGACCCAACCCGAAATCTCGGATACCCAAACACCCGTAGCTGTCAGTGTTAACGCAAGGCAATCATCCAGAGTATTTTCAACATAAACTATTTGACAAGATGATGTTCATGATAGCAGTATCAGGTTCCACTTGATTAGTAGCTCAGTCTCTCACCCCCCCCCCCCCCCCCCTCCCCCCTCAGCCCTGGACCTTCCTCTTCATTGAAAGCTTGCAAAGCAAGACTATGATCTAGTGTTGAAGTGTTAATTGACATGAAACAGATGCCTCTCGATTGATTATCGTTTGCTTAACGACCCCACCAACAGCTAGGTTATACGGGGGTACGAATGAGCAGATGATAGATGAAATTATGAAGTGATGATGAGTGAAAGGACGTTTACAAATACCCATGCCTTATGCGGGACTCGAACCCACGCCCAACGGTGACTTCAGTTTCTGAAGCGGTGCCTCAGCTGACCGAGCTACCGAGGGAGGCTAGATGCCTGTCTATCAACTAAAACTGGAAACTCCTGATCACCATAATCAGAACTCCTACCATTATGATTGGAGAAGTGTCAACTGATGAATGCATCAACGTATGGTGTAAGTTCCCAGTCAGCTATTTTCTTTCATAATAAGGTATAGATCTTGTAAAAAGACAAAGAATGAAGATAAAAGAAGAATTATATCAAAGACGTTTTTACTGTACATGTACAGTAAAACACTTCAATGATAGTTGGTGGTGGTCCTTGACCCATGTACATTAACAAATGCAAATATCAGATTAGTATTTGTATAGATTTGTATAGCTTCTGAATTTTAAGGATCATGAATTTTCAGTTTGAAATTTACTGTAAGAAATAAAACTAACTGGGCATTCATTCTTCAGAATCGTTCAATGTACAAAGCTGAGGGATTCTTCACAATTATTGAAGTTTTACAATAATTCAGTTTTTGGTAGAAAAACAACTATTGAAAAAATTTATATTGGGTTTAACCAACCACTTTGATGAATACGGTACTTCAAGATCTATTGATGGATGAGATGATGAAAGAGGAGATGAAAGTCTATTTTATTATATGTTTTGAATTAAGATTATGTCTATAAGAAGAAAGAGGTTGAAGCCTATTTTTGAGGAGTCATCACACTATACACCGTATTGACAGAGGGTAAAAAATAGGGTTGTCAACAATAATCGATATATCGATATAGATCGATATTTTTTCAAACGATACGATAATCGATTCGATCTCGGCGATACGATATTAATATGATTATTTTCAATCATCGAAATGAACATTATTTCCTTTTCGAACTAATTTTTTTCCCTTTACGTAATCGCTCCAATCAGTGCATGTGGCGCGAAAGTTTTTGTTTTCTATTGGGCACTCGAAAGCCAATGAGAAACGCTGTTTGCCATGACGTCAGAGTTGGTATGCGCAATAGACGAGAATATAGACTACCGCGCGGTCAATTGGCGCTCGGCCGTCTCGAGTCGGAGACGTTTTTCACACTACGTTGTAGTCAACGAGTGGTCCTCAAGGTGAGACGACGTTAGACCACACACAGTAGATGACACACATCATGCAGCTAACAGCTCAACGTGCTTGTTATGTTTATTACTGCGCATCAAATGAAAATGATAGAAATTAAAAAAATCATGCTTCTTCATGATAAAACATTTATTAAACGTGTTTTCAGTGGAATATCTCGCGGTTTCAAGTTGATTCCCTTGTTATGAGTGTACGGGTGAAGTACGCCCAATTAAAATGAGAAAAAACGTATTTTTGACAGATTGTAGGCCGAGATTCGCATTCAAGCCGAGGTTGACTTCTTGGCTTGAAATTTCGAGAAAAACCGTCGGCTCATATTCCGGACAATATGGATGAATTCCAGATGTATATTGTAACATGTACTTTTATTACAGCTCATAAATCTGCCTTTTCCTCTATCTCGTTATCTTTCTACCCCTCCCTGCTAGGACCGAAGTCCCGCACGTAGTCCAAGGTCAACCACTTGGCAATGAATCAAGTAACACAGCTGTTTAGCCGCAATTTTCAACACAATTATTCCGATGCGATACAATATTTTCACATTCGATACGATTATCGATTAGGAGGAAAAATATCGATATTATACGATTAATAATCGATGTTAAGTAAACGATAATCGATATGAGTTTTCATTTCGAGCGGCAACTCTAGTAAAAAACCTGTCAGGATAGACCATGGCGGGAATCGAACCTCGACCTCCTGAAGGACAGTTCAGCATTTTAAGCTCAGTGGCAGAGTCGTAGTTATTGCATTAACCTCGCTGTATTGTTGAGGAGACACGTTGCCGACTACCGAATCACCCTCGTCTTCCTCATAGATCTCCTCCAACACCTCGTCTTCATCCTCAACTTCACTCTTGGCTTTGGCTTGCTCGTCGGCTGAGGGCGGTGATGCTTGAGCTGGCTTGGCGTCTGAGAGAGAGAGAGAGAGAGAGAGGTCATAATGGTACTTGAAATAATTGCATTCATACCTGGAGGCAAGATACATCCTTCTCTATTCCAAACTTGTATTGAATAGAATCTCAATATTATCATCAAAAACAAACTTGCCCTAAATTTATCTGCTTTAAATGAAGAGAAAATTGTGTGAATCTACATTTTCTATTTCGTATCAAATCCAAACCTTCATCAGAATTACCAAATACTAACCCGGATGCAGCCTGATTCCTGTGGAACTTGCACCTCAAGCAGCAAGTGCAGTCTTGTTTCAGCATCAAGTACAAAATATTTATAAGTAGGCCTATACTGTGATATATACCTATTTTATTCACTATAAAACAGTCAATTCAACTAATCCACACATAACTTCTACAGCAATTGGTGCCATAAATGTGAAAATACAAACAAAGGCAAAGGAAACTAGTTAGGCAAATGTGAAATACTGAATTGAATAGTTTAAAATTGTGAATTTTCCATTTTTGACCGAATGCAGATCTATGAAATCTAAAACATGGATTTGGAGATTTGCACACCCCTGAATATCAAAATTGAACCATAAAATCATCCTTTGAATATGATTCATACAAAATAGACCCATCTGTTGTTGGGTAAACAAAGCATGAGACTCATTGACCTACTCCAAGCAATTTTCTTTTACATTTTGCTGCATTTGTATAACTACCTTGCTTGCTATCGGACTTCTCATTGGTCGTCTTTTTCTGCCACTGATTTACATCCCTCCCATCTGCTTGTACCATGGCCTGATTAGCTGATCGTGTGGCTGCTTCCCTCAGTCGTTGATTGACAATAGCTAAAGTTCTGCTGACCATTGCCTCTTCCTTAACTTCCTCCATTGCCTCATCTTCGTCTAACTCTGGCTTGGTGTTGGCGAGTGTGATGTTGATCTTTTCGGGAGCTACGTCGCGATACTTGCGAGTGAACAACTGTTCCGTTTCCGTCTGAAAATTATGAAACTATAGAAAAATTAAAAACGATCAAAGTTTACATAGCATATTTTGAAATTTGAAATGATGAAGATAAATCATTTACTGGAGTTTGAATTTGGTTAACTGTTTGATTAATTTAATTTGAACTCGACGCAAAATTACTAGTAATAATAACAATAATGATAATAATAATAATGATAATGTTCGTTTATTCTGTTGAACATACACTGGATCTAGATTATGGAGAGATAAATTAGATCAATGTGTATGTGATTGGGTGGAAGAAAGACATCTTATGTTATGTGGAATAGTCACATTGGTCGCACGCAAGAAGATGGAATTGTAAAAATTGCTAGGGAGACAAATTTCCAAGAGGTCAGCATAGTGTGGGAAGACTAAATAGAAGAAGTAAGACAAGCTTATTCATTCCAGTTAAATGAATAAGCCCAAGGCTTGGGAAGGAAGAAGAATAAAGCAGGGTTTCCAGTTTCGATTTTTCTTGTCCTCCGACACAATTTTCCCAACTGGCCAATCACAAGCCAGTATTCACCTTAGCAACATGGCGGTTCATGACATCGTTTCAGTACCGATTCGGTGTCGTGATTATTGACTCAACTCCAACTTTCGTCGGGCCAAAACTACAATTTTACCGGAAGTTACACTCACATTCCTCACATTCGAAGAAGCCTGTGAGTTTAACGGTAATTAAAGGTGAGTTTAAAATGCTACGGTGCAGCGAAGTGGAAACAGGCATGACAAAAATCGTACCGATATCGTGGCGGACGACAAGAAAAAATCGGAACTAGAAACCCGGCTTAAGAGAAGATTGTGATGGATGTTACCTTGACCTGCTTCCTGATTGGTGCAAACGCCACCGACATCTGAGCCTCGGCCATGGCCTTGAGCAACAGGTTCTTGCTGGCTTGCATCGCTGCCGGGACCTTGGGTCTCGGCTGCACTCGGATCACGGAAGCGACCGCCACGTCCGGGTCGGTCTCCTCGTTCAATCGCGGATCTCGCTTCACAGCAATCACCCGAGACAACAGTAGGCGCTTGCGAGGGAGCTGATTGGTGGGGCGAAGACACTTATTAGTATCATACACATAGTATCTTGTACATAGTACATAGCACTGAATGAATATTAGGGTTTTAAGGTGCATCGACAGCCAGGTTATTTAGCGCCTGTACTGTTGCCTGTTGGTACTGAAATACCATGACAAGTGTGTGGAAAAGTAAAAACAGTTTTTCTGACACAGTTTGAAAAAAAACAATCCAACTTCGTCAGAAATAACTTAGTTGGAGAAAGTTGTGTCGAAAATAAACTGTGTCAGATTCAAACTGTGCTTTAGTAGGATACTTTTGGTATGAACAGGAGAACACCCATCGCTGGAGGGGAATTACCTCTTAGCAGCAAATCTGAAAAGGGAGATGAAATCGGACAGAGTTGAGAACTAAAACATCTGAAAACGGACACAGTTTGATTAGAACAAAGTTTGAAAATGGTGGACCTACAGTTGCCATTATCCCCAAGGTAAACGGCGTAAGTGCAATGCTGAGAATGCAATCCGCTTTGCCGCTCGTGTACTTACCTCATCCTTCTCCTTCTCTTCCACGTTAGTCGAGGCTCTCTTCCCACTCGAGTGATGCAGTTCTCCGGCCAGGGCATCCTTGATACTGATTATCCTGGTGGGGCGTTTACTAGCCAAATCGCGGTCAGGTTCTCGTTCTCGAGTGACCTACAAAGCAACATGAGAACAATACTTTAGTTCGATGAATTTCAAAGCAACTCTAGTAGTAGGCATACCAACTGTCAACATTCACAACCTTGCTGTCATTCACATTCTATTGTCACTTATGAGAATAAATGAATATAAACATGAAATTTCATTTTTCTGTAAGAGTTAACTCAATCAAAAGTAGGCCTATATCAAGGAGTACATTACCTTTTTTCCTAATCGATCCATGACTGTCATACGCTCAGATTCTTTGGCTAATCCAGGCTCCTTTTTCCCTGAATTTTTTGTCATTTCATCATCCCGTGACGTCCGCCCTTCTTTTTTCCCCAATCGATCCATGAACCTGGACTTGAACGTCTCCCGTTCTTCCGAGACTCTCTTTTCCCTTGGTGGTAAACATCTTCCACTCGACGACCTCTCCCTCGAGGAGCTAGCAACTTTCCCTAATCGATCTCCTAGTTTAGACTTGGACAAATCACTCTCTGAAACCTTCTTGGCCCGTTCGTTTGTCGACGAATGTTCGACGGGACGTGTCCCCAACCTGGCCAATACGTTCACTTTTCGATCCGGTTCTTTAGAAACTTTCTTATCGACTGACGGCATCAAAACGGTCTTCTCTTTTTTAGTAGAATTTTTCTCAAGGTAATCTTTACGTTGGTCATCGGAATCTGGGGAATTTCTCTTACCTAATCTATCCAAAATATTCCGCCTCGAATCTTCTTTCAATGAATCTCTTAGAACTAATTGACTGTCTGATGATGTCTTTATTGACGTCACATTTCTATCATTACTCGGAACACTCTTTTTCGTAACCAATACTGTTTTTTCGTTTTCTACCACAGTTTTCTTTCCTAATCTGTCGGCTAATCTTAGTTTGGGTGGCTCGGCTTCTTTCGGCGGCCCGTCGATGTTGAACTCGTCGGGATCTATCAGTTTCAGCCGAGGTTCGTCTACAATAGCTCCGAGACGATTGAGAGCGGACGTTTTACTGTGGCGATCCAACAGCTTCGTGACAGAATACTTATCGATTGTGGGACGAGAGGTTTTGATTGGTTTTTCGAGACGTTGCAAGTCACGGAGTAGTTTTGCTCGCTGTTCTTCGAGGTCATCAACCTCCATTTCGGGGTCATGCTTGGTTGGTTTGGGAGATACTACGATTGTTCGGGTAATTTTAGGAAGTTCCTCTGGCAGTTCAGCATCTAAGAAATCCACTGAAAAAGCAAAAAGTATGCAAATAAAATAAGTTATTACAGTGATTGTAGGCTGTAGTTACTTGTACATCTTCAATCACACGGACACATTTAAATAGTATTTTGATATTTTGAAAATCTATATGTTTATTGTATCGTTATTCTTAATTCTAAGCCTAGAGAAGGCTGAAATTAGCGGGTAGGGGGGTTGTAGGTTATTTGCTAAGGTTGTTCCAAGCCTCACTCACAGCAGGTAGAGTACTGCAAGATTGGAAAAAAGCGGAGGTGGTTCCAATTTCAAAGGGAGGGCAAAGGGGCAGGGTAGACAACTACAGGGGAATCAGTTTAACGTCACATGTATGTAAGATGATGGAAAGGGTAGTTATAAAGAGAATAATGGAGAAAGTAGATGAACATAGGGGTATTTCGGAAGTGCAGCATGGGTTTAGGAAGGGGTATTCATGTGAGACACAGTTGTTAGGTTTTGCGGAAGAGCTGGCAGGGGTAGTAGACAAGGGGGTCTGTATTGATGCAGTGTTTTTAGATTTTGAAAAGGCTTTCGACAAGGTAGATCACACTATATTATTAGGGAAGTTGAAACTGTCCATTGGGAATGCTGGGTTAGTTAATTGGATTGGAAACTTTCTTCAGGATAGAGTTCAAACGGTTCGAGTAGGTTCGGAGGTTTCAAGTGAGGTTAAGGTTACGTCAGGAGTTCCACAGGGTAGTGTGCTAGGTCCGTTATTATTTGATTTATATATAGATGATCTGACTAGGGTTGTTAATTCGAGAATAAGGTTATTTGCAGATGATTGTGTGGTATATAGGGAAATCAATACAGAGGAGGATGTAGTAGCTATTCAGGCAGATTTGACGGCACTTAATTGTTGGGTTCAGTTGAACAAGATGGGGTTAAATGAAGGGAAGTGTAAGTTAGTCACCTTTGGTAGGAGGAGAGTGAGGGCTGATGTAGTGTATGATGTAGGAGGGAAGTCACTTGAGTCAGTGGAAAATTACAAGTACTTGGGGGTGGTATTTGATAGACGTCTAGGGTGGGGGAGTCAGATTGAGAGAATAGTAAAAAAGAGTATAAATGCACTAAACTTTGTAATGAGGCAGCTTAGGGGGACAAGTATGGAGATAAAGGAAAAGGCTTATTTCTCGTTAGTGCGTCCCATGGTGGAATATGCTAGTTCAGTTTGGGATCCTTATAGATTAGGTGAGATAAGGGATGTGGAAAGGGTGCAAAGGATTGCAGTTAGAAGGGTTACAGGTAGGGTTAGGAGGTGGAAATGGGGGGAGAATGAGAGGGGGGAGAGGGTGAGAATGGAGAGTCCATCTGAGATGATCCGAGACTTGGGATGGCGGGAATTGGAAATACGGAGAAAGGAGGATCGGATCTGTAATTTCTTCAGGGTAATGGAAGGAGAAGGGGGCTGGGGAGAGTTGAATAGGTTGATTGAAAGGAATGAGTCAGGGTATGGGGGTAGGCTAAGTCATGATAGAGCAGTAGTTATAAAGGGGGCTAGATTAGATGTCGGTAAGTTCTCTTTCTTGAATAGGACAGGTAGGGATTGGAATGGGCTTAGTAGAAGTATACTTGAGGAGGATGAAATAGGGTTGAAGCTATTCCGTCAGAAGGTTAGGGAGGCGATAGGATAGGATTGATAGGGAACTTGCCACCGCGAATTTATGTGCAACTGCAAGAGTTAATAATAATAAATAAATAAATAAACAACTTTTCTTGTTCAAGTGCCTACATTTTTCTTAGGTCAAATAACGCAGTGTGGGGTAAGTTCTCAAATAAAGGAACTAGGCCTACCGGTAGTTCCCGTTACTCCCGTTACATAGTCTCCGTTACGCTTATTCCCATTACTCGATCCAGAAAGAATGTGGTTCCCATTACAGTTCCTCAGAAAAAAAAGTAACTCAAAAGTTGTCCCAAAAATTAAGTAGGCCTACTTTAAAAGTTCCTTTGAAAGTTACTGAAGCAGAGTTTTTTGTTTGAATTTCATGGGTTTTAGAATATTACAAAGCAAAAGATTTCCACGTTGCCCCCCCTTCTCAACATCGATTCTAAAACAGTAATTTATCATAATCAATTAAATAATTATGTCATAATTATTGACAAAACACTACCACACTACCAATTTTTAAAATTTATTAAAAAATCAGATGATCTCATAACGAGGACTAGCACATTCAAGATGGAACACTAAAGTGGGATAGGCAGATCATAGGCCTCTTGTGTTTACACAAATCTCTCTATACACCTCTTGAAAATTATCTTATTTTCATTGGCTATTGGTGATGTCACCAGGTAGTGATGATTTTCTTGGAACGGATTAGGTGGGTGTCTATATTGACATTTTTCTCTGACCCCTCACACTGAAGCTCCATTAATTCGAGTCATCAAACTACAGGTGATAACATACCCAAAGATAAGATCATATGATAAAAAGTAGACAGGGAAATACCATGAAATATGTCTGGGAATAATGAGATACATAAGACTCTGAGTCAATACTATGTGAGACAAAAGGTCAAAGACAAAATGTGTTCAAAAGGAACTTTAAAAAGAATTTAAATTTTGTTCGTCGTTACCGATAAAAAGTAACGTGATTGTGATTCCGTTCAAAGTTCAAAGTTACTGCTTAGTAATAGGAACGCGTTCCTATCACAGCCCCAGAAAAAGAAATGCGTTCCTTTCGTTAAGTTCCTACCCAACTCTGCAATAAAGGCACCGTTTAAAATGAAATTGCCGTTTGAGGTGGGTTTGAGTGTCGTAAAAGGCATAGGTTTTTATGAACGCCTTCAACTTATTATCACTTCATAGTTTCATTATCACCTGGTCATTCGTAGCCCCCAAATAACCTAGCTGTTGATGGAGTTGTTGAGCAAACAATACCGTGATAATAATAATAATAAATTAACCATTATCAATAAATTACAATTCATTTTGGACCTGCAACATAATTATCTAGATTTTTTTTCCCAGTTACAACATAGGAGTGAAAATGGGCCTACTTCTCTATAGGCCAATATTTCTTTAGAAAAAGGTCACAGATCATATGAAATTCTATCATATGAAAGTGGCTGAAGTCTGAATTTGAAATTATGAATTGATAATAGGCCTACAGTGAAACCTCGATGCATCATTAGTCATTACTGGATCCATCGTTTTCCTGTTCTATCATTTATTGTTTTCCAGCCTACTCTTATGGTCTAACCCAGGGGTGCCCAACTTAATGTAGAAGTGGGCCACATGACATAATTATTATACGTTGGCGGGCCACGTCATCACAAATGTATGACGGATGTTTTTTTAAGCGATATCAAATTTTATGAAAAATTTATTGATATAGGACTACTTGAACTTGGTATGAATCAACACCATGTCAGTAAGGTTTATTTCTATAGAATCTGAAAAATCACTTGAAGCTCACGTAATTTGAATGTGCAAGTTATGACCAGTGACAATTGTTTATGTCTGTGGGTACTGTTTGAACACAGCAGTGATGTCTCTGCATATTAGGCACACAACTTTCTCATTACTTGGCACACAAAAATCACTATCCGTCCACTTTTCATTAAATATGCGGCACTCACTACTTCTTTCACGCCGTTTTAATTCATTTGACAGTGACATTGTTAAAAAACACGTAAATCAACACTGAACACTCAACACACAGTAGGCCTACACACATTTCACGACTTTTTCACGTGCGAGCAAGAACACGACCAGAAGGGTGAAACACATTTGCACGGACACCTGCAAAACCAGTGGAGTCCTCGCCGGTTAGTACCTGAGCCGGATTTTGCCGCAGAAAATAATACCACCCCCTCCGCTGCTTCCAAGAAACTCGCCTTGACCGCGAGAACAAAATTACCCCTGGTACACAGCGACAAAATATTGTAGAAACAAGTATTCTGACCGAATTCTGAGATCTCAAAACAAAATGAGTTAACAGAGAATTAAATTTCCTTCGCGGGTTTATTTATGAGACTCGTGTTTTTAAGACAATGCTATGCACTGGGAGGTGTGGGCCAGGTAAAATGGCTTGGCAGGCTGTATGTTAGGCACCCCTGGTCTAACCAAATGATGTTTAATTAACCTGCATGGAGGTTTTCTGTGGTTCCTTGAAAAATGATGGATAGGGGTTTCACTGTGGTACATTGCAACAATTGCATTGTTGACATAACTACACTATAACTTACTCATTTCTGTATCTTTAATATTGATAATGTCTTCAAAATCCTCTTCATCACTTTGCATCATCACGGATAGTTTGCGAAGTTTCAGTGGCGAGCTTTCCGTTGATTTATAAATGACTTTGGTATGTTTAGTAGTTTCCACAACTACATCAGAATTGAGTGATTTTAGCGCCTCACTGCTTGGTTTCTCAGACTCAATATCAGGTTCCGATACGATCTTGGAACTGACTGATTTAGTAACCACGAGAGTTTCACTATTCTCAACTGAATTCTTATTGTCTGGTATGTTTGGAACCATCTGTTTTGCTTCGATTTCAGCTTCTGGAGCGACCATCGATTTACGAAGATCTTTTTTCGATGTTTTTGCCGAGTCTTTACCTTTTCCATTTGCACTTGTTCTTATCATATCCTTAACTTTGTTGCCACTTTCACTATCTAATGTTTCAGTCAAGTCCTCAGCTTTGGTTACTTTTCCTTCAGCAAGTTTGCCCACCTTTTTGGACTCGGCTGACTTGTTACGTTTACTGCCACCATCAGACGATTTTCTTTGTTTCTTTTTGTGTTTATGTTTATGATCATCACCTTCCACAGGGGAGCTGACTTTATTACTTTTGATTGGTGGTTTCTCTGCAACTGGATGAGCATTTTGTTTATCTGAAATCATTTAATCAGAGCAAAAACTTATGGCAATAGAATTTCAAGGGGCTACCAAACCAACAAACCATTATTATTATTGTCACATCGAGCAGGATAGGAGACCTACGAAAAATGATTTAAGATCAAACACAGTAGAGGGTTTAACAAGAATCAAACAGCTCATGGTATAAGCAATGCCACTAACTGGGATAGAGTGTTAAGCAGGTTAGGTTGAGTTAACTACATCAAGTTTGAAAAGTTTATTGCAGTTACTTACTTAGATTACTTGCAATAGTGACTTCCTGCAGTTTCTGAAGTACAGTGTGTAGCCAGCCAGTAAAGATCATCGTATTAGATCCGAGGAAAAGCTTGAGATCACTGTCCATTTGCGCCTTGCTCCGTTTATTGGCAACCATTACCATGATGTAATCAGGCAACTCGTCATCTAGGAGTGACATATTAATTACATTATTCTTACAAGTGCACTCAGCTCTAGATCAACTGTTTTGACAGTTGAGCTGCAAACACAGTACAAATAATTAACGAAATAGAATAATAAATACAGTCCCAGTTTAGACCTAGGTCATATCGACATATTCATTCAATGTAGCTAAAGCATGCCATCAACTCAACTTGTCTTGTAAACATATCTAACAGTGTGCTTGGTTCATTGGATAACATTTTGTTAACTTGTTTCCCTTCAACTTTGCATACATAAGTTCTATGTCTAATCACTACGGTCAAAACCTGTTTATGACTTTATTACAGTTTGTCTAACAAATTCAGAAAAACAAGGCATAAAGCTGACACTACGCCTACAGCTACACCAGATGCCCTAAAGCAAGTAAATTAGGTGTGACACAGTTAATTTTGGGAGGCCCTATTCTCAGGAACAATGGGTCGTGCCAATAGCAACGAAAACTTTCCATAAATAGGTCATGCCAGTAAGACTAACATACATTATTCACACAAAACGAAAAGAAAATAGCGTACCAGGCCCTACTGGTACCGTAGGCTCACTATTCACATGAACTACCTGTACAAATAGAAGAAATAATCCCAATTCCATAAACCATCGTTCAGGTCAAGGCACGGTGTATAATAGGTTAGGTGTTGTATCGGGCTATTTCGGCTGGTACCAACAGTGCTGCTAGTTCCACCAAAATACGTGCGGAACGCCACGGTGACAGGAGGCCAATAGGCCACGCTCCAAGCATTCGCGCACCAAATGTACGCCATTGTTGGCAGCAAGATGTCGACTGTTAATATCAACTGGACTACATGACTGGCCTCCCGTCACCGTGGAGTTCCGCACGGATTTTGGTGAAACTAGCAGCACTGTTGGTACCAGCCTTCGAACGCACGGAGATAGCCCGATACAACACCTAACCTAATATACACCGTGGGTCAACGTAATAGCAATGCCGTGTGGCTGCTTCTATAGCCACAAACCACACTCTACATGTGCATAGTTCATTTGATACCACACAGCTAGTCTCCAGAGTACGATATTGAGTGAGTGGTCATCAATAAAGGGGTAAATGCCTTATTAACTACGGTAGTTATTATGCAGGACAGTCTTTTCAATGTTTGAGCTGCTATTTGATATTGGCAACAAATATGTAGGCCTACCGGTACAATACTTTTCTGATCATTTTGTAATTGATGTAGTCTCTAACTTGATGTAGTCCCAAATTAATTGTAGGTCCCTAAATTGTATTTAATAATGTATGCAAAGGCTATAGGCCCTACTGGTAGGCCTACCTTACTATTAGATGGACTTTCTTTAGAAATGATCACCTAAATGTCATTTTCCAATGCTCAACCTATCTATAAAAAATTAGCCTCACTTGGAATAAGGAAGTTGTGAGTTTCATTTTTACACCAAACAAATCACAGTAAGATCAGTTTGGGAACTTCAGGTTCATTTATGACGGCCAAATAGCATGAGCAAAATGGCAACACTTGAACAATATTGGAAATGTATCATGATTATTATCAATATATGATGGCAGTTTAAACATAGAGAATACTGTCTCACATAACAAGGCAATAATCAAAGACAAGCAACTCCTGGAATGATGGCCAGTCATACGGCATTGCACTCCAGAGCTCTCTGTATAGGATCCAAGAAAGTAGGCCTACGCACTGTAAACAGAATGTGGATCGTGGTATATGAGCAGTCATATTGCACTGTAATTGACCACTTTTGTTTTCGTGCCCCCTTGACATCATGAAACATAACATATTATCAAGTTGCTGTTTCATAGTGAGGGAATTTTTGAAATCTCCATCTAGAATCATATCCCCAATCATGGTACCGGTATCCCAAGTTTCACATATACCTATCTAGATGGCCAATTGATAAGAACAGGCTTCTAAATGACCTCGCGTTCGATGCGCCTTAAAACCCTAATATTTATTCAAGAAACCACCTATCGCTAGTCATTGAATGACACGACTTGAATGATGATTCTTCGGGATAGTAGTCGAGTGTCTCATGACCCACTGACTTTCATTTTGGATCGAAGGAATAGTCATTAGTCATTACCTTCTTTGGGAGAGGGTTGGGACGTGCAAATACATACCGGTAGACCTACTGACTTCGTAGATATTTTATTTAGCCCAACAAGGTAGGCCTATATAAATAAATATATATATATATATATATATATATATATATATTTATATATATATATATATATATATATATATATATATATATATATATATATATATATATATATATATATATATATATATATATATATATATATAATTATATGGCAGACCTTATTACCAAGTAACTTGGTTGAATTTTCTATATTTACTACCAAGTAACTTGGTTGGATTTTTCATTTTTGCCACCAAGTAACGTGGCAGCTATTTTCATAATTGCTACCACGGTACTTGGTAGCTCCTGTCAAATGTGCCAAGTATTATTGATATTTCCAAGGTCAACTGATGTAATATTTTGTTTCGACTAATTTCGTCATGTTCAATTGTCAAAATAGGCTGTACATCCATTCTTTAAGACGTTCTAATTCCACAAATAATTCCCAACACATTAAATATCCCCCAAAAAACGTGGAAATGAACGTGTTGGGCCCAGGGATAAGTGGGGCTTCAGCCTATCTATACGCTTTCATAAACATTGTGATTCATGCAGTTTATATGACTAGGAGCATCTTCGAACTAATCAAGGGTCAGTTCATTTCCTTTTCTGTGAATGTCCAATAAAAAATGTGTGAAACTAACCTCCGAAAACATTATTTTCTTACACTAAACTTGCCTCTACCACAAACCATCGTGGTAGGCCTAGCTTTTTCTGAAATTGACGGCACGGAACGTTTTGCCTCTTCACAATTCTACCTCACATTAAATTCAGGAATTCAGGAAATGACATAATCAGATATGAATAAAGAACTCACATATGTTCAGTATCATTGTTATTTTATTCCTATAAACTCTCAAAATTACAGTAATAACTAGTAGCCATAGCGGTTGCACCGAAGTTTCTTTCGTCATTGTAGCAACTTGACAACTGAAACATCGTGGTAGCTATTCCGCATATTTCAACCAAGTTACGTGTGGGCCTCTATCAACTATAGGCGTGGGTACCGTCCTATCTAGACCTATAGATTTCTTCGACGTTGGATGGCTTTTAGGGCATCTAATTATATGACAATGAAGAATAGTATGAAATCGAATGATATTGCTATTACTCTTGGAATATTTCATAATATTTCGCCGACATCAGTTTGACTTGACAGGCAGTCATCACAAATTAGGCCTACCTTGTCAAAATGAACGCATTTGATTACGCCTATTACCATACATAAATGATCATAATCTTCACTGAATAATCATTAAAATCTCTGAAAGTGTAGCTGATATATCTTTGCATATTTTCTTGGTTCTCGTACCAGGCCTAGGCCTACTGAAAATATCAATCTTCATGGAGCACAAACCATCACGGTCTTCGTCCAAAAGGGACGACCTGGGTCACGGGTCGTAACGTTAACATTTTTCACAACTAGACCGCACATTACTGATATTGGAATTGATATGAATGAATGGAAACCTCACATAGGTACAACATCATCACTTTATTCTTCATTACCGATACCGTCAAAGAGTCAATACACTTCACACACAGGTCTGACTGTTTGACAGATGAAACATCGTGGTAATTATTTCGCAAAAGGCAACCAAGTAACGTTTGTTTTAGACCCGTATATCTTGGACATTATTTGGATTATAGGGCATCAAATTTTAGGGTAATGAAGGGTCAACATGATGAAATCGAATAATGTCATCATTAGTCCGGAAATTAGACAAAACAGTCGGCACTAGGTCTAGGCCTACTCCGATTACGAAACCACCTGGTAGCTATAATGGATTTGCCCAAGTGACATTTCGAGTTCAAGTACTAGGCCTAGGCCTAGGCCTGTTTTGCCGTGTTCTTGTCAGGCGACGGCTACATACAATGAATGACGTTTTGGGAAGGATTAGAGTGATGTGAATCGATTGAGAACATCACAATAATTTTTATAACATCGAGTGATGTTATCTAATCCTTGAAATCTTTCAAAACGGTCGTATGTGTTTGACAAGCACCGGTAGGCCAAGGCGGATGCCTAATCGAATCACATGCTCAACCTGGCAAAATAATCGTATAGACTAGGCCTAGCTTCTATAACACTAAACACCTTCACCAATAATCGCTTAACTCTTTCAAAGTGTCCTTATAATGTACTAGCCGACATAATGATCTCGGTTAGGTTCTAGGCCTACTCAAGCTTAGGCCCTCTACGCCACAAACCATTGTGGTATGCCTAGCCAAATCACGTCGTTTTACAACTAGACTGCACATAAAAACAAGTTTGTAATATTTTTTCGGATTACCTATAGGAATGCAAAGAAATTTTACACATTTAGAACATCATTTGCCCCACACACACACAAGTTGGGACACACAACAGTTGGACGGACGAAACATCGTGGTAGCTATTTTGAAAATGGCTACCAAGTTACGTGTTGAGTTTGACATTGACAGATGAAACATCGTGGTAGCTATTTCGCAAATGGGTACCAAGTTACTTGGTGTGAAAAACGAAAAGTGCTGCCAAGTTACGTGTACACGTAACGTGGCAATAAGCACTTCCAAAATAATATATATGATATATTTATATTGGGTTTAATGACGAACTGTAGGCCTAATGATGACTAAGATCTATTGACGTTGAAAACTCACTGCCTGATGTTGAGATGAAAGGTTATTTTATTAGGTGTTTGTGGATAGTGGAAATGAGTCGGTTGTGGCCTGTTGTTAAGGAACCATCCCAGTATTAACCTGAATGACAGAGGGAAACTACGAAAAAAATTTAGGATGGTCGACCATGACGGGAATCAAACCAGTGTCCAGTGATGGTAGGCCCTACAGTGTGCTAGCTATTCGACAACTTGTCTCAGTATAGACCCTATATATATATATAAATATACATGCACACAGAATATATATTTACATTCTTAGATAACTCACCTACATAAGCTCCGAGTTCAACAAGTTTTGCCTTTATCGCAGACTGAAATTGAAAATTGAAGTATTAGGCCTATAATCTCGAGGATGGAAATCATTATTCGTGCCATTGAGAGTGAAGAACTGGACTGTAGCACCTAGTCTTCTTTTCGAATGGTTACTAATACTATACATATTGATAAATGGAATTAGTGAGGAAGTATTATTGTCAACACTAATCGCTGAAATCAATAAGGTTATGGATAATGTAGACATTGATGTAGAGTAGCGAGACACGTAAGTTTATTCTTACCCTAATTTTGAGGCTAACCTCTGCACCGATATCGTCCATGATGGAAAATATTTCGGAGAACTGTTACTGCGATACCTGAATTCAATTGGATGTACTTTTTAATGTATTTACATCTAATCTAAATGATATAACATTCATCAACTGCACAGTAGCCTAGCTACAAAAATGAGCTGATCTGTTGCAGGCTGGCTTTGACAACATTTCAGAACTGCCATCTTGACAGAAATTAAATTTTCACCCACCTATAATGTCAAAGCCAACTAGATCGACTGGAGCTGCAGTTCATGGTCGAACTAAAAAACTTTGGTTAACGTTTTGGCTAGGTAGGTTTTGGTTATGTGTCGAGTTATTTGCATCAAGGAGTCTTTGATGATTGGGCAGGATAATTGCACTGTGTGACTTTTCAACATTCGAAAAAGCGTCCCCAATCCCCATGCAGTCAACATGGCAAAAAGTTCCCCATATATAAAAATGATCATAAAACCAACAGTGCAAGATAAAGAATCAGCAAATACATCATAAGATGCAGACAATATTAATCTAGTTTGCTAATGACTCAAATTTTATGATAAGAAAGTTGAATGTAATAGTGACACTCAATATTTTTGCCGTCGATTTTCATCTACTGTGGATGTTTTTCTTAATTAGAAAACGATTATCTTGATTAGTCTTTATTAGCAACATGAATGGTGTGAAGCAGCTACAACAATATGCTGCAATATGCTCATAGGGAAAGCCTATGATCGTTTATATACTGTGATGTGTCACCGTGTGTGACTGAAAATACTACGCTGTTGGTAGGCCTAGGTTCTCCTAAATAA
This sequence comes from Brachyptera risi, assembly GCA_964007535.1. NCBI lineage: Eukaryota > Metazoa > Arthropoda > Insecta > Plecoptera > Taeniopterygidae > Brachyptera > Brachyptera risi. The sequence continues at coordinate 26,194,990 of OZ023331.1, read as the reverse complement.
TAATGATTACGTGAATATTAATTGGCATCAGAGCAAGAACATTTTTCATTCTTTTCATTTCATGATGAAGACGGGTTATCGAAAATTTTTAAAGCTCTTTTTCAAGTTGAAGTACCATACCCACTTGATTGTAATTTGTATTTCTTTATTATCATTTTTTCAATATAAATTAATGTTCAACTGAAATTAGGCATTCATTCAGACTGAAAAATAATACTTCAACAAAATAATAATTATACTTATCGTTTTGTAGAATACCTACGTTTCTGGAATAATATTCAGTTTCATATCATGATTTTTGCAATAAGGTTTCTAACTTTGCATCTCAACAGGGCCTGAAGTGAATGGGTAACTTGATGATGAATTATTGTAAATTGAGGTGAAATGATGCAGTGAAAGATTTTTTCTTTTTTGCATTTTTAAATTAAAAATTTGCTTCTCATTTTTTTTTCTTTCATAATCTCAAGTGCCTAGATTTTTATTTCTAGGGCCTACTTGAAAATATTTCCCCTGTTGAATTCATCAAAAAATTGATCTAGACAGCCCAATCAATATTATTATAAAAGTTGAATAAATAAAATTCAAACTCTTGCTCATTATTCTCAAATATTTTACTTTATTTGATAGAAAAACATAATGTGGTTTGTTTGTGTTTCATGAATTTACAATCCCATTCCACACAAACTCACCAGGTACTGAAGTACAAACATAATAATACAAAGTGTTTCTTTTACAAGCAATCTCACAAACATTCTTCATAAGTCGAAATATCTCGCAACGACTCTCGGGTAAATGTTCGTGGAATCAAGTATAAAGATGGTCATTTTTGCCCTGTTTTAAAGCCTACAGAAAATACCAAAGCGTACTGCATAATTCAAAGTTTTATGTCATAAAAAATATCTTAATAGACAATTTTAATTAAGAGTATTTATAACAAAAGCTTAAATTATGGAAATATTAAACAATATTTCAATGTTAGTGTTTTTTAATCGCTTGACTGATTTTGCGACTTGGCAAAAGTAGTAAAGAGATTTTTAGGAATTAAGAAGAACATACTTAAGAGTTTAACCAAAAAAGAAGTTCAGCAGTAATTATTAGTGTTTTTATCACAGAAAATTAACTACCTACGATCGCTCTGAGAATTATTGAAGTTCATTTGCTTGGAAGGATAAAGAAGTTCTAAAGGTCTAGACTCTAGAGGCAAAGAAGGTCAATAGTACCGAACGATCAAGTAGTTCTGAGAAGACAATGATTGTGTTTTTACAAAACATGGAATAAAGAATAGCGTGTGACGCTAACTAAAAGAAGTCTGCCCGCGATCTAAACTAAAAGACCTGAACACTTGTGGAAACTTGACAGAAATTATTATAAAAAAAGTAACAGTCCATTTTAGTGAGAGTAAATAACAATCATCCATCAGATTTTAAGAGCAGCAAAAACAGTTTGTCTTTGCGCATGATGTATCCAAGTTTGAAATCCAGAATTCTGATCTTCTATTTGCCAGTAAAAGTGTAACAGTAGAATGATTCACCATTGTCTACTTACAATTTGCCCAGAGTAGGCTCAAGAATGTAAAAGAACAGCAAAGAACAGAATTTGAAAATAATAAAGATATTGTTGAGATGTGTGAGCTCACACATTTCCTACAATTTATCTTAATTTTGTCTTTATACTACAAATGACAAAAAAACAAATTTTAATGGCAAATAGAGATCAGATTTGAAACTTACAAATGTTCTGTACTTGAGGAACACATTAGGTCTGTTTGTTTGTGTTGCACTTTTTACATTTTCTACACTTTCGCGTTTGTTTGTAAAATGGGTGTAACACCGACTGCGTTGCACCGCGTTTGTTTGTAAGGTGTAACTGTTTTGGTGCAAAGAGGTGTAGCAACTTCCTACACCAGCTCTGGAGGTGGTGTAGCGGTTACAGCACTGCAAATTGAGCGCCAAATGCAATGATGATGGATGACATGGCGGATGTTGAAGACGCTTTTATCGTGAGAACCGATGAGAATGAAATCGAGAATCTGAGAACTTTTCTGCAAGTTGCTGCATTAAATCACGGCCAATACGAAAATGCATGACGAATTCCCTGTCCGTGTAGGAAGAGACGACATTTTCTACGAAATTTGATACGCAATTTCGTGATTTACGTTGTTGATTTAACCCCAATAAAATTGCTGCAGCCTCATTTTCATCACTGGAGTCACTTGAATCCGAAGAAGATGTAGATGGACTATCATCTTCCTCCATAAAATAATTCACAATATCATCCTCATCAGCGTCACTTCCAACCGACATCTTTACCGCTTTATCAGCCTCCACAATTGTGTTTGTTTGGGAAGTCAAGGTGTAGGCTGTTGATGAGCTCACTTCCTGCACTTTGACGTATATCCGCTTCACACTCACTTGCACCGCCTACACCACGGTGCAGGTTGGTGCAACACAAACAAACAGACCTATTAATGCAAACCATTGATAATTTTCAAAAGCATTGTGAACATTTGATAAGTTTATGGTGAAACATTAAAGAAAATGTAAAAATATTTACAAAATATTCCAGTATGATGTCTTTATAAAAAACATTGTTGAACACATTATTTAAGGCCTTTACAAGGTAACTAAATATTGATAATTTGCTCTATACTCAGTCTTCCGTTAAAGAGATATTACTACAGGAGAGAGGAGAGAGTGTAGTGGACTCTCTTTGACGTGAACCGAATATATCGCTAGCACCTGAAATCAAGTATGCTGTGTTTTTGAAGCACCTATCACCTAAAATCGAAAATATCAGAATAATAGAACTATGCTAGACCTAAAACTGTGCACAATTTATCCTATAAATTAGCGCCATTATCAAGCATTTTATTGATAATATAAAGCTTTCTGGAAGAATGGCAATGTTTTTTTCTAATAATAGATAATTTATCTTCATATATTATAAGTAACTAATATATAAAATAATACCTAAAAACATGATCAACTATTTACAATTTCAACATTCCTTTTCTAAAACGTAATGAGTATAAAAACGATTAACTCTACTCAAAAGCCCACTAAAAAACTATCTTAATTACACGTCATATTTGACTTCTATAATTAATAAAATTTACAAAAATAGTACATTGATAGAAAAAAATTTCCAAATATGTATATAAAACTTATACAATCAATTCTATTGAAATAAGTCGGGCGGAAAAATGTCTTTAATTCTGCCCGAGGCACGTTTGAATATCACGTATCAATTCCACTTCTCGCTGTCATAACAGTTTCTGTCTTTGCTGTGGCACCAATACCACTATAATAATAATAATTGATTTTTTGTATTCTCTTGGCAACAATGGCAGTATCTCACTTGGGTCAACTTGATGACAAAATATTGTTTCATCGTAAGACACTACAATATCAATTATTGTTCTTAGCTCTACTCCGTGAGTCCTTTCCTTTTTTTTAGTTAAACGTTCACGTAAGATCACAATAGATATGCTTGATGTCTTCTGGATTTTATAAAATGTTCAATCAGGAAAACATAAGCCCCAGGAGTTATTTCAAAGGTTTTATGACACAGTAGTTTGATTATAGGTACGCAATTTGATGATAATAAATCAAAATAGAGATTTGATGGTGCCTTTTATTCGTCCTCAACTGTTTCAGCAATTAATAAAAATACCTTCGAATCTCTATATTTGATAGTCAGCCCAATGTGCGCATTCAATGTAAAACTACATAAGAATACACTAATATCCATTCGTGCCAATACCGGTGTATTTTTGTTCACTTCAATTTGTACAAAAAGTTCTCAAATAGGCTCAGCTGTATGAAAATCATTCAATAACTACACTATAGAAATAAAATGAAAGACAAATATGAAAGTTTCATTAAAGTGAAATGACATCAGTTGTTGTATAGCCATATTAATTTCGGTTCTTAGGCATTATTGAAGCCTTTCTACCTTCATTTACATTTCATTTAGATGAATATTTCATTTTCACCTTTTTTCTTCACGTTTTTTCTGGTGATCAACACAAATGAACAAGAATGTATTCTGATGGCAGGAATTGCACTGAATCAACGGGAAAACCAACAGGGAAAGTGCCGTTGGGAACGGAATTTTGTGGTATGTTGTTGCCGTCACTACGCAAGACAGCCGCTGTCTGCCGCCGACGTGTAACCCCCGCTGTAGTTACACCCGTCGATGTTGTAGTGGCTGTAAGATGTTGTCGGGATATCCGAAGTGATGAACGACGAGTCAGGGGTGTCTCCGCAGTAGTTTGTGGTGTCTACTTCGTGGTTGGGGTATGGCATCATTTGGACACTCTGCGAGGTGCTCTTGATACAGGTGGGACGATGCATGGATAACATGTCCATTAGGCGCCTGCGTTGAGTTTCTAGTTCCTGGATTTGACCTTTGAGATCGTGGTTTTGGTTCTCCAAGATTTCGGATTCCTGGCGGGACAAAAAGGAAACACGTTATTTACTTTTGCCAGTGCAGGTAGATCAACACTCAGTTATTATTGCAAATGGATGAGGGAGACTATCCATTTCCACCTGTCCCTTATATCTCTCTCTTGTCACGCTGATTACTTGATTCTTCGCTTTATTATTGGCCGCCTGTAATTTGTATTGATCAATCCTTCTAGAATCATTGCATAGTATATTAATATACTGCTCAACTTCGAGAAAAATCAATCGATGCAAATAAAGCTCTCTCACTTGGCCCTCTGACACCTCTGTTGATCAAATCAAATGGCACTGCTTTTCATCATGAATACCATGTATGCAAGGAAAAGTAATGACTTTCCTCCACCAACCCATTCTCTTCTTCACTACTGCAGTAGTAGATATTTATCTAGCACTGAATGCTATTTTTTATACATACATATAGTTACAAAAAATGACCTAATATTGGGTAATAAAACAGATAGTATTCACAATCAAAGAGTAAAACGAAGCAAGTAATATTTGGATTATTAAATTATTAAATCAGTCCACAAGCAAGTCCCAGAAATGTACCACCTCATTGGGATTTGGCACCACCTTCCCTAGTTTTATTAACTTGCCACAATCTCTTCTAAACCTAGATACACTTGACAATTTCTTATTAGTAATAGTATTCTATTATACAATTGCACACCTTTAATGAAAATGCTATTTTCCTGAAACGTATTTGTCGTTCTTTCAATGAATACATTCTTTCTATTTCTTAAATTATATTTTTTAACTCCCCCATCCCAGTTACGTTTTTTATGGTTTTTATGGTACTCAACTTGAGTATTATGATCGATAGATATGGTGATCTTATTTCATATTAGTTAAAAGAACAACATCTTTAGAGTCTTGAAAGTTGCATGTTTCCAGGTGAAACTAGGTGATGAGATTTTCAGCATCTCTTGTCTCTCTCACCTGTACTAGGTTGACAGTCCTCTCTCTCTTCTTCAAGCGACACTTGGTGGCAGCAACTTTGTTCCTCTCTCTTCTACGTCTACGTCGCTCCTCATCCTCAGCCGTCAGCTGGAAACGAAGCACAAATACATTATTAGTCGATTATAAGTGCATATATTTCTTTCCACATCATATTTCAATTCATTTTCAAATATCAAAAAACCTTCATAACCCAATATCAGGTAATTATAAAGATGATGTTACATTTGATCAAGTGAAGAAAAAACAGTATATATCGAGATTCATTTCAGATTTATGATATACCTAGTTTGTTTGATGTTGAACATATTTTAACATTGACATCTCCAAATTCACAAAAGTATTGCAAATTGCCATTTCTATGGTTGGTAAAAATGTCGAGATACTAAAAACGTTCAGAAAAAGATCTGCAAAATATATACTTTCTAGTTTTATGCTAGATTCAAACACAGTTTAACTTGACACTATTTTTCAGAAATCTCAGCTTCCATGCTTAAAAATTAGGGAAATAGGGACTGTAAATTGTAAAAGAAATAGAAATGTGCACATTTATTTTATAATAGAACTCAGAATATTTGAGAATAATATTTAGATGAATTTGTTGTAGGATACTTCAAATTCATGATTTGAAATAATGAAGTTTTAAATAAATGAAATGAGTCAACATATACGATTATTATGGTCAGACAAACAATTGATCGATTATTAATAAACAACCACTCCTACTCACCCCAACACCCGGCGAGAACAGATCGTCGTAATCGTCGTCGTCGTCGTTGGGATCGTCGAGAGGGCTTGCCTCCCCCCTTCTCGCCATCTTCATCGGTCGTTGATGGTCGTTGTCGCCGTTGTCCTGTCCGTTGTGACGTCGTTTAGTCTGGATCGTGAGTTTGAGGCCCTCTTTGATCAGCTGCGAGCAAGTGTGTTGTACGCTCGGGGGTGTACCGGGCGAACCTAACGAAAAAGCGGCAGATACACATTACTAGGGTGGCTGAGTTAAGGGTGAGGTAGTTTAATATGGAGTACTAAATGGGTGGATTCCTTATTATTCCACTAGAAAATGGAATTACACGAAAATTTTGTGTGAACGAAAATATTTTTTTTGAACATTGTTTGTAACGAACCACTACACTACATAGGCCTACTTGTACCCATGAAAAAAGGCTACCCACCAACATGATAAATAGAAAAATCACTCTTATATTTGTATATATCTGGATGTTTTCGAGTATTATAATTTTTCAGGATGAAGATTAGGTTTACAATAAGCAACACAACTACATCTCTCAAAAGTTAGAACTGATTGAGATTATGTAATTATTTAGTAGTCAACCTTCTCCTTTCATAGATACAAGTAATGTCTTGGATTATAGCTATCGTTCAGCAACTAGCTATCGTTATGATATAATTCACTACACTAGCAATTTATTGTAATTCTAATAATACACTTTAATTTTGAATTAAAATGAATAACTTTTTCAAATTGGGCATTTTTTTATTACAAATATACAGAGGAAGAAACTGGTAAAAGTAAAGACGAAGCATCCTATACAGGGCAGTTAATTCAAAATGACTTCAAAAAACTAAATTAATTGATTAGTAAAATAAAATAATATATACTCAAGAAATAAAACGAAACGATCAAGACAAATATGGTAATACGTAGAAGAGTAATGAAGATTTTGGTTGAAAAGAAGACAAAGATTGGAAACAAAGAAAAAAACAAGATTCAAGATTGCCTTGCAGTTCGCCATCCCAACGATACCTTGTCATCCTAAGCCTCAAAAGAGAAACAATGACATCGTGTCAAAACTGTTCGATTTGAATAAAAAGAAGAAAAAAACAAATGATCAACTTTCCTATAACTTTCGTGAAAATTTAATTCAAAGTCTTTGCAATTCTTGAAGACTTTGAAATTTGACATTTAAAATTTAGTTCATTATAGAAGAATAGATAGATAGATAGATAGATAGTCTTTTATTCATCATTAAAGACATCGTACATAGGTTATAAAAACATAATACAAAGAGAAAGACATTTCTCCTGTTTCAAAGAAGTTCCAAAGAAGGGAAACATTTTCGAAATGGGAATGAAATTGAACCCGATTTTATTTCGTACGCACGAAATTAAAACTTGATAGCTTTCATATGATCGTTAGCCAGATATCAACTTGGAGGTGGACGTGCCGGATCTATAACCGGCCACTCCACATTCAGAGATATATTCAAATCTATTTATTCTACTAAAGTTCAGGTTATCAGTTCGCTAGTTAGTGAAAACAAATAGCACTGGTAACCATGGTGATTGAGACTCTAACATGCTCATCTGAACAGTGTAATGTAGTGTATCATTCATAGATTGTTGTATAATATTTTTATAATGGTACCTACAAAACGGTATGCCTATTGGCCTATACGGTAAAGCAAACAACTTATATCCATCTCCGTCATATCTAACACTTGGAAAACGTAATTTTCCAATTGTAAATGATATTGATTAATTATTTAAATTCATACCATTATCTATTGAAAAGATACTGTGTCTTTCTAGCATAGGCGAATAATTTAGAAGGTATTGATATCTATTACTGATGAAAAATGATCACCAAAAATTGAAAATACACTTTTTTGACTCCACGTATTTATATACAAAAATAATCCATGAAAAGCACTCATGGGTAATGCTTAGATATTAGCAAATATTTAGAATATTTAGAATTATTAGTAATAATTTAGAAATATAGGAATATTTAGAATTTTAGAATATTTAGGAATATTTATTTTTAGGAATATTTAGATTGTATTGTATATAACTTATAGGCCTAAAAGTTGATATAAATGAATAAATAAGGTGTGACCAACATTGAAGTACTGCAAATCCTATATAACACAATGGTAAAGTAGCCGTAGAAGGTGTTGATTATGTTGGTCACTCGACCTCAACAGTCTATTGTTTGAAATTTAGAGATTAAAATTTGTCCCTGATTACTTAAGTTTCCGATTGTTCTTTGATTGGTTGAATTTAAATGAATACGGTGTACCAATTTTGAAGTACCAGAACTGAAGATCCTTACAACACAATGAGTGACCATATAAAGTATTGATGAGGTTGACCCTTGACCTTTACTACTTCATTGTTTGGAATTCATTTCGATATATTAAATCCAATTGTTTGTATAGATGAAAGGTATACTAACAAGACAGTTCACTCTTTGGCTATTGGCTGAATAAGAATAAATCCCCGTGCACACCGCCATGCTCCTCGCCTACGTCTGTAATAATTAGTATCTATGCTTGCCACTGAAGGAACGGCCCTGTTGATTGCTCGGTAGCAGCACATCCAGCACGAATGTAGCGATAGGTCTGCATAGGTAATACAGGAGTGACAGGGGATGGGGGTTGGACGAGAGTGGTGGTATGAGGTATAGTGGGAGTAAATATTCGTTGATAAATTATAAATGATGTCTTACTGCCATACTCAAATGTAATGTTATTAATAAGTTATATTGTAAAATATGTAAACTGTGTACCGATTTCCTCGAAAGAGGGTTAAAGGAATAAACACTCTACTATACTACTACTACTACTAAAAGAGGGGGTCAGTTTCATTTTCGCATTAGTACTTGACTAGTCTTTGGTTCTTTCATCTAGTGTTTGTTTTTGTATCATAAATTTTTTGAAATTTTGAGTAATTTAGAAATTTAAAAAATACTTTTTTTTCAATTTTGAAATTTTTCAAAATTGGAATTTTTGAAATTTTTGAAAATTTTAAAATTTTTGAAATTTCAATTTTTTGGGGAAATTTTGAGAAAATTTGAAATTTCGAAAATTTTGATTTAGAAAAGTGAAATATACTCGCTGTATGAACTTACCCGGTGAGCCCGACGATGACGTGTCACTGTTGCCCGGCGGGCAGGCCGCGATTCTGGGGCCGGACCCATGGTGCCTGTTGTGCCCGTTGTAGCCGTCGAACGGGTTGCCCATCGCGATCAAAGAGTTCAAGATCTCTGGAGTTTTTGGTGTTGTACAGTTGGTATCGAGTGAGAAGAGATTGTGGTTGCCTGGCCCTGTTGCCAGATTCACGTTGAGGTTGTACATTGTTGTTGTGTGGATAGTCGCTTTTATTCTTGATAGTTTTCGATTGAAATGGCTAATTATCTTGTTTTAAAACACTCGGTAATCTTCTTACTTTATATTTACTTTCAAATGTTTTTTATTATTCAGTCAAATTCTTATCGGCAGGTTCATCAATTTGACTTATTTTTCAAATTAACTGTTCACTTGGAGTTTACAGTCAATTTTTTACACTAAAGAAGTTTTTTCAGTTTTCTTGGCCTGATTCCAGCTCACGTATAATATATCTATATCCCTTTTTATCAGACTTATGAACACTTCCTTAAAAAATAATTAATGGTGGGACGTTTAAAATTAGGAATGAGATTTCGGTTACACCTAAATTTACTTTATACTTATTGAAGGCACTTCAGTTTTTATATAAATATAAAAGTATGTAAGTCTTTTTCATATGTTTCTTTATAAAAATCTGTTCTGTGACGAAACTTCACGAAGATGCACTAATGTGCTTCGGGTATGATCGGGATGTCCTCCGTGAGGTAGCTTCCTAGAAAAGAGAAGAACGAAATTGTTAGTTCATTTATTCACAACAAACTGTTGATTATACGACATTCGTTTTGAACATCTATGTGATAATTTATCGCCATCTGATATTTTGTGTGAAAAATTGTGTTATACGCGTATATAAAAGATGATAATATATAATACAATATGATACAATATAATAATATAATATACAATAATGATACCATCGTATGATTAATATAATACAGATTAGTATATCAATCCATTCTCGATGACCGCTTGATTATAGAGTGCCTGAAGAGCGTATACCGGAATAAAGTCAACTCGGCTGTGAAACATGGGCTTGGGTATCCAACCTTACCTGAACCCTAACCACATTCCATTGAAAGTACCGCGAAACCCATGTCACACGACCTAGTCGACTCTATTCCGGTATACGCTCTTCAGCGCCCCGTAGATGTTATATAAATTTAAATTTAAAACTTCGGTAAAATACATTCTACAAGACCGCTCTAGTGTCATTATATACTACCAGGATACCAGGTTAACATAATGCAACTAGTATATAGGAGTGCAAAGGAGTGTAAATGAGTGCAAAGGAGTGTAAGGGAGTATATCAGCTACTAACATAACTCGTCTCACCCACAACACAATAGTCTCTTGTGTTATTACATATGGCACGCCTCCCATCGTATATGCAACTAATGCATTAAACATAGTCTTGGAGATTAATAGCTAGACGCCGCTCTAACATTACAAGAGAAAGCAGTTCACATGTAATATGACCGACTCGATCGAACGTCTCACGTATAGATTGTCATTAGCGGTTGGGAGTGTCGATGCGGCTACACGCAACTCGCATACTTGCATGTGTACAATATTATGTAGTTTTCAAAGGAACCGTTCGAATGATGACAATTTGTTTTAGTCACTATTTCAAGTGGTGGTCATTTATTTAATTTCTTTTGTATACATTTTACGCAACTTTTAAATAGGCTTTTAGTATATTTAGTGTATTCTATTAACTATTAACTAACATCACTATGGTGTAATTTAGGTTTAGTCCTCAAAACTTGGAACACGTAAGAAGTTATGAATAACTTGAATACCAAAGTGAAAATAACTGTATTTTTAGTTTACTTCAAAATATAAACTAGAAGATGAACGTAGATGAAAATATTACACACACGGAAGAAAAAGCAGTATATTAAAAAGAATTCAGGTTTAATATTTTTTCGTGAGTCGAAAGTTTGTTAAAAAGATATGAGGTTTATATGAAGGGGATTCTTATATTTACCATGGTGTCTGTTCAGCAAATTTTCCGAGCGTAATAAGCAAACGAATAATCAAAGGTTCTTTCGTTTTGATATTGGTATTGAACTTCGACAAATATTGTTATGTTAGGAAAATACAATTTGGAAAAATACAATTTTAACAATGTTGTTATATTGTTTTGTGGCTGAATATGTGTTTACTCTTAATTTTACGGATGTGAATTCATCATAGGAGACTTGTAGCAGAAGTGTTTTTTTATTACCTTATATTAAAAATAATAACAAATTACTAATTTACTATACATTATTATCGAATAATGAAGGGGTTCACTGAGAAAAATATATGTTTACAACCACGCCTTGTATATCTTTATAGTCGGGACTCAAACCCACGACCATAAGAGCTCTTATTGATATATGTAATGTAGGGCCTATATAAAAACATTACCATCTACAGTTGTTCAACGTATCTCGTATAACTGAATAAATTATTAAAACATTTACAGAACTGGCGTATAGGCCTATGACAGATATTCTTCTCCCTTTATATATTTTTTTAATATACTGGGATTTAACGACGCACTTGAATGGTAACTAAGATCTATTGGCGTCGAATGAATGATTGATGAGATGATGCGATGTGAGAACAAGTAGGTGTTGGGAAGGATAGTGGGAAGGAAACGGTCGTGGCCTATATTGTAGGAACCATCCCGGTATCAGCCTAGACTACAGAGGGAAACCACGAAAAACCCCTGTAAAGATGGACGATGGCGGGGATCGAACCGGGTCCGATATGCCCCTTGACCTCCCGGATCACACGAAGCGAGTGCGTTAACCACTCAGCTACATGTGCCGGTTTCTTCTCCCGTATTGCGTAATTAGAATAATTCTGATAGAAAGGTTTATTAAGTAGGTCTATTATTATCATCATAACGTTCAAGATCATCGTGTTACTTCTTCTGTATATAAAATATATACAAAGATGATCTAGTTTTGTGTAACAATTAGGGACAAGGCCAGTGAACATCTGCATAACTTTATATATATATTTTATGGTGAAAAAGTGAGATTTGTATGTGCAAGATTTGTGCGCTTGAATATAAATAAGAAAACGGGTCTTTTTTAAATTGACATTAGAACTTGAGTTCAAATTTCAAAACAATGCCCTTTCTATCGTGAAAATTGGCCTATGTGATTTTGCAGTTATTTATCGATGTCATTTAACGGTGGATTAGGTTTACTCTCAAAAAGATATCGAATTGTTATTGGGAAGAGCAACCTATGTCCAAATGACTGCGAAACATGAAGTTTGGGTGATCACAAGTTCGGTGACCATGGTGATCATTTTGCAACAACAATGAGAGCCAATTCTCAATTTTAACTAAACCAATTGTTTTCAAATTACCTACCAATTATACGTATATTTTACTATCTATGGCAAGTGTTTCATGTGTTCAATTGGACACAGAATTTCTCTAAATCGCTCGAAAATTATTCAAAATTCACTTGTATTCGCAGACCGCAACACTGTGCGGGATTTCACATAAGACTCACACACACCATCTCTGTTGCCCAATAGAGTTAAACATATAGGCTCGAATTAAATAAATTAGAAATAAGCTACACGAATTATTAAGTTATAAAATTGCACGGTTTTTCTTTGTGTAAAACTTCGTCCCTAAGACAATACTAATATTCAGGCCTGAAAGTGAAAGTAAAATCCTTGTAATGCTCAAACATTGCATTGCTAAGTGTTCATTATTCATATTTGGTATAAGTAATATAACATCATCTTATCGAATGACGGTTGTAAACCCCCGCACGATAACGCTGTGTTATACGAGAAACGTATGGTTGTCATCTTCAATGGAATAGTGTCACGATTTGAACAATGTGTAATGAGTGATTGACAATAACGCTAATGTCTCAAGTCCATGGTGTGTAGATAATCTGACGTGCCTGGAGCGGATATAGTGTGTTGCTTTTCTATAAATTGGGTTTTAACAACGCACTATAATGATAACTAAGATCTATTGGCGTCGAATGAATGATTAATGAGATGATGGGATGATGAAATGAAGGTTTATTAGGTATTGGGAAGGATATATAGAAGGAAGTGGTCGTGGCTTATATTGTAGGAACCATCCCGGCATTAGCCTAGACTACAGAGAGAAACCACGAAAAAACCCTGTAAAGATGGACGGTGGCGGGGATCGAAGCAGGTACGATATGCCCCATCACCTCCCGGATCACATGAAGCGAGTGCGTTAATCACTCAGCTAACATGTGCTAGTTTCAGTGTTGCCAATTCAACACCAAACATATTTATACTTGACTTATGTACTTGTATACGTGTAAGAATTGATGTGAAGCTGTCCCTCTGGTTCAGTCGCTGCCCCCCTGTAGCTCATTCGGCTAGGACACTGCTTAAGAAACTGAAGAGATCAAGTCCCGCATTAGGCATGCGTTTTTGTTTACATCATTCATCTATATAGCATTCCTCCCATACGTATCCCCAACAGATCTAGCTTTTGGTGGGGTTGTTGAGCAAATAATGATCGCCATTAATCATATTATTATATGTTTACTCAGACAAGGCTATGCCTTGAAAATTCAAGTCAGGTACGGCGTGAGTTCCGACTCCTGCATTTAAGACACAAGGTTTGGCAAACATCATTCATCTACCACCAGCTCATATAAATGTACCCCCAAATAAAGTAACTGCTGAAAGGGTGGTGCCCAAACAATCATCATCAAGAAGCAAGAAGAAGTACAATTATAGTTCAGAAAGAAATAGATAATGTAGCGCCATAAAACCTCAAAATTATCATTCAATTATTCTTATCAGATTGGCTTCTTGATCTTCCCTCCTATACGTACACGCATCTACTATAGGCCTACACAACCAAATCACTCACTTCTTGAGGCAGAACGAAACTGAACTCTACGTGCCAATTTCAGACCCTGGCATATGTAATTGTGAGTGGTACTTGTTCCGACACTGTCGCTACGGCCTGACCGATAACCAATAACAGTTCTCAGTCCAGCATGCTCGTCGTGCCCTCTAGCAGTAGGGATAGTCCCTACACGACGAGGGGTTTGAAGGGTGTGAAAGATAGAGTAATGGTATAGAAGTGATTATATTTCAAGATGGCGTTGACATGTCTTGAAATTATCATCTATTAAACATGTATACCGCTCCAGTCTTGGTCGGAATCGAACCTCCTTGCCGCGTCTTGAGGTCTGACAGATTGTAGGCGGGGCTTTGATCGTATAGTGTTATTCCAAGCCTAGAAGGCTAGACTGTGTCAAGTGCGGAGCATTTCGTCTGTATGATTTGCATTTCATCCTTAACGGGGCATATTTCCTTGAGAACTGACTGCTGGAATTGAGTGATTTAAAATATAAATAAAGTAAAAAATATAAAAAATGTCGTTAGGCATAATGATCTATATTTCATGATAATTGAAGGACAATACTAATGGGACAGTTTGAAGGAAGGGTTCAAGGGTGTGAAGCAACGTAAATCAAAGAGGGAAATTGTCTGATTATAATACTGATTCTCTTTACCCAACAGAAACGATTATCCTTCAACTTGTTAGTAAGATTCAGTGAGATAAATTATATTTAATTATTTCCTTAGGAGTGATCACCTTTGTGATACCCCATCTGTGTAATCCTATATAGCTTGTGATTCTCAGTCTTAATATACAATGTCTTTGTGTCAAGCGTGGTGTCAAACTATAGATTTTGATTGAAAATACAAATGTAAATGATCAACCCTAGTTTTGTTCGTCTGTGATACGCTGCACTTAATCATAGTATCTATATTCACACTGTAAATATGATCAAACGTGATGATCAAAAAAGAATTATTCCACAAAAATTGACAAAATTACAGTTACAATTCGTAATTTATAGAGCATATACTTACAACTATTGTAAATTCGTGCTATTTACATAGCTTACAAAAATATCTGAGAAGTACAGAGACTGTGTATTTTTTCTCGCCGTCTGTATACTAATTATGTTTTAATAATGACCAAACAATGACTAATACGCTTATACTGTCTAGTATTGTATAAACTACACGTTCTAAACGAAGTCCAAATGATTAACGCAACGGTCCTTCGCACACCCGCTATTTCCAAGGTTTGTCGATATCAATTACGATTAGTCGATACCTATTCGATAAATCGAAGTAAGTAAGGTAATCGACGTCAATTCAACTCGTTTAAAATCACGCAAATTACACGTTCAACACCACGCAGTGATGAATTGTGACTTGAGTGAGTATTTTACACAATTATTATGGTCATGTTTTTCATGATTTATTACTGTTTTATGCCAACAGATTCTGATTTACCTTACCCAAACGATTAACTCTAATTGGTGAAGATTGGTGAACGTCGTTCAATGAATGTTGACGGGTCGAAACTCCTGACTGTTATCGGTAATGGAACGAGAAGTATGTCGATTGAGACCGCCAACATTAGCGGTGGAAATACGCGATTCTTTACCCGAGTGTTTATGTGGGAAAATATCAAACCTTCGATAAAAATGGAAAGAAATATAACTGCAATCTACATAATTGTACACAGATTCATAGCAATTGATGTTGTTTTGTAATAAAAGGAATGATATCTTCGAGTGACAATACCAATCAGCCGGGAGCGGACCCCGAAGAAAAGACACCCGAAGAAGACGAAGACATAGTGAATAGACATTAAATAGTGGGCCATTTTGATAAAACAGCACACAGAAAAGCGTGCAATGATTTGAAACATAATATGACAATGATGATAAACATGAAATATATGAAATAATAGAGATAATAATGATATTAAATAATGAATAATGAGATGTTCAAGGATTTCGAGACCCCAATATGAGATATTTTATAAGTTATTATGTGATTACGTCGCGGCGTGCAGCGAGATGGTGAAAGAAGAAGAAATGTTCCTCGGATACGACGTGACTATATAAAGCACCCAATATCAAATATCTCCACAAAGAGAATGGTTAATGGAATCTTACACATTATAATATGAATACATATACTTATTTTCTTTAAAACTGATAGTTAAATCTATTAAATAATTGAAAAAAATATTAAAAACAAATTTATTTCAAATAAGTGACCGAAACAAAGAGCATCATCACTGAATCGAAGAGTTTGATCATGATAATATTGGGCTATATAGGTGTATACATATATCTCAAAATTTTGACTAAATCGAGGCATACTTTACTCAAGAAGGCGTACATATTTGTGTCTCGGCATTAGCTTCATACCACTTTGCAGACCGGAAAGTTTCCGCCATATTCGACATATATTAACTGATAGTACAGAATGCCTTGCTTGTATTCTATTTGTAAATGTCCAATATGGCCGTCGAGATCGGAACGAGCATATGTCGCTATCGGCTGCGAAAGTAAAGTATCCCGGTAACTGGTAAGGCAATGTATATCTATCTATGATCTAGGTAAGTCATCAACGACGTTCTCCCTATAGCTGCCATGTGCTCGCTCGATCAGTACATTCGAACACACAAACTCCCACATTGATGTTGTTTACATCCACTTCCTACACCATCCTGTATTCCTGTTACCACCTCGCAGCCACCCACACAATCATCACAACAACACACACCGCCGCCTTGTTAATACGAACCGAACCGAACCGAATCGAGACCGAAACGAAGGCAAATGCTGGAGGTGATGTAAATCAACCAATGGGCGTGTGATGAGGGACCTGTGTTTGTTCGGCATAAAGCATTTCGCAGTATTTAGAAAACAACAAAGTATACGATTGGACATTATATTTTGAGATCAATTTGAAGTTAATATATATATATACATATATATACATATATATATATATATATATATATATATATATATATATATATATATATATATATATATATATATATATATATATATATATATATATATATATATATATATATATATATATATATATATATATATATATATATATATATATATATATATATATATATATATATATATATATATATATATATATATATATATATATATATATATATATATATATATATATATATATATATATATATATATATATATATATATATATATACATATATATATATATATATATATATATATATATATATATATATATATATATATATATATATATATATATATATATACTTCAACTATCAACTACAACTTCATCTACCTTATTACTTTCAATGTTTGAGAAATACGTCCGAATTTAATTGTACTTATAATTCACTATTTTAACCCACAGTTAGGATTTTTTAAGGGCTTTGTGGATGTTTTTTTGTTGGAACTGTGTTTTTCTTTCTGTATCAGTGTATGTGACCAGTGAAAATATATATATATATATATATATATATATATATATATAATATATATATATATGTGTGTGTATGCGTGCAGTGTATATATATATATATATATATATATATATATATATATATATATATATATATATATATACTACATGTATGAAATTCACCAAAACCCGAGCCAAAACCCAACTTAATTTGGCCTAACCTAACCTTCACTATCCCACACGCAAGATATACCTATTTTTCCAACTATATAGCTGAATGACTATATTACCTGTGCCATAGCAGGAATAAATACCCAGGCATTAACGCTATAACGCCTGGGACTTGGGAGAGTCACACACCGATAACTTCACGTAAACATCACTTGAAATATATAGTTCAATAGACAGGTCGACACTACCGGCCGTAGGTCCTTCCAAATACGAAGAACATCCGATAGGTCAATCATAATTTAGTATAAAACATAGTTCATAGTTCAATCCAGTTAACCTACTAAACCATGCGAAGAAGCCTAAGTAAACACTGCCTTAACTCTAAGCCTACGCTTGACATCTTAAATACATGTTGCCAAAATAAAAACATGTTTACTACTAGACATGTGAGTACTAGATTATGAATATTTTTGTACACGTGTATTGGTACCATGTGATGGTTTAACGAATACTATTCAGCGAGTTTTAATATATTAATGAAAACTTTAAACATGGTTTGGACAATGTAATGGATGAGCAAGGAAATTTCGTGTCTAGGTTTATTACACTCACAATTTGGAAGCTTTATGTACAGCTCAAAGTTAACGTTACCTTAGTATCCATAGAGTTGGAATATATATATATATATATATATATATATATATATATATATATATATATATATATATATATATATATATATATATAATACTTTGTGAATTATTGAAATTACAATGCAAATTGGAATACGGCTGAGTGAATCAATCGAAAATTGCCCAGCAATTGCTTAAATTCTATACAATTAATTTATAAAAATTTCAGATGGTTATCAAAATCAATTGTGATATTAATATAATAATGGTTATAGGCTACTTCTCCCCACAGCTTGACCAGAAAGACAACAATTGATTTCACTTGAAGAATCACTGTAACTATGACCGCAGTGTTTGTTAGTTACATATAGTTGGCTGTATTGCTATTGTAACGTAACGTTTGTTGTTGTTTTTTTTTTTTTTTTTTTTTTTTTTTTTTAATTTTCTTTCTTCAACGACGCACTGTAATGATGACTGAGATATATTCGTGTCGGATGAATGAATAATGAGATGATGGGATGATGAGATGAAGGCTCTATGGGTAGTGGGAAGGATAGTGGGAAGGAAGCGGTAGTGGCCTATATTGTGGGAACCATCCCGGCATTAGCCTAGACTACAGAGGGAAACCACGAAAACCCCCTGTAAAGATGGACGGTGCATGGCGGGGATCGAACCGGGTCCGATATGTCCCTTCACCTCCCGGGTTACATGAAGCAAGTGTGCTATCCACTCAGCTACCTGTGCCTGTTTGTTGTTGTCAGTTTGTAACTTAAAAGGAGCTTTATATAGGCTTGCATATTCAAAGCCTAGTTACGAAGTCGAAATTCACATTTCTTTTTATCTGCTGATTTTTTAGCATATTGAATTATTGTTCTAATAAGTACGGTAATAATAACACTTCTACCAACCCAGCCACCCCCACCGCCACCGCCACCGCCACAAGAATATACCGATCGTTAGTTTACTTAGCACATATAGTTTGTTGCGACACGAGGAAAATCTATTTGCATTTAACTTAATCAATCTATTTTTATGTTCTTAGCTTTCAAACAATGGCTCTTAAAAATACCGACGCAGTTTCATGAGAGCTATAGAGTAAGTAAAAACCAAAGAAAACAAAATAACGTGAGGTAACTGTGGCTGCAATCTCCTCGAACTTTAATAATTAAAAGATTCACTCCAAAGAACTTACAACCGAATTCACTCACCTCATGGTATAATATCTATTCTCGACACGATATTTTAAGAATGATTTATTATAGTAAATCAATTTAGCTCGGAATGTTTATATTATCTGAAAAGGTGTATAATATAAAACGTACACGAGCTTAATACAGATTTTTTGTGTCATAAATTAATTTGACATGATAATTGGAGAAATCTTCTCTATGTTGGTAAACTTGAATTATTATATTATTAAATTATTCTATCTGTCAGGTTACGTTGGCATGATTTATAGAGCTTCTAAAGCTTATAAGCAGTGTAATCCTAGACAACTTGGCAGTCATACCAAACGAGATGGTGAATCTGTTAACTGTACTATATATACATATTTATATTCATATATATATATAAATATATATATGTATATATATATATATATATATATATATATATATATATATATATATATATATATATATATGAATATATATATATATATATATATATATATATATCTATATATATATATATCTATATATATATATATATATATATATATATATATATAAATATATATATATATATATATATATATATATATATATATATATATATATATATATATAAATATTTGTATATTCATTCATGTAATTATTTTATATATATATATATATATATATATATATATATATATATATATATATATATATATATATATATTGAACTATATAATACAAATCTGTTGAAAAATAAAGAAGTGGCACTTGAAGGGTGAAAAATATTAAAGGTGAAAAACAAACGTGTAATGAAAGAACGGTCAGAAGTTCTATATATATGCAAGCGTGTGACATAATGAAATGAACGAAATTTAGATGGTCATGAAATTCATCCCGAAAATCATACACAAATGAAATGTGTCAGCATTTTGGTAATAGCTAGCTATTTGTGTATTTACAGACTATTTCATTTCAATTTAAAAAAGTATTCATATATATCATATTTTTTCTGGAGTGTAGCTTGCGTTTTGCCCTTCATTTAAATTTCGTCAAGTTGAATTTCAACCTGCGCACATAAAATCTTTCATCAGATTGAAAACGGGTATTAATGTTCTGTTCAAAATATATGTGAAGTTAATCAAATCCTCTCTACCAGATTCATTTTTATAAAAATAAATAATAAAAATAGAGTTTTCAAAAATAATTTTTAGCATAAATATCTGTTTGCATGAACTAGGTCAAAAGGTCAATTCAAAAATTGAAAATTTAACAAAAATTCTAAAATATATTTGAATTCTGAAAGGATGTTTTCACTCATATTCAATAATGAATATAGTAACAGAATGATACATTTATAATATGTGAAAAAAAACTCTTCACTTGTAATTGTCAGAAAACTAATTTCACTCGATCCATTCACGTGCCCGCGCTGTCTCTAATATTTTCAGAACTTACACAACCCTATCATATTACCTAACTATAAAGTACTCAAAGAAGACCTACCAATTAGTCAGACATCTTTCGACAACGACAGTCTACAAAGGTTAAACTAATCGGAGATTTTTGTTGAACAGATGCATCGATTCGATTATAACCGCTAATAAGTGAAAAAATGCGAGTATTTCAAGATCTTAAAAAACATGTGATCAATTAGAAAGGACCTAAACTTACACAACTTAATCAGTTTGCAAATTGTTAATATTTATTCGAATATATAAATAAATGTTCATACATGCATGTACCATTATTTCATATGACTGAAATATTATTACATAGACTTTCACAAATGAGGAAATAAATGATTTATCCTTATCAACTTGATGTAATAATCTTTTCTTCTTCTACTATATAAAAAAAATCCGAAAGAACTAGTCGATTCAATGATAGAATATTCATAATCCTGATTTCGTTTCTATTAAAAAGTCGTTATATCGATAACAAAAGTGAAAAAATTGAGCTTTCTGAAAATGTTTGAAAAATCTCATCCCCGGTTTATTAATTGACATCCTTCTAGTTTTTGCCACCGTTTGCCAAAAGTGAGATGAGTTAAAGACCCGCCTGTTTTTGTTTAGGCGGAAGGGGGTGGGTGAGGGGGGAAATCTTATGTATCTATTTGTAACAAGCGATTTGTAAAACGTCAAACCACACATCCACAGTGAGGTGCCGATCGATCGTTCTTCCTATTTAATAACACTAACTCGACGAGCTCCGAACTGTCACCCATCTAATAAAGGTATCAAGGCGCTTGCTGGCGCGACTCGATCGAGCGATGCAAAGCTGGCGCGAACCGTTTCATCATGCAGGATTTAATTGTCATAGTCGAATAAGAAAACGATTAATTTCGACGGACGAGCCGAAGAAGTTACGAAATGTGACACGAAAAACAGAGAGAGAGAGACGTATTTAGTTCTTCAGAGTTGAAAATAACTTCGGAAAAACAAACTATCAAAGAGTTTTGGTGGAAGCTTTCGGTTCTTATATTTAGGGCCTACTATATGAAAATCTTATGTAGAGAAAAAATAAAAATAGATGAACTACTCATTTAAAAGCTATAAAATGATGAAAATAACAAATGAGAATAGCTGTTTATAATAATAGGTTGAGCAGAACGTAAATATAATATCTAATAGTTATATATTTGTGGGAAACCATGAAATGTTTTCCGGAGTGGTTTTCGTTTTTGCTTTCGTGTGCAAATAACTCCAAGCTATAAGAAACAAATAGCAAACCAGCATAGTGGTATAGTATACAAAACTGACGCACAATTGATTCGAACTAAAAGATCAACACTAAAAAGGCTAACGATGTCTTCGTGTCAATAATTCTACATTAATAAAAATATAATAATTGAATCCTACATGAAAAATGTAACTTTAAAATACTGTTTGACGATTCATCCATTATGCAATTGAATGAAGTTAATAGAAGCACCGACATATTAATTACCATGAAATATTGTAAATAGGTGTATGTAGGCCTATATAGGAATGGAAAGACGAGACAATAAGCACAACCTGTTGCCATACAAATCCATAAAACTAATTGATTGCCATATTAAACTCTTCGATTGTACAGACATTGTAACAGAAATGGAGGATCGACACTACTGATCTCTATTGATAAAATATAAAGGAAACTAACGATCGTTACTTGAGGGTATAGCTATGAAGTGAAGGAGATTGTGATTTCACAAAAATACCAGCAGGGGGGTTTAATCATCTGTATTGAAACATCTATTAACTATAGTTGGAAAAGTGCAAGGTAATTAAGTTTGTGCTGCGCAGAGAGTGTGCGCACGATATGCAAACACGTATTTGTGCAGGTGTGGGAAATGTATTTTATGATGCAGTTCGAGGTATTATATAAAGTTATATCTACGAGAGATCGACGGTATTCCTACTCCACACCACCTTCATACAGTTGGTTCGCGCCTTCATATCTCGCGAATATGCTGCTGATCAATTTAAAATACTCAACACATTTAATCTAATTCAAGTTATGTAGGCTACATTGTAAGTCAGTTTGTGGGAAATAATTCTTTTTCGAACTTTGAATGTATGAATTTAAATAAAATCTTCTCGCATTTAAGAGCTGATTTTTCAACGACCAATGAAAGTTACGGTACCACGACGGTATACGTTGAAGACTGGTTTCTTCAGTTGAGAAAAGACTGAAGAATTAGTCTTTCTAAATTGAAAACCTAAGACTGCCTTCTACCTGTCACTCACATCCAATGCTCTCTTGAGATCGAAACTGAAGTCAGGTTGGGCGAAGTTTTGACTGTTCCGTGTCCTGCATAAGGGATGGATATTTGTTGACATCTTTAAGCTATATCGGGGGCGAATACTGGAATAGCGATACTACTGAGAGTGAAGGAGGGCTTGGGGTGTATGAATGCCTTAGACAAGCTACTTTTTCGGGGAATTGGTTAGAGCACAGAGGAGCTTTTGTTAGGGTTTTTGGGTTAGGTTATGATCGTTTCCTAGAATAGGTCATCCTCTTTCCAAGTAAACACGCCAAGCCAAGTTCAATCTTGGTAGTATCTTTATTCCCGTATTCACTCTTCGGGCGCAGCATTGTTATCTGTCATTGTCATTCGTACCCCGACACAGCTGGACTATATTGACGGGGTCGTTGAGGAATCAATATTTATAATCATTAAAAACCCATATAAAAACCAAAAGAAACGAATTATAATAGGCCTATATATTAAATTCAACTAAACTGAAAGTATAATAATCCACAAGATTCAGTTTTTCTCTCTCTCTCTCTCTCTCTCTCTGATCGTTTAACCCTTTTTAAAGCGACAAAGTGTGGTTTGTACCTATTAGTCGCTGAACCAACCGCAACCAGGATCATTTGATATATCCATTCCACGACAGTTGGCAGCTTTCGACAGACCGCTAGTATTAATTATCGGGAGAGACGGTCGAATTTGATGAGTATACCACATATCATTGAAACGCTGTACTCTCTCCCTCCCTTATATCGCAATCAGGCTTGCCACCCGCATCCCAATTAAAACATTAAACAGGAAGTAGAATCTACAACTCACTAAACAGCAAAGGCGCCAACCGAGTCATTAATCATTCATTCGTCGCTCACACACGGCCAGTCGGATGTTTTTGTTTCACGCATTGATGGTTTGAGCGAGGGTCTCGGTGTATACATTAACATCGTCGTTCGGATGTTTTGGGTGTACACGGTATTTATTGTATTGAGGGTGGAGTCGTATAGAGGCTCCAAATAGGAGAGTAAATATGCTAGTATAATTACAATTGATAACATTATACGGGTTGGCTATGCTAGTTATACATGACAATGAGGCGGCTTTTATCAACTACTTGTAACTCATTGTTTCATCAAGATGGCTTTGTTGAGGCCACATAGGCTTATTGAAAAGTATCGAATATTGTAAAGTATTCATTGAAAATAATTGACACGTATTTTTGCACAAATTGACAGAAACAATTACGATGGTTTTGTCAAGTTATACCATTGTTACATTTACAGTTGTAATAAACCAGCCAGCAAACCAGGTTCAGGTTCAGCAATGAGAAGGCGTCAGTTACAATTTACATCTCTACCATTTTGTAAGTTTTTTTTGTGGCGAATATTCGAACTTCGAACACTCTTTTTATGCATTCGAACTGCACTAATTCTGTAGCAACGAAGATGGATTTGTCAAGTTACAATTGTTATATTCATTGTTGTGATATTAATTCAAACAAAACACACTACTTTCTACGTGAGGAGATAATAATATGCAACCAGGTTTCAACGATGAAAATACGCTACATTTCCAATATAAACTTGAACCACTTGGAACAAGACGAAAATATTATTCAAAATTCGAACATTGAATTCGAACAAAAGTTCAATACTGTATCTAACCCAGACCGTGATCCACTCGTGGTCTAACCAACTGTCTAGCCTTTGAGAGGCACCACGTGACTTCTTGCGTTAGTCTGACGTCAGGCAGACTTTGTTCAACAATTTGTTTAACAAAAGGTTTGAACAATTGTCTGAGACCGTATATTGAAAATTGGATAAAAATCAATTTTGATTTAAAAGAACATCCGATCCATGACCAAAAACCCTTATATAACATTCAAAAACAAAAAAATGAGCGCAACGCATGTGCATGTGTTAGTAACCCTTCAACGTATTACAATCCTCTCGAGTCTCCATCGTTACAATCCTGCAGCGAGAGAACATGTCCGCTTGCGAGTTAATTGCTGAGCAAGTGTGTTGCCGTTATCTCATACGCCACGTGTGTTGTCCTTATCATGAAACAACACGAGCAACAGGTACTACTACTACTACCTGTTATCACGACAGACACGATACACACAGCGGCGTACCGGGGAGAAAATTCAATTAGAAGCATTACAAAAAAAAACGCTAGTAAGCCTACACATCGTATAATCAGATCAGCTAAGGTATAAGAGTGCTTTTTTCAACTGTTCAAAGTTTAGAGTAGTTTATCTGATACTTTGCAAATTTGATAAGCTGATTAAGACATTCTAAAATTTACTTGTGCTTGTTTAATTTTGAAATGTTTTCCGACGTGTTATTCGTGTACGTAACTCATGGGGTATTTAGAAATGTTTTCCTCATTCTTATAATATAAGTGCATGGTTAAACCTATGAAAAATGTGTAGATGTATTTCTTGGTATGGACTAGTAACTTATAATGTGACTATGAAGTTGTATATACTCTTGACCCGGCCGCCCGTTTCTGGGGCGAGGTCATAGGAAAGGGGCGAGTGAAAAGAGGGAATGTTGTTGTGAATAGTTGCAGTTGATTGGTTTTTCCGTTTGACTTGTGGCCCACTCACAAAAAAGATCCCGCTCCCTGCATCCCGTACCCCGATCACTGTTCCCAGTATATCTACTCATGCAGAACATATTTTGATAGTAAAATTCGCTTTCCCCCCCTTTCCACGAAGGTGATATATTTCCATGTAAACGCCACTGTTACGTATAAGGTAGTAGGTGTTATCACGGCCTACATGGTAATACAGGTGTCATAATTCGCAGAAGACCGTGTCTAGAAGTGCAACAGTTGCACTGTGCACTTGTTGCAATTGCACATTTCCAAGAAGATTCTTGACGCCGCCTGAAATTGATGAAACAGCGGCTAGTTCAAGCGACCGTCTCTCTCCTATCCGCCAACACTGCCGCCCGGTAGGTTCGACAGGTATATATAAACTGCAGTCGAGAGGCGAAATATGAGGAATGTATAGAATCATGTGTTAGTTAAGTCAGGCGTTTCAAACTAACATATTTAATATCTACTAATAAGCATAAACATGTCTCTAATATGGCCAACTATATATATATATATATATATATATATATATAGCCTATATGTATATGTATATGTATATGTATATGTGTATATATATATATATATATATATATATATATATATAAAACATAATAATCAAGTTTTTCAGACGTGTCTAATATATTGTTTATTTTCATTTTGTATCATTATTATAATCAGTAACAACATAAATGGTCGTCAGTTTGGCTCAGACAGTTGAGGCATTGCATTGAAATTTGAAGCTTGACGGCAATGGGTTCGAATCCCGTTGTGAGCATTAATTATTATAAACGTCCTTTTTCCTGTCGTGTCTTCATCTTTTCACCGTCACTCACTCAATCTTACTTCGAACTCACTTACGGGTCAGCTGTTGTTGGGGATGTATTGTTATCTTAACGAAGGATATGGGTGACAAGGTAAGATCATTCGGTATGGGTATCACAAGAGCGATCTATAATCACCCCAAAAAGATCATTAATTGGTATTCATTCAGCAAAGTTGAAATAAACAGGCCTATATAGTATAAAGTATAGCGCAATTAGGGATAGTGAACAATTCAAATTTTTTATTGGTGAAAAACAGAATATACGATCTTTATATTCTCTGCTTTCCTTGATTATTTTTTCTTCTCTTTTTCCAAATACATTTTTTCAAAATTTTCATGTGTGGTTGGAAAACAGATGCTTCTTTAAAAATAAGCAATTTGAATTCATGAATTCATTACTATTGTTGCATAAAGACTCATATCAAAATGTAATTCAATATAATTCATACGTATTGTATTGACATGAGTCTATTATCTAATTGAAAAATACAAAAGAAAGTGAAACATGAAAAAAATGAGGAGAAGTGTATTAGCTAAATTTGGAAAGAAATATTCAATATAAATGAGCAATACAATCTCGCAATTTCGTCAGTAATTGTGGTGGTGCCGGGTTTTATTTCATAGAACACAATATTGATGGAGGTGCCGAGTAATTATAGAGACAGTTATAAGAAAAACTCGCCATCGAAACATATTGTAGGCGCAGATATTTATTCATCTTGGAACTGTATAATTTTTCACGTGGACCACTCATGAGAAAAAAACCATATCAATTTTGAAAACTCGACACGAATTAAAAAAATTCAAAAATTCAAAAATTATTATAATAAATTGACCAGCTTTGATAGACCAGCGTTGATAATTTCATACAACACTCTCACGCATCTCATATAATATGGAACATAATTATGTGAGTTGCGTTTGCACAGAGCAATTGCAAACGACAGAGCAATTTATCGGTATGAATTTGGTCTATACGTTTATGAAGTTTATAGAGTATATATTGGTTCAGAGACGAGTAAGATTATTTCAAAGAATTAACATGAATTTAAACCCTATATTTCAGTATGGACATGGTTCGGTCTTGAAGGAAATCACACACCAAGTCATGACACGTCATAAGGCAGGTCGACCAGCTTAATCTCATGGTTCGTGACAGTCGGTATCAATAAAGATATCGCCTCTAAAAAGCACGTGTTTTTATTGAATCAACAGGTGTTGAACGATTTATGTATATTCAATACCATTTCACGCCCATTCTTAATTTTTCAAAACATTTTTGTCCGTCACATTATTGAATCTTTTGAAAATATAATTAGTTCAAATTATATCAAAAACGTTTCAAACACAAGAATTCTTCAGTCTTGCACTCAGTAATATTTTTTTCTTCTCATCATGTGCTGTTTGTTGATTTTATTATTATTGTTGTAATCTGTTGTATCTGTTGTATAATCTTTGTTCCATGTTAACTTTTGTCTATTGTGATATGTTAATTATAAGTGAAGGAAAATAAATGAAATAGATAAAAAAATGAAAAAATAAATTAAAACTAAATCTATAGAATGAATAAATTTTGCGATATGTGTGGGTGTAAGCACAATTGTTACTCAAGCGAGTCAAGAGAATTTCAGATCGTATAATTGTGACAATTTACAACGGAAACGAGGAATAAAACGTACTTTCAACACACACGTCACAACATCACGAGGTTTTAACACTAACACTGAATGGTTTTGCGGGGTTTTTAAATGAAAACGTCACTGTATAGCGAATAACCGCAAAACACTGATAACATAAACGAAGGAAAATTGCTGTTCAAGTAATAACAGAGTCAACCTTTGTATGTTGTTCAATTATTAGAGTACCGAACCTTCTGATCGTCGATGTTAATGTATAGCGGAGACGGTCGATCGAGACTTGTCTGATGGGATGTCCTTTTAATTGGAACTAAACTTCCTAACTTCTTTGATTAACAAGAAGACGAGGAAAACCCGTCATTGATGTTTGGTCAAGTTATTCATCCAATTATAACCTTCTATTTATAGCTCTACTTATCATAACTTAGATACATCTATATTTCGATATATATAGGCCTATTTATATATATATATATATACATATATATATATATATATATATATATATATATATATATATATATATATATATATATACATATATATATATATATATATATATATATATATATATATATATATATATATATATATATATATATACATATATATATATATATATATATATATATATATATATATATATATATATATATATATATATATATATATATATATGTATGTATATATATTTATATATATATATATATATATATATATATATATATATATATATATATATATATATATATGTATGTGTATATATATATATATATATATATATATATATATATATATATATATATATATATATATATATATATATATATATATATATATATATAACCATGGTAATAACAAGTTTGAACTGTCAGATAAAGGCTAACTAGACCTGGTAATACCGGGCCTTAGTCTATGGTATGGTGTTTTTAAATGTTGTTTATTTTAAAAACGTCGATATCCATTTAGATGTGATTTCCTCGATTCATCAGTTTCCAATAATGTGTGTTTATTAAAGGCCCCAACCTTCAGTTGAACGATACAATTAATAAAACGTCATTGAAGTGAAATACAACAGTAGTAACAGTCAAGCATAAGGGCAATATAAATAAGAATACAATATCGAAGATATAGAAGCTTCGAACTATATCAATATTTCTCTATTCAGACAAAAACACTTTTCTGTTCCATGTTGTTCGTAAAAATCGATATTATTTCTATGAATTATATTTTAATATTAAAGTAACATCGTAAAGAGAATTGACAAATGCCTTATTGCTCAAAAGATCATAAACCCGGACAGTAAATTCCAACCAACGTTCTTCTTTCATGTATTTAAGTATTAAACAGGCGTTAGTTTGTCGTCAGCAAGTTAACGAATGGTATAGCCAAGGCTTGTGAAAGTACAGAAAGATTTTACGCGACAGCTTTGGATGAATCTATCCACAGTTCCTATTTTACAAACACACATTAACACACCGAACAAATGTCTGGGTATTTATAGCTTGCAGTTTAGCATGTTTCAGTCGTGGAAAATGAGTGAAAATGATGGGTTTCTTGAATCTTTCAGACTTAAATTCAGAATTTCATTTGGAATATTTGAAATATAGTTTCAAAATTTATATAAATAATGGATATATAAAAATACTACCATTTTTTCCATACACTCCATATTATTTCTATCGTTGTTATATATCATCATATTGATTATTCATTACTGTATATATATATATATATATATATATATATATATATATATATATATATATATATATATATGTGTATATATATATGTGTATATATATATATATATATATATATATATATATATATATATATATATATATATATATATGTGTATATATATATATATATATATATATATATATATATATATATATATATATATATATATATGTGTATATATATATATATATATATATATATATATATATATATATATATATATATATATATATATATAAATATATATATATATATATATATATATATATATATATATATATATATATATATGTGTATATATATATATATATACATATATATATATATATATATATATATATATATATATATATATATATATATATATATATATATATATATATATATATTATCATTATTATTTTGATTATTTATTAGTGTTGCATCACTATGTATGAAGAAGTAAGAATGAAATGATCTGAAATTAAATTCATTGATTGATGAAAACAAATGAATTAACACCATTTATACTCAAATGTATAGTAGTATATTGTATACATTATATATATATATATATATATATATATATATATATATATATATATATATATGTATTTTTTTTTGTGGTCATAATGAAGTGACTGCTTGCTAGCTAGGCCCACTATGGATACTGTGGTTCAGTGGGTGTTAAGGTAGGGGAGGGGGGAGGGGGGGGAGGGGGAGTTGCGGGCGGTTGATTAATATGCTCTGTCTTCATACATCTCTACGCATCGCGAGTGAAGAGATGGAATGAGGCAAGAGATGCTGAAGAGAACGAGGGAAGAGAGAGAGACAGATTGATAGAGGAGGAAGGGCAGAGGAAGGAGGTAGCAGCATATACGCAGTCAACATCTGGTAATTCAAGCAACATGTTATACGATTTTTAATGGGTCGACACAGCCGATCTGTCGTACTATTCAATGGGAAGAACGACCGCTCGATACCAGCCAATACAATATATTACAGGAGTGGTTTGACCGAGATTGCCCAGTATCCTTGACAGAGTTACTTCAATTTTATATCTTATTGGTATTTATAAGCTTCAGAAATCAAGTAGAATTCTTCAATTATTCAAACAAAAGACTTCTCTGAGATTCTGACACTATAAAAAGTAATTGGAACTTCAATCAGTGCAAAGGCGGTGACTTTTTATGTAACTAAGCAGGGCGGGCATACATGGGTTCGAGACCAGATAAAAAACAGTGCTGCAAACTAACTGATTGCACAGAAAACAGATAAAAAAAGACGCGACGGTAAAGCTAGGAGACATGATTTCAGTTTCAGAACAAACACGCTCGTAGGATCCTATAAGTAGATAATTTTTATTTTCATTTTAATGTTGGTTGACGTCCCTACCAACAGCTAGATTATACACGGGGATACGAATGAGCAGGTGATAATGAGACGATGAAGTGATGATAGGTGAAAGAACGTTTACAAAAACCTATGCCTTATGCGAGACTCGAACTTACGCCCGACCTGACTTCAGATTCTACAGCTAGCGATAGTTGACTGAGCCACAGGGGCGGCTTTTTGTAGATTAATGAGGCAAACTGTAATTGTGCGGATGGTGTCAATAATCTGACTCCCATATCGACACGATAATGTTCTGCTAACTGAAATCGATCGACCGGATAATATTACAATGTAATAAGTCAATATCGGTTGATATTATCGGTTATCGGTAATAAGCCAAATATATATATACACTTATACAAATAATATAAATAATATACTATCGTCGTATATCATGTAAATGTGATCTTAATGAAGACAATAAACTGCTATAATCATTATTATTATTATTATTATTTTAATTGACCGTTTAAGGCACTTTAAGCTATGGTTTGAGCTCATCATTCACAAACATCAATCGTGGAAATACCGGTACTCAATATTTGTTTTAATTAATTGAGTTGGACTGTTTGAATTCAAGAAATAACCGAGTAATTTCACAGTTGTCCTTATGAATAATTTCAATTACTTATATTGATATCCTAAATCCTTACACATTTATATGTGACATCTTTATTTACATTTTTCCCGGTCATAAATAATATTAGTGGGACATTTTAGCCGTGTTTTGAAAGCAATGGATGTAATCTTGGATCAGACTAGGACCACCACGAGAGTCGGTCCAGTATGATGAGGCGGAGAGGGGAGGGGGGGGGGGGGAGGAGGAATAGTAAAGTTCCAGCGGATTAGATGAAAGGGAGAGGGGGATTTCTTCTTCGCTGGAACTTGTGAAGAATCGTTATAATTATTACAAAAGTACACGTTTCAGTTTATAATTACAATATCGATAACAGAGGAAATATTATAAAGGGAGATTTTGTCGCTAGGTAACAATATTTTCTGCCTTATAGTGAACATTGTTTCTGTTCGAACTGCTAAAATCGAGGGGTATATACAACTCCTGAAATCTGGTGTACACTTTCATGAAATCTTTCTTAAATCTCTTGAAATCTTCTTGAAATCCCATGGAATCTCCCTGAAATCTCTAGAAATCTGAAATCAGGTGTACACCAAATTTACTAGTTGTTGACCCCTCGTAAAATCTAGTTGCAGGAAGAGAAGAGTTTGGAATGGTTATACAAAATGGATACATTAACATTTTGTAATTTCATTTGTGCATTTAACCAATATCACTTTTAATAATCAATGAATGTCTATATTATTACAACCATAAAATTGAACATAATAAAAGTTTCAAAATATCAGAATATTGAAAGCCTATATCGCCTGCACGTGGGAAATCAATTATGCTTGTATCTACGTAAGAAATTTTTCTTCTACCAACAGAACAAATACAGATATAACAGTTATATTTGCACATCCGTGATAATTTCAGGGTATTATAATTTTTCAGAACGAGATCTACGATGATAAACGAAACTACATCTCTCGAAAGTGTAAAAACCTTGAAGTTACAGCGCGTTTGTGATAACTAAAGTTTATATAACAATTCGTTTGTAGACGACCTTCTTCTTTCGTGAATACAAGTATAACAAAACGGAAACGATTCATAATAATTTTCATAAAAGTAAAAGTCAATGCCAACTTCGAGATGAGTATTGACTACTCAATCGAAGATAAGAATTTAAAATGGCTGGCGAATTAGAAAAGCATTGGTATATATAAATACTTTATTAATGAAAAATAAAGTCTCTGCCTCACAAAAGGTTGCCCATTAGACACAGAATAATATAAAAATGAAAATAACATATTAACAAATAGAGCAAAATGACAATACAAAAGTGTTTGATTAAAAAATTAATAATAATATTGGGCCATAATCTAGTAAATTGAATATTATAATTGATTACTCAATTAGAATAAGAAGAGGGAAAAAATGAAATATTAAAAAAAGAGATGAAAAAAATATTCGAAGAAGTTATTTAAAAAAGAAAAAAATGCATATGATATAAAAGCGATAAATTCAGGCCTACACAAATTATATAAATACTTCGCATTCTGAAAGGGTGATATTATTGGTACACATTATATTGTTCATACTATATGTATACATGCTTATACAGGTCATACTGTTTGTTATTTATTGCAAGTTCTTATGATAAATATACTCTAGTTACACATGCAATCGCCGTTGTTGCACTCAGTTGAAACAAACGACAGCTAATTTATTGTAACTTTGAAGTGAACAGAAATTCCTGTCTCAAAGGAAGTAGTTTTTAATTGTTGTCAAGTTGTGCAAGTGTGCGAACTGTTGGCGGGTTTATGCCAAGTTACAAGCGTTTACTGCATCAGTATGGTGATAGTTATAGCTGTACCATATTGTTGGTTGGTGCAAGTTCTTTGCTCCTATAAGTGACGAGTTCAATTGATGGATGATATCGTAGAAAAGAGAACGCATGGTTCCTCATAGATTTCATTTTGAACGAGGTTTATATCAAAATTACATTTGTATAATTGTATTCCATTCACAAATCACAACCTACTATTCATACTAACAATCATACTAGACATTCATACTATATTATATAATATACGGGACGAAAAGACACATACACAAACACTTGAAATTATAGATACAGGCAAAGTAATATACTACACGTCATTATCAAATTCGTTATTGTCATTATTGCTGTATTTTCCTATTTTAAATTTTTGTACAAAGATTGGAGGGATTAATTTGAAAAATGGGAATTATCACTTCCTAATTGAGAGGCGCCATAAATATCAGAATATCAGTAACTGACATTATCAACTGATCTAAAGTTTTCTCATTAGAAAGCCAAAAATGCGTATTTTGAGCGCTGTAATAAATAATTATAATTTGGTATATGCTCAATTCCAAAGCCACTGCATGAAAAATAACCAGAGATGAAAAATAACCTTAATGTTTTAAGTTTATTATGTTGGTAGTACCGTGCGTCCAATTGCTACCAACTCTATCATAAATACTGTTGCACAGGCCTACAAGACATTTATTGTAGCGAATACCATAACTTGACATGCACTTTACAACAGTGTTAGAGCTTTTCAAGTGGAAGTCGTTTAATATCAAGGTTTTAACAATATAACTATACAACTAAGAAGTGAAATGATGTAATATTTAATGCGATGAAATTGTCTGATTGATTTTCATTCTTCATTGTAAACTATACTTTTAATTAAATTCTAAAAGTACTTGACATTTTTTTAAAAGTCTTGATTAGGTACTGGCAATTTTATGCGATGATTTTATTATTGACAACTAACTATTGAATCATAGGAAAAATCAAGAATTCTATTATTAAATGTTAGTTAGTAAATGTTTTATATTTCTGAACATCTGATAAAAAGTAATTGTTTCTCAATAATTAAGACTAAGTAATACTTGGTATGGAATCATTCGGACGGTGCATTAGGGCGACATTGCCGCTAAACATCGCCTGAATAGTATAAACATGATTGTTGATTGAAGAGCATCGACAAAATCGGTCTCTCTCTCTCTCTCTCTCTCTTTCTCTCTCTCTCTCGAATGAATTAATATTGAGGTTTAGGTGGCGCTTCAACGACGAGTTTTTTTTTGCTCTTGTCTTAGGCCTACCACATCAACCTGATTATATTCACATTTATTATACTTCTGACTCCTGAATGAATCTCTGATTTGAATACAAAGTCGGTAATGCAATAAACAACCTTCAAATAATCTAAACACCAATTTTTACGTCCTTTTAAACGTTTGTTTCTCCTCGTGCCACTCCAAGGTTCGACTACACGTTTCGCCCTATCTCTTATCACGACCGCGCTGTTGTTCCGGCCCTACAAATGCCCCGAGGACGGAAGAAGTCCATTTACGCCGACTACAAGGTCTCAGTCGAGTTTACAGCCGCCTATTAAACCATAATTCACAACATTTACCATCTCTATCTTGCGGTTTTACTTCTGTTTCTGACGCTTTTTCAGAAATCAACTTGTCTTTATACTTTATGACGCGATTGTTGGTGGTTCGAGACCCACAGCCGTTTGTGTTAATTGAATGGTGAGACAGTCGATCGGTTCGGACTGTGTAAAATGTTATGCAATATTTGCTAATAAACAAACAGTATTAATTTATCAGATCAATAATGTGGTGTTAAAGCCTACGTTACAAGGTTAAGCATTTTAATACGCAAACATCTTAGAGTGGTAAGAAATGCTTGCACGGAATTACTTCCATTTTATGATTACTTTTATTTTATGGCAGTCATTACAGTAGTTCGTGTTTTGCAATAAATTCAGCAGCCCTTAAAATACGGCCTTTAGAAGAACTTTCATGTCATATTTCTCTCGTTTATTACTTGTTGAGTGAAAAGCATGTGAAATAAAATGACAAAAAACAAACGAAGGACACGAACGGTATGATACTTTGTGTACGTCGTGAATGAATATATAGCAATTCGAATAGATCGTAATTTTAAAACACTTTTTCAGAATGCATGCTGTTTCATTACAAAAAATTGTTGACGGTTTGTCATAGCAACAATTTGCACTACAAAGAAAAAAATCTTATAAATCAATTACATATTTACACACTTCGTTCACTTGGAAATGCTATTCAATAATTAAATATTTTCGTATAGTCATTTATCTGAAGGAAGTAATTGTTATATTTTTTTCTTTCTGCATGATCGTCCTTACCTTATTAAGAATTCAAGCTTATATATACCACCATTGTCCAAAAAAGGAAGTCATTAGAAGTGTATATATAAATGTCGGACTTTGACTGATGAAATTAACTACCGAACAAAATACTTAAAAATAGATAATTATAATTATATGCGAATTATTCAGAAGGCTGTTTCTACTTTAATTATAATCAATTCAACATCAAGTCATTGTTGAGCTGTGCATTGTAAAACTGCAGTTTCCCATGCACTATTCACGACCAGAATGCACGTCGTAAATCCGAGTCGTTAAACATACTCTTCACCTGTCCAAACTAAACAACAACAGGAGTTCTGGTCCAGCGAAGCTGTCAAGGTCATAAAGGTCATTAGGTGATGCTTTGATCTCGGAGCGGCAAGGTGATGTTACATTAAACATACATTTATCATCATTATTTCGTACCGTACAGTGTTGTTGCTATTGGATACCACTCCGTTGTTTCTTGTTGTTGCTGTTTTATTGCTTGGTTAACACCCTCATGGATACCGATTTCCCGGTAGGTGGACGTTGAGAAAAATCAGTTGGAAAATTTTGAATACCTCATAAGTTAATAACGTAAAGCAGGAAAAATTTGAGAACATTTCAATTTTTCAAGGAAAAATCGATATTTTACCCAACTGAAACACTGAATATTGAATACTTCCAACAAATGTTCACATAAAATCACAAATCAAACCATATCTTCTGGAAATAACGTCGAAATTACATTCTTCAGAGTTAGATTGAATTTCGATTAAAACAATCGACGACACAATAATAAACAGGTATGCCTATACCTTAACGGTCAAATACACAATATTCTGATATAATTTTACATCATATAGTTCACGTGAATTGCAAGTTGACTATAAATTATTTTCTGATGGTTACATACAATGGTCACCAAACTCATCATAATCCAAACTTTGTGATACACTGCCATCCAAATATTTTCTGCGCTTCCCACGAAACACAAGGTAGCCCTATTTTAGGTCGAGTTTGCAGATAGATTATTTTTATTAGATTTTTTTCTCCATTTCTTACTATACTCACGATACTTTTGCATCACTCTTGCTGCGTTTCCCCGTTAGTGAATAAATATAAACTTTTGAGATTTGAAACAACAACGAATCTAGATCTATAGACAAATCACGAGTTACGAGTGAAAGTTCGAGATTCATTATCGTTGATGTTGGAAGATATTCGAGACGGTCGATACCATAGTCAAAAGTCAAAGCCAACGCACGCCTACACGGTATTTGTTCGCTGACATATCTCAAATAGGAAATGCACATTATTCAAATGAGCCAGTAAGTAAATCTTCTTCAAACATAACAAAATTAGAGTGGCCGCGTGTACGTCCTTCGTGTAACTATGGTTACCATCACGGCCTTGTGTAAATCAGCCTCCGTACATGCATGTAATGTTGATAACAATACAACACTAAACTCAAGAACAATCAATGTTGATTACTATAATAAAATTTGCATTGTAATTGTGGATACGTTGGTACTATTGGAGATATAGCACTTATATCTTATGATTCTTGAGGGTATGTACGGTCAAAATGAAAATACTGGAAACCTATCATGTTATTATCATAGATAGCCATCATTTAGACAGCTGGATAATGATATATTAATTATCAATTGTAAGATTTTTTCCCAAAGAACATAATTACAGACGGTACTTCATATAAAATGTAGGCCCTATAAAATCTACATGAATTAAAAATAAGTATCAATGCGTTCTATTGATGTTTTATTTCAACATATAATGTGTATATATACCGACGTACTTTGTTGATTGAACTATATACTGACCATCGTTTATACCAATGACGGCCCAGGCATGCTAGCCACTGGTCGCTTGTGTGGGGAGCACTGTTGTCCACTTTTCACAACAATGCGTGACATCACTTGCAAAGAGCTTATATGTAGCCAAGATAGCTGTATTGACTTGTAACATTGTCTTTTCAGCAATGAGTGACACCAATTGTGTGAAACCTTCATGAATAAGATTTCGTAAGAAAAAATATTATTTTACATCTTATTACATATTGAAATGTCCAGAATGACCAGCCTTAACCTCTGACCTGACAAATTGTACATTTAATTACACATGTAATTACTGCTTTCTGCATATAAGTCTCCCGTCTATACACGCGTGATACATCCCCACGTCCTTGACGTGTGTATTCCAGTCGAAGACGATCGGCAGTCTCCCCTATCTTCGAACATTACCAGTCGACAGTGTCGAACAGTCAAGGTGTTGAGATGTTGACTGATTGTGTTTGGTTTATTGACAGGAATTAGCACGTCGTCGGGTTGTCCTTGACAGCCGTGTGGTCGTCGCACACAGACTGTACCAACATGTGTAATCGTAAGCTAATTCTTAGGGGCGTTATCCAGGACTTGAATAATACACATGTATCATCAATAGATGAAGGAGTTAAGAGGCCGCAGGCGCTTGTATTTCACGCAGCAAACTCTCACGGCGGTAATTTTTGTGATATCAATATGAGTGTTTTTGAATTCTATTAGTAATTGAAAAACGAAGGTTACCGTAAATACAGAATTTCGAACCAGAAATTTGTGATTTTTCAAATTCTCCAAATGGAAAATGGAAAAATTTCTAATTTACGAAAACCTAGATACATATTTTTTAATACCGAAAAAAAACATGGGATGTGAAATATATCAGAAGTGTGAGCTAGAGAATTAACGGCGCTTATGTGAATCTGAGTTCGGCGGGCTAGTCTACGGGTGGCGCCTACCACACGATGATGACTAGAGTCTGAAGCGAGCGAACAACGAGCCCGTGTAGAGCGCCTGCGGCCTCTTAACCAACTACCTATATGCTAGTGGTGTGCAGGATAGAGAGGACGGTCGTTCGAAGCCTTCTTTTTTCGTGGATACAAATATACATTATACATGATTGACGAATATGGGTACCCAAATATAGGGAAGTGTTAAGAAAAGTACGAGCCTTTCTTTGGTAATCTAACAGAAAAATGAACACTGCGGTGGGAGTGAGGTATTATCGACGGAAAATGCACGAAATTCAACAATTCATCATAACTTATCAACTACTACATGCGAAATAAAACAATGCAATTTCGTTGAACATAGCTGAAAAACACGAAGGATCTTGTCAAATAAATGGTAATATAAATTAATGATAATAGTAATAATAATAATAATAATAATATAAAAATGTCATCTCATCATCCCATCATCTCATTCATCATCCACCGACGCCAATAGATCGTGCCATCAGTATAATGCGTCGTTAAAACCCAATATAATAATAATAATAATGTAATGAAAAATAGCACCTCGGAGGATCCAGACACTTTGATGTGGTGTGGGGGTTTGAGTAGCCCCGTGATCTCCAGAACTGCTGTCGGAGCTTTAGTCGGGAGGGGGTATTTGCTCCCAAAGACACTGCGGTAAGGTCTGAAGTGAGGGTCCAGACCAAGTTCGGATCGTTTCGGTCGAGTATAGTTAAGCCTTTTGGTGACCGGAGTATGTGGAGGGAATACTGAGCGATGTGTTTTTATTTTATTTTATCCACTTTTCTGGTCACTTCTCTCCTCATATCTCCTTTTCTCTCATCTTCCCTTACTTTTCACTTTTTGCCCAATAATCGTAATACATCCACAGACATTGACAACATTGAAGAGTAGTCGGACATGAACATGGGCCCAAAATATCCTCGCTGTCGACGAGCCTTTAAACCCCAACATTCATTCATCTATTCATTCGATAAGAAATGGTTCTAAGAAATGAAATCTAAAAATCTTCAAACCTTGGTGAAAGTGGTTCATCTTATTTCAATTTGTTTGTACAAATTGATAAAAATCGCCCTAAAAACTATAACTCTCTACGCAGTATAATTTGCAGTTTTTTTTTCGTTACTCTTTTGCCAAAGAACTTGTCCAGGAAGTAATCGGAAAAGAGAGAATGAGAAGAATCATATGAGGATCAATGAAGAGAATGTTCGGGGTTCAACAGTCTCCATGCGGTTGACCATTCAAACAGACGTTAATTCGTGGTTTTCCTTTGTCGTCAAGGTAAATTCTTATCAACATGCCACGACCGTTTCCTTCCCACTAGTCCCGGAGTTATTCTTCTGTTCGTCTGTTCATTTAAATGCAATATCACACTTCAAGTCATCGGATAGAAAGGAGACTTTTACTTTTGTTTCAGGCTGTATAACGTGAATACATACTCCAAATGAAACGGACCACGCTCTCGTTCACGTCAAGTCAGTTTAAATATTAAAGATAAAAAATACCTATATAGATTTTATTCATATTTTAATTTTCAATTTTGTGGAAGATTCTTCACTTGCGACTGCAAATATACGACGCGATCGATATCAATTATATTACCTTATATTATATATACCTTATAATAATTATATTATATTATTATTATATTATATTATATTACCGCTGTCAATTGTTGGCAAACTTGTATCATTTTATCGTAAACTCTAGCGCACATGCACGTTTTCTCAATATAGCATTGCCGACTTATCTCGATCATCTATATTTTCTTCCCATTTCAGTATAATACCACAGCAATTACGATGTAATTACTCGAACTTGTAAATTGGTGATTCATTCATCTGATTATAGACAGCTGATTAAAACAGCTCCTATTCGGTACTCATTATACTGTGACGTATTGTCTCCTATATCAGGGACTCATGAACAGATAAGAGATAACAAAGATAACAGGGTCGATTTATCTTAGGCCTCTTACATCCATGTTATTGTTTTACAGTATTTGATTTGAGATGTTTACTTGACTCTACTGATAATATTTACCAATTGTTATCAACATACTTATATAGAAGAATAATCAAGTATATTTTCTAGAGTAGATGTAGGCCTACTTGTATTTGAACTTAATTAGGCATATACCCTACCTTTCACGTTTTTCAATTACCTTCTGCACTATAGATTAATGCCTATGAGGTTCAAAATGAAAATCGCACATATTTGAGAATACATCTATGTAATTATGTGTATCTATAATAATTTGTGGCATACCAATTCGTACGTTATATAGTGTTGTACATTTCTTCACTCTGTAAGTATATAATGTGATTTTTACTCGTGTATTATTATTGGCAAGGATATTATATAAATATATATATAAAAAAAAAAAAAAAAAAAAAATATATATATATATATATATATATATATATATATATATATATATATATATATATATATATATATATATATATATATATATACGTATATACGTATATATATATATTTGAATAAGACTGACAAACAAATGACGATCTGTTATTCCACGTGGAAATCTTATATAGTGGCTTGCGAATGAAGAGTGACATTTTCCGAA
This sequence comes from Brachyptera risi, assembly GCA_964007535.1. Taxonomy (NCBI): domain Eukaryota; kingdom Metazoa; phylum Arthropoda; class Insecta; order Plecoptera; family Taeniopterygidae; genus Brachyptera; species Brachyptera risi. The sequence goes on along the minus strand of OZ023331.1, from coordinate 26,153,306 downwards.
ACTTCAATAAACAATATATTTTCTTCTTTATCGTCTTTCTTCTTTGATTCAGTTTAGTTTCTTCCATTGGTCCTTTCAGTTTCTTTGGGTTTAGTTTTCTCTAATCATCAGCCACATACTACTCACGCTAAACATTTATGGTTGAAAAAGTTGTCATTTTGCAACATACAATATCAAATCAGCATTAATATAACATTATCGTTTTCTCCAATGCAACAGTGCAATGCACTCATACGCATATTTGTTCGTGATAGTACATTGACTTAATGGATACTTATTCCGCATCTAATACTATATTATTAAGAAATAGATTAATGCTGTCTACACATGTAAAACAAACCAATAATTAAGTGTAAAATTGCATTTGCACACGAATGCAATAATTGCAACACAAAATTCAAACCGAGGAAGTTCTAGCTATTCAATGACTAGCCCATATATTTATGCTTGCATTTACTTGTAAGCTATCCGATTTCACTATATAGAATGTGTCGAATATACATAAAATGGCCGCCGAAAGGATGTGCAACAAGTCGGAGTATCAAGAAGGCGTGTCGGAATGAATATTGCATATGTTGCTGTTTGTGTCTAAACCATAGGCTATTGGATAGTTTGGCGATGCTTGGCCTACTTTCGATATTAATTGAATGCTGATTCTTTACGTTTTTTCCAAGTCGGCCATTTTATTATTATATGATACGGTCAC
>OZ023331.1:26080100-26150100 GCA_964007535.1 Brachyptera risi | reverse complement strand
GTTTGCTTACAGACATGAAAATAAAGCTTGGTGGTAAAAAGCCAGCAGACAAAATAGTTATATATAAACGTTTGAAGTCCAGATGCAATGGAAAACTAGGAATAAGCTTATGTATGCAGATCGGTACAGATACATCTGAATTACTGTCTATAAACGCCCACCTAAAGCCTGGTTCACAATTGAAATATGGCTTATGCATTATGAAACAGTTATCATGTTATAGTATTGTGGTAACATCTATGGGCCACAATAGCCTCTTATTTCAACTGTATAGACCTAAGTTCGCCAATATATCAACGGAAAATCATCACCGCCAACCTAAATCATTATTTTGCCTTGAACGGTTCAAGTTCCAGTAGCAGTGGCAACTCTGTCAAAAGTCATTTTGACATAATTTGTTTCTTGAGAGTATCTGACTTTCATTAGAATAATAAAATACCCGAAATACATAAACGGTAGTCACTTAATTACAGTAATAACATCATCTGATTGGTAAGAATTTGGCTTGTCATGAAGGTTGAAAGGAAATAGTAATAAGAAATGGATTTAATTCATTTCTTGTACCAATTAACATAATCACTGTAATACAGTTTCTTATTGTGAACGGTTACATAGAATTGACGACTCGCATTCTCCGCCCCCTTGACGTCACAAATCATACCGTCCAATCAACAGGGCTGTTAGAACTGTAGTCAAATTCAAATATCCAATCGGGGTATATTCAAATGACCATAAATGATAATGATCTAACTGGCAGATGGTGAAGCCACGCCTATTTCGAGTCGCCAATTGCCATCATCTATTTTGCATCCACTAAAACACTTCTACCATTTCATAATGAGTAATCGGCCTAACTGAAGAGGCTATAGATACTCCACAAATCAGTCGTATATAGGCCTGAAGTCTTCTTGATCGTTATAATCGAATACAGCCTTCTTCATTCAGATCATTCTGCTATAGAATTCTTATCATTCTGATATTTAGAAGACTGTCTCACCCAATCAATCAGGCTGTGGAATCGAATGAACAATAATTAAAGAGCATAGAACTATGAACGCAGAAAATGGGCGCATGAGCTGAGGGCTAAGCCATTATTTATTATGGCTAAAATAATCATACTAAATATATATATATATATATATATATATATATATATATATATATATATATATATATTTATATATATATATATATATATATATATATATATATATATATATATATATATATATATATATATATATATATATATATATATATATATATATGTATATATATATATATATATATATATATATATATATATATATATATATATATATATATATATATATATATGTATATATTTCCTCCATATAAAGAAAGAAACATATATCCACCAAGTGGCCATCGAGTTGATAAAATCATCTTGCAAAAAATGAATGTTGAAAGTAGTTTTCTAGCATTTTCTCAGTCACTATACAACTAAACCAAACGTTAAAACTATTGTAAATTGAACTTGAGTCGGCAGTATATTAAAAAAAAAACATTTCCATACTGCTATACATTAGCACGTCTTAAGTTTCACAATTCATAACTCGATAATTAAAACAGTTTTCTGTTGAATGAACTGTTTCAAAAACCTGACATTATCTCTTTTTTGAATTTGTATTTTCGATCGTTCCATCACGAATAATTCTCGTTTCATCTTCAATTATTTTGGTTCAATAACTTGAATGATTCAGACCCCCCTGCTTCTATTCAACTTACGATATAATATTAGTCTGAAAATATTGGTACTCACTGCCTCCCGTTTCCCCCTCCCCCCCCCCCCCCCCATCGAACTTTCAGTTGGCCCACAAGTTGAACAATATATAAGAGGTTAAACATAATCTGAGATCGGATCAAATCAATTGGTCGCAACCAACTAATGGCCCTGGGAGAGTGAAGTGAAGTACATACATTGGATCGAGATGATGCATTGTCTTTCGATTAATACAATTAATTTCGAGAGTAATGTATCAACAGTCGAGTGAAGTCCGCGGCGTTGCTTGATTAACGATAGTCCCCCCTCCCCTCCTCCCGCCTTCTCTCTTTTGAGAATACATCAGGGTCTGCACATTATGCATGCTAGTTCGAATCATCAAAGAAATAATCATCATTCTATTGTGTCAACTCAAATATATGAATAATTGAGCCTAATAAGAGTAAAAGCCGGACCAAATGAATATCAAAATATATCAAGCAATATTTTTAACCTATTGGGAAGTGGCTATATGATGGATTGATTGGACATGTGCATAAATTAATAGGATATTTCATTGATCCTTGCTCTGTTGATGACCCATCCGAACGATCCTACCTTTCCATCCTTATCCTCAATAAGTGAGCAATGATTTTGTATCATGTTTTACATGTTTACTTAAAAAAAAGTATATTTTTATATTTAGAGTTTAAATTTTCCTTGGATCTACCCAAAGTTGAGTGCTGATGATTGTAGTAAAACTGAAGAATCCCAATGAAATGAATGTTGATGATTTGGTCCCTGCGGCGGACTGGGGGTGGAGTCGTGTTCTAGGCGTATCAACAGTTTGTCACCAGCTTAATGGCGCGTGCAAGCCACAATTTAACGCTTGACGATTGTCTGTGTTGTGGCGGTTCGAGACCACAGTGCGATAGTGATAGGGTACAACGGAGACGGTCGATCGGTACTTGAAAAAACATGTTAATATCTGTTGAACAACACCGCACTTTTAATTTGGGAGCAGCTTTTAAATATTGTAATAAAACTAATAACCGTAACATGTAGAAGAGGTTGCGCAATAAATACATATTTGAAAATATACATCAGATTCAGTTCTGACTTGAAAGTTTAACCAGGATCTATATTCTATACGAAGTACCAATAGTGGAATATTTTGTTTCAATATGATTATAATGATCATTAAAATCATCAAATTAATGCCGCAAGAGCTATGCTGTATAGGCTGAATTAAATACTGAAATGAAGCATACAAATAGCTATATTTTACATTTTGACTGATAAGTTATAGTTATGTTTTTTCTATATATTGACCTATTATTATCAAAAATTCCTCGAGTCTCTTGCATCTAATACTGGACTTCCATGAATGCGATTTGCGTTTCGCTTTCGCAAGGCGGTGGAATTGAGGCGAGCTCAACAATCAGAAATCGCGTAACTTTCGTCACTGATTGGTCGTTTCATCATCAATGTGACCTAAAAAAACGCTTACCGGGTTCGCAATCCGAGTAACGCAGGTATGGAAGCCCAGCATTTATCTTTCAAATTTGCTCTCTTGCTATGAGGAAGATGTTCAAGACAATATTCTGAAAAAAATGCTCAAGAATAATCTATAACATATCAAATGCAAATGTCGGTCAGTAATTTTCATATCTATCGGTTAAAAAAGTATCGCTTTCACAATATTATATTGAAGTCGCTTCTGCATTAGGCCTATGCACCCAATCACCTGAAAAATGGATGTTGATATAATTTTTGTCTAGTTTTCCGCGCACTCCAAATACACTACCGAATTGAACAAAAATAGTTCATCAAATTTTTCGTGTATAGATTTTCCTACTGATACATCACAAACATGAAACATAGGTCTATCAAATTTTCTGGGTCTATTGCTTTTTAAAATTTCAAAATAAATCATTGAAATTAAAATTTTCACACGAAAGCATGAGCTTGTTCATTCATTATACATGTTTTTATTATAAAACCGGAATAAATCGTCTTTATTTCTCAGCAATCTTGAATAATTTCAAAAAAAAAAAAATCGTCTCGAACAATACAGGAGTAAGTGCATGGATGGACAGCGTAATTTTTTAATTTTCGCAGTATTGTAAACATTTGTGAAATTTAAAGATCCCACATGGTCCACTTGTTCGCATTCAGCAAATTTTACATCCAATACACGGTCTACTGTATGCATATTATCAATCTGTCGGTCACATATTCAACAATCACCATCGGCCCACCCGATGATTATATTAACTGATATTTAATATCCACAGTTCACATAATCTGTCACGAAAAGCGACGAAAAGGAAATAAAAATGGTGGAACCAATACGAGCGGGCCACGACATGGAATTGAAACATGCCCTCCGAATGATATTTTTCAAATATTGTAATAATAACCACCACTAAGTTCGAGTATATCCCCGGTCGTTTCCCCATTGCCAAAACCAAGGCATATAGAAAGTTGTCCGCAGTTTTGATTATAAAAGTAACAATGGTAACCATTAGAAACGACTACACTGATTTATACCTCATTGGTTTCACTTGGTATACCACCACAGATTGCGTTCATTCTTTTTCTTCACGTATATATAAATCCTGATTCATCGTAACACGGTTACATGTTTTTACCGTCCCGGTAGAGACGTGAAGACGTGAAGTTTCCGTAAGAAACTTTACGGAAAGTTGTTACTGGTTCACTTGACTTACCGGAACGGTAAAAGCCGTGCAACCGTCTTACTATGGATCAGGCATATTACTATCTATCAGGCTTTCCGTAAGCGAGCGATTTATATATTGGATTCTGTCACATAACAAATGACAAACAATCGTTACCATAGCAATACAGCGAACTGGTGAATTACTAAAGATTGTGATTAGTTAATTCCAACTGGTGGACATTGTTGTCTGCCTCTTTTAACAATGAGTGACGTCACGACAGAAGCCTATATATACCCACACATTTACCAATCCTCACAGTCTACTCGATGACACTTATAAATATTCACCACCGCGGCTATGATCATCTTTCATCAAATAATAATAATGCAAATTTCCAAACCACGGCCTTCTTGTAATCAATCACATTCATATCAATATCCACAGCCTACATGATCTTTATCAATGACATTTAATAATATCCACGGCATATTGGATGGGTGAAGAGCACTATATATAGCACTTAGTTATAGCTAGATAGCCCACACGCCGAAGCGTGCCCGCTATACTACCACTTACAACCAATTAAATCTATCACTTAGAAGCAAGTATTATTATTGTCATGTTCCCATAAGATAGTGTGAAATGAGCGGCAGATGGGAGAGACAAGATAGTACCAAGTAGAACAAAATTGTCGTAAAAAGACTAATTGCTTTTATGGAGATGGAGTGTGTCAAAAGCGTTTGTATTTCCTCTCTGCCAGTGTATATGCACTTTTATATATGCACTTTTATATATGCACTTTTATAGTGAAAATCGAGATCATGGAATTAAATGAAATACAAATTCAAAATTATAATATTTAATCATTATGGAATATATATTTCTCATGTCATATAATTCGTATTCACTCTGATTAGAATACAATCAACCCAACAAAAAAGCACTCAGGAGTAAATAAAAGACAGTGAATAAACGTGGATGAACAGTAACATTTGCTTGAGTTTTGATTGGCAGACATCAACTGTTGCCACCAATACGTGAATTAAATATATTCCATAGAGAGTGCGATGTCGTTATTAATGTATCAATATATTAATTCAATTAATTGATTCGGAATTGTCAACAAAATTGAAAAATCTTTGCACCACTTAACTATAGATTATATAATATTTAATGATCATGGAATAATGATGTGATGAACATCGATTGTAGAATGAAACCCTGTCCTTGGTGAAGATAACATAATATACACATGAAAATACAAATTATTGAATGCCCATTAAAATTTCAGTTCATTTCATGAGGAAAACCTTGTAGTTTATAGCCTTTGGTCTAATATATACCCCCATACACTATAAAGACTTCTTGCTCTAAAGAATACTTCAAAGATCTGCTATAGGTCTAGACTATACACATATTCAATTAGACGTTAGAGTATTTATATAATTTATGATTTGTGAAACTATATTAACATTTAGAGGGACCGAAATGAAGGAGTATAAAACACTTTTTATTACACCGATTTCAACATATTAGTTAGCACGACTTATTACATCATTGAGAAGATTTAATTAGCGAATCTCCTTGGCAACACGTTCCGTGTTCTGAACATCACTCATTGAGGGTACCAATGATGATCACGTTTAAAGCCACAGGGCCGTATTAAGATATTTTGCGCCCCTAGGCACGAATTGATTACATTGATTAGATTTTAGCAAAAATGGAACCAATGAGGACTCTGTATAGCAACACACTAATGAAACCAATAAGTTTTATGATTACTTATAGATCTGTGAAATCGTCCTATAACGGAAGTTTTTTTACTGGGAGTGTCGACACTCCCTCTTTAATTTGTCACATATAAGATCGCCCTTGTGGTGCCCCGTTCAAACGATCCCATTTTTCATCCATGGCCTTAATTGGGGAACAATAATTTTGTATCAAGTTTCGATGTTTAAAAAAAACAAAACATGTATACACATTCAATTATCTAATTTGTATGGTTCATATAAATCATTTTATCAATGCATACATCTTTTTGAAATTCATCACAGGTTCAATTGATATTTCAATTTTGGTATGTATACTTTCATTTAATTCATAAATACTAATGTGTAAAAGAGATACGAAGTAAAAGTATGAAGAAATTCAATTTGATATATATTTGAACGTCATTTTGAAGTAGGCCTAATACGTTTGTCGAATTGGTCATCTCTGATTCCACGCCATTTTCAAAACGTGTCTATGAGCGTACGTCATGTCACATAGTTTTTAGATTATCAGTTTAATTCACGTAAGATAATTTCCGAAGAGAAAATTCATGTTTACGGCAATACATAATTTTGATAATATACATAGGCCTACGTAAACGTAAGACGTAACTATAATATATATATATATATATATATATATATATATATATATATATATATATATATATATATATATATACATATAATATTCCATAAGATAAATAGTCGATGAAGACTATATTCAATAAATATTCATTTCATTGTATAATTTTGGTAAACAATAAATCAATGTTCTGAACATTTATATGATTTTTGCATGTTGACCATAAATAGTGATGAATATGAATACATTTTTTTGAATAATTATTTCAATATTTCCATTTCGATTCAGCAATCTTTATCGTCTTCATTTATAGTTACAATCAAGTTGTGAACAAATTAGGAATTCCCATCAAAGGAATTATTATTGAACTGAACAGTTAAGCTATACGCTTATCAATAAATTAATACGTATTGATATGAAAAGTGTGGTCAACTGGTTATCATAGCGATGTGTGTAAGTTTATACCGGAGGTGTTGGTGGTCCGGACTAACCGGCAGCCGTGGCTAACATCCCGGCAGACAAACACATAAACAAGGCCGTGGTTAAAACAATCTCTACACAACAATCGTTCTTTATCGAATAAGTTATTCGAATTTCGAATCACGAAAATAACGTATTCGAATTTTGGAGACGAAAAGTTGAACGGTGTGTACGGCCGTGTTGTTTGGTAACCATTAGTAACCATATTGCCTCACATTGTTGGTTTCAAAACCGAATTTTAACTCCAATGGTATTAGTATTTATAATATTTTGAGTTGTTTATATTTCGGAGGATGTTACATATTATTCCAATAAATGGACAATATCCCTAAATTGTGTATTCCAATCACAACTTCAGTACCGTATTAGTTTGTTTGTCTCCCAACTTTCCTTCTTGCTATTATATGATAACGGATAAACACGCTACCGGTATCTCACAGTTTTGTTAAAATTATAAGTTGAATATCACTTCAGGAATCTGTAAAAAACAATTCAACCCACTTTGAATTGTCTGTAACATCATTTCGATTTGTGAAGTTACACTTAATGTTGTTCTAGGTCTATATACTTATAGATTATATAGTATTTCATATAGGATATAACAACCTGATACAAAATGCTAATAAATAAAAAACAAAAATATATATGTGAAGGTTAAATGATGATATAATGCTACAGTTTTACATTTACACATATGAGTTTAGTTTCTGAATCTCTTATATAGCATTATATAGTTAATTACGATACTATAAGAAATTAATAATCATACATAATTGATCAAGATTGACTTAATTCACAAATGGTTTGCGAGTAATGGAATATAAGATTAAGATATTCGAAGTATCATTATTACATTATACATAATCATGTAATATTTACTGGATGAGCAATAGCGAAGACTATTTCATTCCCTGCATACTCTTAAATGAAGCTTTGTCAATATTTTGTTTGTTTTTCTGTTTGTATGCGCTGCACACAGGTCTTCCCCGATCAACATGAAACAATTTTTCTGGAAACGCTGACTTATCCAACTTGGAACTGTATAATGTTTGGGTCGAATCACTTGGATCACTTTGGAGAAATACTTACGCAATTTTCGAAACACCCCATGAGATTGAGACGGGCGGAAAAATGTTGAAAAAATCTCTTCAAAAAGCCTCAACTTTTTACTAAGTATATTTGTATTTACAAATATAGACATTATTACTTATTTTTACCGGCGTAGAACTAGTCGGTTTGAAGAAAAACATAACTATTCTATGAATACATTTTCATCAAATAACTTGAAATGGTGGTCTTTATTCAGTATCTTCTGCACTGCGACACACGATTTCTTTCGACCAAGGTGCGTAGTTTTCGAATAGGCCTATATTTGATAGAACTCACGGTGTTTTAGAGTTTTCGAGTAACTTTATACCAACATCTCGCTCATCTTACAACGCACATGCTGTGTTTGCCTAGTATTTTACTCATCAATTGAGTATAAATGTATCTCATCATCTCGCGAGATATCGAATGTATGGAAAATGAGAAAAATATTTCATCTCTACTACAAACAATTCGGTATTTTTTCCATGATTTGCATAAAAATAATCACGTCTCTGCTTGTATGTAAGCATATACATGTGTATATGTGTATATGTATATGTATATGAATGTAATATAAACTTCTGTAACCCATAATCTTTCGTGAATAAGATCATGTGGAACAAAAAAACGTTCCCCGCGGCAAGTTCTTTCGCCTACAAATCAAGTGGCATTCAAGAGAACTGTAGAGCAATGCATTTAAGAGGCCGCAGGCGCTCGTATTTCACGCCGCAAACTCTCACGGCCGTAATTTTTGAGATATCAATATGATTGTTTTTGCATTCTGTTGATAATTGAAAGAGAGAGGTTTTCGCATTAACAGAATTTTGAACAACAAATTTTTAATTTTTCAAATTCTTCAAACGGAAAATGAAAAAATTTCTAGTTTACGGAAACCTATATATATATTTTTGAATACCGAAAAATAATATGGACTGTGAAATATATCAAAAGTGTGAGTAAGGGAATTAACGGCGTTTATGAGAATATGAGTTCGGCGGGCTAGTCTATGGGCTGCGCCTAGCACACGATACATGTTAAACTCGAGTCTGAAGCGAGCGAACAACGAGTGCGTGTAGCGCGCCTGCGGCCTCTTAATGATCATTTCTCATAGGACTTTACTAAGACAGGCAACTCTGCATTTACTTATCATTCCTGAAGGAAGAAATGTGCTGGTGTTCATTTATGTTACAGAGTCACAAAGCGTTCAATTGTTAATATGTACAGTCTGGATTTATGTACAATTTTAGAAGCGATATGTCCAATGAAGAAGACGACAATGAGCATTTGTCACTAGACTGCACTACATTGTTCACTGCCTTGTGAATATGCCATTTGATTTATATCAAATCTATGACCATCAATAACGTAACGAGATAAGCAACATGGCGTAAGTCCTATCTTTTTAACATTAGGCCGTTTTCACCATGATGGAATCAGCGCGCTTTCGTGTACATTTGTGAGATTCGCAATTTCAAATCAAATCGTACGTATTAGGCTCGTATTTCAGTGTATAGTACATAGTTGTATACTTGCATTGTTTCTGACCTTTCTCGTAGATGATGAGTAATTATCCAGTTATCAAATGGTGAATATAGCAGTAGGGCTCTTGACTAGGGGACTAAATGCTTTTACAGACGTATTTTAAATTTAGATTGGCCAATTCAAATGAAATTTATTCCAATATTGCTTAATGCAGTTGGAAAGGGCTGGATTCACAGATTGCATTACTTCTATTACTTGTATAGATCAACACACAATAATACCAGCAAATCATCATAACATTTGTGAGGCGGCATCCCTCTGATATACGCATGGTGCGAAAGGAAAGCGCCATGTTGCTTATCCCGTTACATTATTGATAGTCATAGATCAAATACACATTCAATGAAGTTGATATTCGATTTAAAATTAGAAAACTTTATATAGTTATAGTTGGTGTTGTTCAAAGGTGACTAAATGGCTTATAGCTATCGGCGCATCCTATAAAATATTGATAATGGCTGATAATAATCATGTATGATATTGAATGACATAATACAAAATCATTATCCAAATGAACTGGATTTAGAATCGAGTTGCTACTCTGATTTAGTAATTAATTGATACTTCAAATGTGATTGAAGAATTATAATCAAACTTGAAATTGGTAAAATTGTGCAATTGAGTGAGTAAATGATACATTGATCGTGCATACTTATTGCATGAACATGTAAAATTGTAAACATGAATATTCACAAATACTGGTTAATATATTTATGTATGTATGTATGTATGTATGTATGTATGCATGTATGTATGTATGTATGTATGTATGTATGTATGTATGTATGTAAGTATGTATGTATGTATGTATACGGTAATAGATTTTATGGCCATTCAATACTAAAATATACGAAAGGGTTTGAAATAGGAAACGGAAGCAAGTATAATAAAATCGTTCAATGGCTGTGCTAGCATGCATCCACAATCCAAGTACGAATTGCTTTGAGATGGACGGATAATTTGAGACTGTTCAGTTCTTACATATTGGCTTTCATACGGACACGATTTTTTTTTTCAAAGATAGAAATAGAAATGTGTTCTATTCAATCCATTAGTTTCAATGGTTTCAACTTTTTGTATAATTTTGATATCTATGTAGGAATACGGGATTATATAGTTTGTGATTCCAGAAGTTTTAAGTAACATGAATATCCTAAACGGATGCCCTTTATATGCTAAAACTATTCACAAGTACTCCGTTTTTTATAATGCTTATTGCTATACGAAATCAATTAGAGGAACACCAATTGTGATTGATTTTAATTAACTATGTATAGTAATTGAACTGTTGAAATGTTCAAAACTACAATACATTAGCTTTGAAATGTTTTAAATCTCGAGTGTTTGAAAAAATTGGCGACGGTTTCAAATGAGAATAATGTTATCAACGCAAAGGCATATTCAACAAAAATAATGAACCGCATTCAAGAAAATCTCACTGGGTCTAGGCCTATTTCATTTCAAATGAATTAAAAAGTCATCATTAAAATGAATAGAAATCAAATGACATATTTTACGATGTACCGGTATATGTTTTATACCGATGTAATTTATACCCAATTAATCGAAATGTATTAAGCGTTGATATATACAATGTTCAATATAATGTTCAGAAATATTATTATAATATAGACTAAACTGTATAACAATATGTTCATATTTTGTAATGTGTATTATATGAAGAAATATTTACCCATAATCCTTAAAAGTACAAATCGAACTAATAATTTATCGATAATAAATTAATACTAGTTACATGATAATCCATTTTAATTTGGTATTTAATGGTTAAAATGAGAAATGTAGTTCTATATACTGTGGGTTATTGCTAAATATAAAAAATTGATAACTAATATTAATCAAGTCGAATATATTTGTCGAATATATGTGGCCGACGTACCTTAGTTTTTGGCACCACCTGTAGAATCCGCTTCGCAGTTCTTCTTTTCAAATATCGAACACCACTGAACTGTCCACCTACCACTACCAACCTTTCAACTTCACTTATGTCACTAACAATAATTCCACTGCCACATCGATCATCACAACAACAATGACAACACCAACACTCTCGCGATCTCACTCTCTTCATCTCCCCTCTCTCGCTCTCTCTCTCTCTATCTCTCTTCTAGCTCTCGTTGCGCACTCGTACGCTAGCACCGGCAGACTAAACCGCATCCACACGAAAACACTGCCACGATCCTAACTCAACGAATATACAAGGTTATTTATATACTATGATGTCATTTTAGCGCATTGCGATTGGTCGAGGATTACGTAATGGTGTGTTGGGATTGGTTGGCCGATATTCTAGATGTTGTTAACGTATGCCGCCCGCAATTCGCTTGACTATAATATACCAGCTGCGCTGAGAGGTGGCATGCGTGGTGGAGGGTCGACACACCCGTGCGATGGTGCTATTGAATAAGAGGAACGGTCGATCAGCTCTTGTGGAGAACGGATTGGCGCGAATATGTAATTATAATTGAAGATCCGGACTGATTGTGGGCCATAAGAGCCATTCAGAGGAATACAACAACAATGGGGATGTTTATATAGGCTAACTTGTTCAGTCAGAAAACTGATATCGATTCTCATCTTTGTTTTCAATCCTTAACATGAAATAAAAATTGATAACGCATAGCAATAGCATAACTATGTAACTGATGATGATAAAATAGTTTGGAAACAGTTTTTATTCATGAAGTTGTGCAGAAAATTGTGATAGTGAAAAAATGGCAACATAAAAATGTGTTAACATGTAATACATACATACATTATTTTTTATAAATTATTATTATAGACGGATCTAATATTCCTATTCATACATTTTGGCGTTATTATATTTTGTCAAGTAGTCTATATAGTACCACCATAAAAAAAGTTAATTAGAAAGACAATTCAATTATCATATTATTTGAATAATCAGTTGATTTCACCTCAGTTCGCCATTGCTAATCCTACACAGTAAATTCAATTTTATAATAATATAGGTCTAAAGAACCAGAAAACGACTGAAATGTATTAAAAGTACTATTGTTTGTACGTGGCAAATTAAACTGCGAATGAATCAATAAAATTCAACTTTTTAAATACCCCGATGATATTCAAATAAATGATACCAACATCTCGATGAACGCTTACCATCTCTTTATTATTATAATTATATTATTCTTAGATAAAGTTAGGCCTATAGGATAGAGAGGGTCCACCAAGATACAATCTTCTTTGGAAACTTTGAAAATGCTTAAAGGTTTGTATTTGAATAATTTATTGCTCTTAATGTCAAATAATGTAGTTTGATTACTTTGGGACATTGTATTGCAGAGCCACACAAAGCCTAGATGGTGGAAATAACGAGCATAGGTAACCACGGTGAGAACTACATTTAACTGCCAATTAGAGCTGTACACTTGTTTGTAATTTCAGGTCTGAATATAGTTTAATAAAATCGAACGAGATTCCGTTGACCCGTTATACATAACGTACGGCAGTGTTTGCTGCGGCGACCGGCGACTTGTTGCTTCAGCAGACTCCATTTACTACACCAATACTCTCAACTTGCTTCGAACAGCCACGTCTATGATAGGTGCGTTCCGAAACAGACTGGCTCTATACTTGCAGAGTACAGGACCCTCACCTAATAAACCACGCGAAATAACGTGCTAGTTAGTGCTAGCTAGTTCCAAGAGGCTAGGACTACTTTACATCTCACAACCTGCACGGAACGAACAAAACAGGACAAAAAGCGTCAATACAGGCCTTTAGCTCCCAACACATGGTGGGTAAACGGTAGGACCAATCAGTCTAATTCTTTTTGAAATAAAACAACAATGAGTATATCTGTGCCTCTACGTTCACTCAAAATCATATTTCTCCATTAAATTACTCTGAAAAAATCGTAAAAACGATGAAAAACAGGTAGAAACATGTTGATTTTTGACAATTATTTTGAAAGGGTTGAAAACATAACACGAACCAAAGCTCTTCGTACGAGCACGTATTGAATACTAGTAATCATCTAACTGAAAATTGTAAGTCAATACGATGATTGGTTTTCCGATGCCAACTTGGGCCCCGAACGTCTGCAATCAAGCCGGTAGGCAAGAGGTAAAGAGGCCTCTCAATGTTCACTAAAAAAAGCTACCAACAATGACAATGTGATATAATAATAAATTCACGGTCTCTTAGACTGAATAGTTCATCACATTTCGTAGCCTACTTCATGAGCAGTACTAGAATTTTCTGCTAACAACAAGGGAAATACACGGAGACCAGACACGTTGCCATAGCAGGTAGCTCTCCTAGTGTACATTAACAAATCAAAGTCCTAGCCTCTTGGAGCTAGCCAGACCTGGCACGAAATTTATTAGGTAAGGGTTCAGTATACTTGCCATTAGAATTGTTTGTATCCAGTCTCAGTAACGGAAAGCACCCAGTACAATTTAAAAGTAGAAAGATGAACGACATTATTGTTTTACAATTAAATGTTAGGTTATGAAACCGTGTGTACAAAAACGTATACGTAAATCACCCTTGAATAAATTTAAAATCAACCAACATCTCTCCAGATGCAGTTTCTCTGCCTTATTTACAACAATATTTACAACGCCGATTTGTCTGTGAAAAAACTAATGTATAATCTCGCACCATTCATTGGAGATTGCGCGATTTCGATTACTTTTACTAGTTTTACTGGGACAAATAGTTCCAGTGTTTCCAGTACGGAGAATTTACTGGCGGTGGGTTTCGGAACGTCCAGTAAATTACTCTGAGTAGGTTTTAGAATGCATCCAGAAGTTTGTAGTAGATTCTAGAGGTTCCGGAACGCAACTTATAACTCGTCTCGTACTATATATGTATACTTGGAAAACACCATATACGTTATTGGATGAATGTGTATATGTCTATAATAAACGTATTCAGTGAATTGAAATCAGCTGATTTTTACATCACAATTAGTGAGAATAAAGATAGAATTATAGCAACACGGTTGCAAGGGTAAACGTCCCGGTAAATCAAGTAAACCAGTTCAAGTGAAACGTTCCGTGAAGTTTCTGACTGGTTCACGTGAATTACCGTGACGGAAAAAAAACCTGCAACTGTAATTCTGAATCCACGAAAAAAGAAATCACACGAAGGCGGCAACACGCTTTTTGGGGTGACTCCACTGATCAGTGGGCTACTGTGACGAGTCCCAAGTCTTGCTATGGCCTACAGGCGACAAATCTATGTAGGCCTACCAACATTCTATTGAGAACCTTTCCTCTTGGCATTTATTTTTTTGGATGTAATCTTCTTTTTCATATTTCCCACATACGGGCTTCGGCTTATGTGGGGTTTGTTTTTCAATAACATGATATAATATCGTAATCAAAATAGATTTATTATATTTTGAAGCATTTAATCTTATAGTTATTATTATTGTGAGCTAATCAATCAATGTCAATCAATGTATTATAATTATGTTCTTCATTCCAGTATGTTGATATGTATGTATGTCCTGTATTTATCTGACAAACATTAAATAAAGAACAAACAAACAAACAAGCAAACAAACAAACAAATAAACAAACAAACAAACAAACAGGGTGGCCCGACTGGCCAAACGACCATCAGCTGAGAAACACTGTTATATACTTGCTGAAGTAGATTTTGCATTTTCAGGTTTTATGGATTTTCAAGACGAGATTTGCAATATGAACGCAACTACATATTTCAAAAGTTGAACTTTGAAGTTTGCAGCGATATATATAAATACCAAAGTTTTTACATTTGATGGAATATGACCTTTTTTTCGTGGAGACAATACATGGGCTACAAAGTGAATTTACGAACATGATCGTCTTGATTTAGGCCTATACGAACTGAGGGAAACAAAAATAGAAACTAACATAAGCACCTTCGATATTCTATGATCGGCATTGGGTAGAAAAATTAAGTCAATGGATATATTATATTTCTCATCCTTTTTTTTTACTTTTTATCCCCGAAAAAAAGTGAATTAAAATATCAATTTGAAGTGTCGGGACATTAGGTGTCGTTCATTCTCTCATTATTCATCAGTGGTATTTTCTTTATTAGTATTACATACAACAGTTTATTCCATCTAAATAGTCACACGAACGGAAGTAAACGCGGATGAGTTATTGCAATTTATTATAAGACGATTTACATCCAGACAATAAACAGGTTTTACCTATTAATCTGTGGAGGAAAGAAATGAAAATTGAAAGAATGTTGTATGAACTTCAAGTCTAACATTTCCAAAATGATCATAAATTTAATTGGCGGTTAAAGAGTGGTTAGACCCGTGCTACTTGTTTTCGAAAAACTCTCACAGAAAAGCTCTGTTGGGAAATTACTTCTTCCACACAAACACAACTTGAATATTTCAAATACATATGCCTTTTTTTCACCTCTTCAAATCAGTAGCATATACTGTATCTTTCAGACAGTTCGAAAAATTAATTTCACAAAAATATGAACATGTGAATGATAAATATTCTGTTAACAGCTAGTTCTCGTTCTATTTAAGCCAAAGTTAGAGATACTTAATGTTGTTGAAATCTTTTAGAACCTAAATCTCAAATCTCAAGTCAACAAGTCATTAAATCTCAAATCTCAAATCTACACATAATAAAATATTTTAAATCCAATCATCTATTCGCTTTTAAATAACTAATTGTTGGTTTTATGAATTAGTTTGGTGTGCATAAATCATTGCTAGTTTTGTTTCCTGCCTGGATAACTGGTTCGACCTGTTGATGGGACGGTCTGCCGGTGTCGGCGACTCGCTAAGCTCACTGTTTGTTACAAGACTCAAATCATTCTGGAGTAGGTATAATTTGTGTATTTTCCTTGTGGCGATCGACTCTCTTATGAATTCGGAAGAATAATTCTTGGTCCAACTATATTTCATTTCATTTGAGGTAGGTCTCACTTGGATAGAACGTATCTGCATTTTTTACGTTTTAGAGTTTGATGCATTTTCTTTACTCATTTTTTCTCAGCTTTCCATTGCACGTAGTTGGAACACCGTATCCACTCTCTGAATGGGTAAAAACAATAAGCCGTATATGCAGAGCCAGTGAGGGTATAAGTAAATAAAATACAGTATCTACCAAAATCGGATAAATCACCGTGTACGCGCGTATGTGCAGCATAAAGTGGTATAGATGCGGTGTTCGGAACCGATATTTTGCAGATATTCTCTTCTTTCTAAGTTAGGCAGTACAGTTTATAGACCAGTGCATAGAGCTAGTGAATATAGGAGTGTATATATTTTTTTTTTCTAGTCCATATTGGGAAAGTTGGGAAGGAAGCGGTCGTAGCATGTTAAGAAACCATCCCACTAAGCATACTGAACAACACAGGGAAACTAAGAAAAACGTTTCTGTAGGATGGTCGACCATGGAGGCGGGAATCGAACACCCGGTCTCCAGAATGACGTTTCATGTAGCGTGCTATAGAAACTGCATGGTCCACACGTCTGAGTGGTGCAAATACATTCGAAACGTTTTATAAGTTCAAAACCGTCAGATGTATTTGTGATTCTTATTTCGCCACTATATACAGTGTATATATGTATACAATTTATATCTATGGGCCCATAATTTTCTTTTTCATTTTTTTCCTTCTTCTTTTTTTTTTTGCTCAACGCTTTCACTATAACAGCTAGGTTATAAGGGGGTACGAATAAGCGGAAGAAGATGAAACGATGGAGTAATGACAGGTGAAAGGACACAATAAAAACCCATATGCCTTATGCGGGACTCGAACCCATGCACGCCTGACCTGACTTCAGTTTCTACAGCAGTGCGATTTTTGACTGAGCCACGAGGGTGGCTTTTTTGTTGGCTTTCTAGGAAAATATGCGTATGTATATGAGTTGTGAGATGGGCTTCGAAGTATATGAAAATCCAGAATGAAAAATATTCTGTCAGCTGTATACATCTACAGACATTAGATCACTTCAAACGCTTGAAAAGAAACCTACCAGCCTGTTGATATTTATAGGCCTATAGTGCCCCCTGTTGAATGTTTATAATGCGACCACTTGCTCCTTCTGATCCTAATATTTAATAAAATGTATTCTCTTACTTTTGATGCTTTGTTACGTCAACTATCATCCGATCGATGTGAAAATTACTCAAAACGTATATATTCAGTACACATTTCGTAGGCTTTGAAGAATTTGAATTGGTGATAATTTGCCCTCCGGGTTATTCTTACGAGGGTATTCCAAACTTTACGATTTGTTCCCGAGAAACCATCGAACCAATCTGTCTGGAACATTAAATCTAAAAAGTCTGAAAAAAAAGTACCAACCTATTCTGGTATGTCACCAATCTTCAGAAAAAGTGTCAAGATAATTGTTGTTTCCTGCATGTCACATACAAAATTACAATAAAAAACAACAACACAAAAACGAAGTCCGACTGTGTGTGGAATGGAAGTCTTCGCTACCCTCATCTATAGATACAACAGTGTGTGACATTACTTGAAATAAGCCAGTAGGCTTCTGTCAAGGGACGTCTCCCACTGTTGCAAGAGACAGACAACAATGTCCACCAGTTGAAATTGACCAATCAGAATATTTGGTAGTCCACCAGTTTGCTGTATTGCTGTGGTAACGATTGTTTGTCATTTGTTACGTGACAGAAGCCTATAGAAAAAAGGAATAACTCTCTTTTCTCTTCATCTTTTATTCCTAATCAAGATGACCGTGTGTAGCAAGAAGCTGTGGTGTCGGTGGTTCGCTGGATAAATGTAGGCCTGTATAGATTGTAATCCGAACATGAAGACATGTGTATTCTACATAAACGGGGCCGTGGTGTATATAATTAAAGTGTTAGAGATGGTTTACAGATAAAGCTAATTGGAGAGTTTAGTTTGAATAAGTTTTTTAAAGAGTTGTTTCTCTCATGATGACCGTGTTTAGATTGCAGATTTGAGGTGGTAAGATCGCCGTTGTCAGGTGCGATGTCAGAATGAGATCTAGTCAACCTTAGCTTAATTGCGGAGCAATGTCAATAAGAGTATTAATTATCATTGTAGGGCTTATATAAGAAATTATACTTGAGAACAATGTATTGTGGTTGTGTTGTTGAAGAATGAATCTCGAGGTTTGAAAAAACAAAATAAAAGTCACGTATAAATGACGTGTGAAGTGAATTTCGTAAGACAAATAATTATGTCAATCGTATAGACTCTCCCTGAATCCAGTGGCAATTTTTCAAAAAATATATTGCTCAACGAAAGTAGCAATAGAATGCGCGTCCGAAATGCAAAATGTCGGGCAAGATGTCGCAACAAAACTGCCAACAATATGGGACATTTTAAATAAGTGTCATTGTTTCTATTCATGCGCTCGCTTATTTTTTCCTACTTTTTATAAGTTCTTCAGTTTCAACGAGTCTATAAAATATATATGGTTTAACACCAACAGCAAATCTGCAACTTTGATTGGAGAATGGTTCTGTGAAACAAGATCGCCTTAAAGTCTTGAAACAAGTCAAACAACTGAGAGATGCCGCTTTGAAACAGTCCATCCTTAAACTTAATAATTGCCACAAAGAATGAATGTAAACATGTCTATTGTCTACATTCAGATGTTAATACAGAACAAATGTAATAGTCTCTCATTATTGTTATTGCTCTGCATTTCTAGCGAGGGTATGCAAAATGTCTTTCTCAAGTCAGTTCTCAAATAAGGTTACATTGATTTTGCACTTGAACTATGATTTAGTTATATTCTGGTATTGAACTGAACTAATATGTGGGAAAAATTACGATATTATAGGTCACTCCGTTTATCTGTGGAACAAGTACAAAAATAAACACGAAACACTTTTTTAAACTATGTTAATTTTTTTAATGTAGTATTCATTCATTCATCAATTATTATTATTTTTCATCAACTGAATTGAGCACAACCCAATTTTAATCATGAACATGAATATCAATAATACATAAGTTTTATAAATGGTACCCAAAAGAGAGGTAAATGATTTCGCATCCATACTAATACATAGCTTAGTGCTGTAATTGATTAAATAATGGCATTGAAAAGCAACTGATATCAAAAATAATGAAATCACATAAACCAATTGGCTTGTGTGTGGGAAAGGAGCTGTCGGAAAAATACATCAATTATTGCAAGATGGGGTCAACAGTACTCAATGATACAAAATATATAAATAATACAGATTATACAATTATTTCCCAAGCGCAACTGATTAATATATAGTTGAAGTCACATTTGGAAAATGATAATGTCAATTTTATGTATAGAAATGATCCATATGTAAAATAATTCTGATTGAATCTCTTTTTTATATGCTAATCACACAACAACAAGTTTTCCTTGTTGTAACGTCCATATAGTCCATAAGTATATGGTGGTGAGAGTCGGAGAAATTTCTCCACTCATCCATTATAGTTATTACACGAAATACTCTCAAAAATGCAATAATTCCTCGACGAGTGTTAATTGCAGGCCTCGATCGTCGGTCTCTCTTATCAATTAACAGTAACGATGACTAGTGTCGACCCGCCAACACTTGCAGTATGTACGATTTGATGAGTTTTATTAATAAAACTGGGCCATAAAGAAGTATTTGTCCTTCCTGTGCAAGCCATGTGGTGAATGAGCGATGTGGGACAGGATGCGCGGGACAGGATGCGCAGTGGAGGATTCGCGCCATTTCAAAAAACAAATGTGAATTACCTATATAGTAATATCTGATGTACGAACAATAAATGCAAATAATTGATGAGCGTAGCGAAGTCTCCATCCCACTCTTATAGGGCTTTGTCTGTGTTTTTTTTTTTTTTTTTTTTTTTTTTTTTGTAAGCACTCCACAGGTCGCAAGGGTTGACTGATGAACATGAAACTTTTTTGTACACGCAAACTCATCCAACTTAGAACTGTATAGTTTTTGGGATGAATCGGTCGGACCAATTTTGAAAAAAATCATCTCAAAGTTTCTAAAAACCTCATAAGATTTGGCTGGGCGGAAAATGTTGAAAAATAAAATCTCTCCAAATGAGATGAAATTTTCTCTGAATGTGTATACATAGATTTTACACATTAATACGATTTTGTGAGCAATTCTGATCAGTCGTTTTGAAGAAAAAAAATAAAATGACAGATAATATTCATAAAATATATCATAAAAATTGTGACAGAATTAAGTTGTCGAGATTCACTGCTTTCTAGATTCAAGAGTTGACCAACAATGAAGTATTTTTTATATGCGTCAAGGTGTGTAGAATACCAGAGTCAATGAAGTGGCAAGAGTAGAACTACTTTAACAACTTTTATAGCTTATTCAGATATCAAGGTGTGTAGAATACCATAGTCGATAAAGTAGCAAATGTAGGACTGTTATTATACCTTATTCAGAAATCTCGCTCATCTTACAACGCATATTTCGCGTTTGACTAGTAAGTATCAATTATGAGTAAACTGAGCAAAAGATGCGTATGAGTTGTAAGATGTGCAAGAATAATTAAGTTGTATTCAATGCGACTTGTTTCAAAATGTCTGGTGTGATTTGTATGAAATTGCTGTTAATGTGTATAATTAGAACATAGAAAGCGAGTGTAACAGATTAGTTGGCTAGTTTTTCAAAATACAAAATATATATGTTTTCATTAATATTTGAAGTGATTTTTTCCCAAAACTATTATTGGCTCGCAGTTCTATGCTGGAGATAAGTCCTTGTGCCCACAATGAGTGTCTTGTTCGATCAATTACAGTATTCAGAAGCATCGTTTGAGCTGAGCATGCGCTTAGAAAAAAATCATATATGTAGAGAAAGTACTATAAGAGCGGCATAGAAGTTTTCGCTGAAGCTTGTTTAAAAAAATATGTATACTTGTAACCACGAGGAAAGAAGGTAGTATACCAAAATAACAATTAGGATCACAGTTATATTTGAATAATTGTGGTATTTTCAAGGTATCATGGAATTTCAGAATTCACGATTATAGACAGACTCGAAGTTGCTGCTTGATTACCGGTATGTAATTGCCAAAGGTTTCATGAATATTTTGTCGGTAGATGACTTCAATATTTTTTGAATACAAGTGTTTAATTATATAAGATTCCGTCCATATTATTTTTATATATGTAACATATTTTGAGGCATCACTTTATAAATTGATGAAAATAATTTAAAAAATGATAAACCAATACAATAAAATAATACTGGACACAAATATTAAAGAATATCACAAAACTGAGACTAGAATGACCGAATGATGAGGATTTTATTTTCCTGATTTGAGAGAAAACCATGAATCATCATCTCAATTTCAGAAATTATAATCAATTTTATTTGTCCTCTAGGACCCGGCCCTTTTTCTTAGTCGTGATTGGACAAACTGGATTAAATTTATGTTTCTATACAGAATTGGTAATGTCTGTACGTCATAACTGATGGTCTCTATAGAGAACAAAAAATTAATTATCATTTCTGGAATCAAGATGATGATTTCTAGTTTTCTCTAAAATTGGAGAAATAAATATCGCCATTATGCACTAGAATCTAGTTTCAGGGTTGTGATGTCCATGTCCTGTAATTAATCATGCTATAATAATATTCAGGAGGAGATCAAGAATCAAGGATAGAGAATTAAGATGTGGATCAATAATTTGTAGTTCGAAGATTCCTTTCACCCAACAAAAATAATTGAATTGCCTATTACCCCTGTGATTACTAGTTTATTATTCACAGTTTGTTCCATGATTTGGGCCTACAGTATAGGCTTTAATTCGGAGTTGTGAGATAGCCCTCGTGGTATTCCATTCGAACGATCCTACCTTAATTGTTATCATTGTGTCAAGTTTTAGATGTTGATAAAAACATAATATGAAGATTATTGTTTGCTCAACGACCCCACCAACAGCTAGGTTAGACGGGGGTACGAATGAGCAGGTGATAATAAAACTGTGAGATGATGATAAGTGAATAGGACATTTACAAAAATCCATGCTTTATGTGAGACATGAACCCACGCCCAACGGTGACCCCAGTTTCTGAAGCTGTGACTCAGCTGACTAAGCTATCGAGGGTGGCAAATATATATATATATATATATATATATATATATATATATATATATATATATATATATATATATATATATATATATATATATGTGTGTGTGTGTGTGTGTGTGTGTATATATATATGTATATATATATATATATATATATATATATATATATATATATATATATATATATATATATATTTATATGTATAAAATCGCTCAGGCGTGAGTATTTTGGTCACTGTGGATTACCAAAATCATATTTTCAAAATGTACGCATTGAAAAAGATGTAGGCCATATATTTTAGTTCATTAGAGTTTCTCTTCCAATAAATAAAAGTAAGTCATTTGTATATTTGTTTCTGGATTTATGCACGGATTGCAACACAGAGCCAGAGTTGTGTGGAAGTTTTCGTTTTCAGCAGTTGGCAATCATATCTGGCGTTTAGCCAATGACCATGCAGTATCGGACACAGGATGTGCAGTAGGTCAACCAGGGTTATCTGATAGGAGCGCGAGTAGAGATTCGCGCAGGTAGAGGTCATCAGTCAAACAATATTTGATATAAAAATCGATTTGAATATTTGTGATGGACGTGGATTATCAGTAGGCTACCTAGATGTGGACAATTTGAGATAGATACCCTGATTATTGTCAAAATCCTACACCATACACACAGCACATTTGATTGGATGTAATGTTTTGTGACGCTATGTGGGCTGGTATATCACTAGTCGTCAATTGTGTGAGTGAACCAAGGAACAATTATATCTTTTTCGGATCACTCTTTGCAAAATATTTTATTTTACATTACAAATTTACATTTTAGATAATTTATTATAATTTAAATTCTCATTAAAAACAGTATATTCAGGAATTTGAAAATGGTAATTGTCCCAATATGGCACTTCACAATTGATTATAAACATTTGAAACACTCAAATATTTAAGAGTATCCGACATCCATATTGCAAATAATGATCTATATTCCTGTTGTAACAGTTTTATTACTTTTCTGTAGGTATTTAAATATCTCCAATTTCTACTAAAGTTAGCATATTCAAACGGAAGCAGTGGGAGACACGGATACAGTATTCATAATTCATTATCCAATTTCAGAGACCCCAATCACGCTAAGACCTTACCTACAGAGCACACGCCCGATAGCTTGTGGCGGGCCAGTCCGCCCCTGATTATAAATCACGAATAATTAATCATGCTTCAAATTCGATTGATAGGGCCTATCTAATATCGACTATTGGAACTCGACCCAGGCCAGGTTCAAACCTAAGACTCCACTCACAGCACAAATATTTCAACACATTCTTTGAATGACACGAAATTAAGTAATATAATTTGGACAAGTAGGATATGAATAAATCTACAGGGAACTATCCAGTGAAGAAGAAACCTACCGTACCGGCTGTACGATAATGAAAGGGCATTCGTCCATGTGGGTTGTAATCGAGAAGAAGCGCTTTGCATAGACAATGAGCCGACATGACAGTGGTAGAAAGAGAGATAAGGAGAGGGAGAGATAGGATTAGGAAGAGAGAGAGAAGGAAGAAGAGTGAGAGAGAGTGTGGAGAAGAGGGGAGGGAGAGGGCGGAGAGGGAGATAGATATATCTCACGATATGTCAAGGTTGATATCCAATACAATAAGTAAAACAATGACATACAGCTATCACAACTATAAAGTACAACAAAGAAAGAAGATGCAGAAGCACATGTGTTATGCAATGAACTATTGTGAGTGTTCGAACGTGAGTCTCTTCCTATTGAATAACAGAGACGGTCGCGTGTTCCAAGCATGCAGTTCCAGTTGCCATGGAGATGCATCACGTATGTTTATGATGCAAACTTACTGGGTATACAATAGAAGTATTTATCTTTATGGTAGGAACTCAGCGAATATACGTGCAATTTATTAACATTTGTGTTTGATAAAAAAATACTCACTATACACTTGGTGGTGAAACCGTCACAAATACAGTCTCAAACAATTAAGTGGTGATAGATTTCGTCATTGCAATCATAGAAATCACAGTAAGCCTATATATATACATAATTGTGATAACCCCATTTTTAACTACACCATTTATTTCTTGTTATTCTTAGTTTTTCGTTAGATCTTGGGTGGTAAGATCGCCCTTGTAGTGCCCCGTTCAAACGATCCTATCTTTCATCCATTGACTTAATTGGGGAACAATGATGTTGTATCAAGTTTCGATGATATTGAAAACAAAAAAAATCTTGAGAAAGGTATCAAGTTATAATTGATATATCGTAAATAGAAGATAACTTTGACATACCGCGTAGTTAACACTTTAGAGAAATGCGTTTTTTCAGTCTTGTATATATTTATAGTTACTAGTCAAACGCGAAATATGCGTTGTAAGATGAGCGAGATATCTCAATATGGTATAAAAGTCCTTGAAATAGTTTTACCCCTGCTACTTTATCGACTTTGGTATTCTACACACCTTGATATCTGAATAAGCTATAAAAGTCGTTAAAGAAGTTCTACTCTTGCCACTTCATTGACTCTGGTATTCTACACACCTTGACGCATATCAAAAATACTTCATTGTTGGTCAACTCTTGAATCTAGAAAGCAGTGAATCTCGACAACTTAATTCTGTCATAATTTTTATGATATATTTTATGAATATTATCAGTCATTTTATTTTTTTTCTCCAAAACGACTGATCAGAATTGCTTGAAAAATCGTAATAATGTGTAAAATCTATGTATACACATTTAGAGAAAATTTCATCCCATTTGGAGAGATTTTATTTTTCGACATTTTCCGCCCAGCCAAATCTTATGGGGTTTTTAGAAACTTTGAGATGATGATTCTCAAAATCGGTCCGACCGATTCATCCCAAAAACTATACAGTTCTAAGTTGGATGAATGAGTTTGCGTGTACAAAAAAAGATTCATGTTGATCAGTCAACCCTTGCGACCTGTGGAGTGCTTACAAACAAAAAAACAAACAAACAAAAAACAAAAAAAAAAACACAGACAAAGCCCTATAAGAGTGGGATGGAGACTTCGCTACCCTCATCAATTATTCTTCAAGTTGAGGAAAATATTTCACTTAGGTCCAGTATTACCAAGTCCAGTTAGCAGTTATCTGAGAAATATCAATATCAATATTTGAGAAAAACAAATATCACAGGTAACCATGCTGATAACAACTTTTATCTGCCAGTTGGAGCTACTCCCACGTTATTCATTGAATATTTATGAAGAAAAAAATACATTTTTGTATTATACTAAAATCAAATTTATTCGTTTTCTATAAGCGTGCACTATCAAAACACAAGAACATCCAATTCTAACCAGAACATTAATTGACTCAAGATTTCTCATTTGAATGTCTGAATGAATGAATAAATCTTTATTTACTCGGAATACAATACATTCAACAACAAAAACTCTCACTAAGATTATAGTTTTAGATCACTTTTAATGCTTGAACAATTGAACTTGGATTTTCTTAGACTTTTAGGCAACAAAAATAAACAATGTTAATTCTAAACTAGGAAAACCCAGCATTTGTTTTGTAAGGTGAACGAGATATTTATATGAAATGGAATAGTGCTGTAATGCAAATAATTTGTACGAACACTTTTTGTTTTCATTTATATTATGGGCTTAACGACGCACTCTACTCTACGATCTATTGGCGTCAGTGAATAATACATGAGATGATGGGATGATGAGATGAGAAGTTGATGATTCTATCAGGTGAGGTGAGGGATAGTGGGAAGGACCTGAATGACTACGAGAAATCCTCGTCATGATCGACCATAGCGGGAATCGAAACCCGGTCTCTTGAATGAAGGTTCAGTGAAAACCTATTAACCACTCAGCCAAAGTCTCAATTGAAAACTAGTTATGTGTGGGTTGGTTTCTCACTGAACGTTAATTTAAATTAATTCAGCAAATAAAAAAAAAAAAAAAAAAAAAATTTCAATTTTTGAAAAAAAATCATTTTTTATATTTAAAATGTGCCTATAATTATTTATCTATTCTCATCATACACTTGCGGTATCATTTAATGTTTTAAACAAATTTAAAATAAATTAAATAAATATATAGGACATTGAGTGCGTTACGAATTCACTGCTTGCTAGTTTTGGTGCTTGTGTATATAATGTCAGTAAATCTTCCACAAGATGCATTGCAATGCGACTGTACCAACCACTGTATGTGACCGCAAGTGCACATGATCTATGTTTGGAACTGTCTCAGTATCACCAGGTATGTCGTCACAGCACCAACAATCTGCAACAAGTCAACAACCAGTTGAATGGGCTTCAGTGAAGACTCCTCTTGGCTTTTACGGCGCTTAAAAACCTCTGAAATGTTCTGGAATTTATGAGACGTCAATTTTGTGTATGCCTACTGAAAATATTTTCTCAATACACTCATTTATTTTGTTAATTTTAGTACAAATACACAGCTTGAAGAAAATCATAGTTGGTATTTTATTGAAGAAATCGAATGAATAAGTATACAAGGTCAAAGAGTAGATATCTTTATAGGCCAATATATTTTCGCCATTACCGTACCATGATCTTTTGCGCGCGCATTAGACTAGCCGCCATTAATGAGGTGTAGAAATTGTCAACAAACGTCAGTTTGTTGACAAAGCCAATATGGCGGCGCCCATGAATGAGCGCGTAAAATCCCGTATAGGAGCTATTTTTCCAAGTTATTCATGAATGAATAATGATTTCTTATTTTGGGATGATAAAATAACCCCGAAGGTGCCCCGTCCGAACGATCCTACTTTGTCATCCTTGGTCGCATTTGGAGAACACTGATGTATATGTCACGTTCCCAAGATAAGCATAAGATAAACATAAATAATCATATGAGACGACTTCATGTTAATCAAAGAATACTTTACAATTCTGAATGTACCTCATTTACTTGATTCGTAAATATATTTATAGTTTAATGAGAATGAAATTAAAATTAAGTTTGGTAAGATATACAATCACAGGGTAAAATTAACTTGCTGTTGGTATATATTCTATATTGAATATATTTTTGAAAAATACAATTTTAATAATGATCAAGTTATATTACAAACATTTGAAAAAATGTGTGAATTTATTTATAATGGACTATTCTCAACTATTTATGTCACAATCGAGAGAAACCAATTTTTCCTGATCATTGAGCGCAGCTGGCATTCTCGATAATAACTATAAAGGGAGTCTTAGATGTGCAATATAATTGGATTAATTGCTCACAATAGGCTATTTTATAGGCTCATTCTGAAGAATTTGACGAAAACATATTCTCTTTCGCTTTAGATTATCCATCAACCAAACAAAACTTGAACATTTTCCTTGCATAACAGAAATGTAAGCCTATAACAACGAGGTGTCGGTAATGTAATGAGAAGTAAATGTTTCCAATTCTCACCGCATGCAGTAAAGTCGCGTCGAGCGTGAAAAAACCGCACGCTGTGAACGTCACTTTGCGATGGACGAGCTGCTGCGAGAAACTAGACAACTGCCAACAAACGAACAAACAAATAAACAAAACGAACTAAGTATGAACATTCTGAAATGTATTATAATCAAACACGACTTGAAAACAACACAGTTTATTCCTGCAGTGTCAATCATGGAACTAATGTAGTGCATTTTATAATGTCTATCATACTTCAAGATCTTATATTGCTTATTGTTGCATATCGTATATCTAATTTTGTATTATCGTCTATTAGTGATGATTAGAAAACGTATACAAACCGAAAAACATATTAGAAGCGATCGACATTTGCTTAAGCTGGATTCACAATGCGAACTAATGATTAGTGACTAATACTAAATACTAAAATTAAGAAACTGAGCATTCACATAGGCTTGAAATAAGAATTAATTTTCATGAGCCGTAGCTGTCAAAACTAGAAATTTACATGTTAGAAGGCTGTAAACGAGCGGTTCATCGAGCGGGATAGCTTCCTTTTGCATTGACTTCTTGTCATTTCGAATTCACGACTTCTGATTGTTCGGACTAAAGATTGAAACTAATGATTAATACTAAAGTTGAAAGTTGGTTGACTTTCAAGGCCAGTCACTAATATTAAACGCAATGTGAACATCAACACTGATTCCGTATCTGCCAACTTTAGTTAATCATTAATCACTAATCATTAGTTCGCATTGTGAATCCAGCTTTACTTAAGATGATTATTGTTTGCTGACAACAACCTTACCATCAACTATTGACAGGGCCGTATTCAGGCACAGGCCCACAGGGCCGCAGGGTGCCAGATTTTCTTCAAGCAATCAAAATTGAAAAAAATACATCATCATTTAAAGTTATATAGATTCAAATAATAATGGTATCTGATATTATATACATCATAGTTATTATCTCACGAATAAAGAGTATCGAAAAACAATGATGAAAAAATACTTATTGTTGAACATATTTGTATTCATGGTAATTTGCTTCAAAGTAAATGGGGCAGGAGGTCCAACAGATATATGGTCTTCAGGCGCAAAATGCCTTGACAAGGATATGAACCCAGGTTGTTTGGTAATGATATGTGAGTGAAGCTTATGTCCTACTTGTCTTCACTTTCTAAAGCAGTGACTTGAACAACTGGCCACGGAAACGGCCATTGGTTACCTCTGTGGTTAACTGATCGTCTGACGTCATCCTCAGCAGCTTGTGAACAACAACAGCCGTACGATTTGCCTGAAATGCGAGATTATGTGTTCAAATTATTGTCAGCGTGAAGATTTTTTTCAATAAGATGTAAAAATTGACAAGGAGTTATTGTTCCCAAATCAAGGCAAAGAGTTACAATTGATGACTCGCAGTCTCCACCCCCTTGACGTAACAAATCATGCCGTCCAATCAACAGGGCTCTTAGAATTGTAGTCAAATTCAAATATCCAATAGGGGTATCTTGAAATGACCACAAATAATATAGATCCAACTGGCCGACTATTAAGCCACGCCTATTTCGAGTCGTAAATTGCAGATGGCTAGCAAAAGTGGCACCACACTAATGGTCACTGCCCCAACGGCAATAATTAGATGAGCGTAGCGAAGTCGCTATCCCACTCTTATAAGGCTTTGTCTGTGTGTTTTTTTTGTTTGTTTGTTTGTTTGTGGGCACTGCACAGATCGTAGGGGTTGACTGATCAATATGAAACTTTTTTGTACACGCAAACTTATCCAACTTAGAACTGTATAGTTTTTGGTATGAATCGGTTCGACCAATTATGAGAAATATCATCTCGAAATTTCTAAAAACCCCATAAGATTAGGCTGGGCAAGCAAATTTGAAAAATAAAATCTCTCTGAAATGAAATTTTCTCTGAATATGTATACATGAATGATACACGTTATCACGATTTTGTATCCAATTCGAACCAGCCGTCTTGAAGAAAATAATCAAATTATCTGTTTTTATTCATCAAATATTATTATAGAATTCATATATATATATATATATATATATATATATATATATATATATATATATATATATATATATATATATATATATATATATATATGTATATATATATATATATTTATATATATATATATATATATATATATATATATATATATGTATGTATATATATATATATATATTTATATATATATATATATACATATATATATATATATATATATATATATATATATATATATATATATATATATATATATATATATATATATATATATATATATATGCATCAAGGTGTGTGGAATACCAGAGTTGATAAAGTAGCAAGGATAAAATTACTTTGACGACTATTATACCTGATCAGATATCTCGCTCATCTTACAACGCTTATGTTGCGTTTGGCTAGTTAATTATAACGTACTCATTTAGTAGATTGTGCGAAACTACAAGCCATCTCGAGGCCTATATCATGTATGTACTATATCATTATGGTGTGATGTATAGTATTTTCTATAGCTTGAATTACTGTGGTACTATCATGAAAAAAATTGTCAACATTAAGTGGACATATCATTTTACAAGATAAAAAGGTGCGTATAGCTAAGTGGTCCTCATGATATAACGTGAGTGGAGGTGCCGTTTTGGAATCGTTTCTTTCAAATAAGCCTAGGTTGAGTATAGGAAAAAGCCAATGCTATAGAATGCGGAAAATTCACTAAACTTGAAAAATGTTGTCAAAGATTTGAAAACCTCGTGACATTTTCTTTTTCAATTTTGACTGAATCCAAAAAAGTACCGCATCAAAAGTGATGTGAAAAATTTAATTTCTCCATTTCATTTCATATATTTCCATACCTTCTCGCATATGTTTCACTCTCACTATTGGAATTTTCCTGTAGTTTGTCTACATTTTTTTATATTTTTGACCTAATTTTTACCCTATAATCTCAACACGCAGACCTTTTTGAATAATATTAAATACATAAATAAATAATATATTATCTTGTTACCTCTCCGGACGTCACAGTGCACGCCGTCGCAACGCCCACCAAATGCACCGCCGCCATGAACACCAAATACAAGTTATCGAATAAGAAACCCAACGCCATCATCCGTCCGTCCCACGGCGTCGACGACATCATCACCATTGTCGTCGTCGCATTATTCAAATTCTTCGTCACATTTATAAACAATGCCGTCACAATGAACAACAACTGGAACGCGTACATCACATTCACCTCTTCGGCTCCGTCGCACAAACAGTCGTGAACTTCTTTCATCGACTTGACAGTCGATCCCAGCGTCACATTCTCACTCTTCACCAGAGTTATCTTCTGAAGCGTCACATTCGATCCGTATATATTCGACAGTAGTACATTCAACAGTTTGAATCTTTGGCGTAGGAGGATGAGATTGCTCATGAAACTTATCATACATAAGAAACAAATCATCTGTGGCGTATAAGTATTCACGAAGAAAGCGTAAAATTCGATATTTCTTTCATCTAGATATCGAAAAAAATATTTACCAATGACTAAGCCTATGAATAAGACGTAGCTCGTAAGAAAAATGAGGGTAGAGAATAGAATAGAGGATGGAATTATCATTCCTATGTTATGAAATGAGATATCGATATGGTTCAGCTTTTCCAGGAATTTAAATTGTCGTTTTGAATTGATCCAGGATAAAAGTATGATGAATAAGGATAACCCAAAGCTCGAGTGAGATTGCACTTTGTGAAGGATTTGACTGATGGATGCAGGTCCATCTGAAAACATTCGATCTTCACTGATCACTTCTACAATGTAGGAGGCGGTGTAGATGAAAATGAAGATGACGGTGTAAATGACGCCGATTGGTGAGATTGATAAAGTACGGTGATTAATGTCACCTGTGATACGGTGAAGAAAGAAGCAGAAAGGTTTCGTTGCGTAGAATATTGGTTTAAAAGAATCGAATACATCCATTTTATTAGTTTGTTGTTTCTCAGTTGCAATGTCAGTTCCAAAACTGTTGTATACTTTGTTGGTGTATCTTTGGAGATTAGCTCTCTTTGGTGAAGAAATCATTTCGATATCTATAGTTTTTTTTGTCTCTTAGTCCGTGTGCAGAGATACCTTTAGTGGATTTCACAGATTTAAATGATCAGAAATTGTAGGCGGTGCATTCAGGCATTAATTAATACGTGATGACAAGCAGATGATAATTTATACTATAACTTCTATAAAACCCTATATAGAAAATTACAAGGATTGTTATAGGAAAACCAGGTAATTTTATCATTTTTTTCATCTCATCATAGATTGTAATCCTATACTATATCATGAAACCTAATGTGCCTGTTGAAAGTCGATTGACAGTCTTAGAAAATAGATATTTAAACAATATCAAGAAATTCCACTGTATACTTGTACAATAAGTACAATAAATAGAAGAAGAATAGATGAAGATTAGGAACAAAGACAAAGAAAATTGAAGACAAAGAAGATGACTTTCAATAAGAAGATTGCCATTCTTCTCTCAATACAACTGTTGAAATGTTCAAAATCCCCTATAATTTACAAGTTTAACTTTCACAATTTGCCACACAACTTATAAATTATCTGATGTTTAATCCAATATATAATGTATCTAATATGTGTATTATCACCCCTGTGGTGCCCGCGTTCAAACTTTCTTCCCTATAACTGGTCATCATAAACTTCAATTGGAACTATTTTATTTCAAGTTATCGATGTTGATTTAAAAAAAAATTGCATTTTGCTGAGACCGAATGCTTCCTAATATTGTCACATGTAACTTTTACAATATTAGGACGTGGCAGTGATCCCGATAAACTGATCAAATACAAAGTTCATACGAACACGGCATTCTAAATACGAACTAATATGTTTTCAACCGTATCCACAGTTACTATAAATAGGCAACAATGGTTATTTATTAACCAAGAAAATAACGTGCTCTGCCCACGACAATTCTCTACTTAATGAAATGATGACTGAGTATGGCTGGTTCCAATAGGAAGTTGATCAATTAATCCTACATTAATAATTGACGATGCCACGACTCATTGTTTATTTTATAAAACATCATGTTTGTTTTCTTGTTTATACGTGTCAATACGAATTAAGCTGCCCTGTTGAAAGTTTCGATCGGTACATCAATGGGTACATCAATGGGGTGAAGGTTCTTCAAAAATCGATATAGAAAATACGTGAAAATAATATTGTATGAAGTTTGGATGTTTACAATGCTGAATATTGAACCAATAAGTTATGAGGTGGCAGCTAAATTATAGACTTTTGAGTGTGCTTTGCCAATAGGCCAACTGAATGTGTTCATTGTGTGTTCAAAATAACATTTGCCCTTTCATTTTAATGTCTGAATATAATGTTTTCGTTCCTCTCTCCGTTGCTCAGTCAAATAAGGCACCGCTTTAGAAACTGAGGCCACCGTTGGGCGAGGGATCGAGTCCCACCCATTGTAAGGTGAACTTTCTTTCCCTCATAATTACATTTATATCACCTGCTCATTCGTACCACTAAAACCTATAGCTGTTGGTGGGCATCATCAATCATCGTAATAGGATGAGTTATGTTATGGGTCAATAAGTATATTGGTTGGACATCAATATTTTCATAAACGCTCGTTGGAAAAGACAACAATAAAAACGGCAATATTGAATAAAAAAAGAGGAAGAAATAAAGTACTAAATCGTGAGTGCAGAAGAAAATAGGGGTAAAATGTGAAAATAAAAAATAATATAAATTTTATTCAAATTTTGAAAAAGGACTTCAAGAAAACTTGAGAATCTCTCTCTTTCTCTCCCTGTCTATATAGTGATATCGCATTCTCTTTTTTGACCTAATATAGTATCTCTGTTGAAGTTAGTTGGAAAAACAGTCGCTCGTACTTTTCTGGACCTAGAAACAATGAGCTAGGAAACATAATATAGAAAAACATGGCACTTCCACCACTTATGAAAATCAAATCTTTTCAACGTTTTCCACTCTCTATCAATACGGAATTTCACTTTTCATCAAACACATAATATAGTTTTGAAATGCATTTCGCGTTATACAGAATAATTATATCACTCACTCTCATAATTAAATTGAATAGTTTCAACTTTACGGTTCCTACTTTATACGAATAAAACGAAGTTGATTATTAATTTGTATAGTTGTACGGGATGAGAATGATTGAAATAAATTGAAAAAGTTGTATTTTGTAGATGAGATATGAATTAATCGATGAAAAAATATTAAAAATACAGGACATTGAATTGAAGATTCGAAGAAAAACAAGTAAGGTTCAAGAAGTGACATAAGTTTTGTTGCGTGAAAATTTAATTATTCTAACTTGAATTCGGTGAGAGAAATGAAAGGGGAAGGAAGTGAGGAGTTCTAAGGAGTATATGTGGAAATTGTTATTGTCTTTGATAGTGTTGGAGAAGAATCGTCCGTCGTCTTTCCATCAGCCGATATATCATCAAAGAATGATGACACTGATTTTGTCTTTATATCGGTTACTTTGAATCACTTTTCGGCACTCCGTATATGACAGACTATTCATATCAATTCTGGATATGTGTGATATATGGAATTATGTATCAGATGAATGAATCAATATTTTAGTGTTCTTATTGAACAGCTTCAATCTAAAAAAAAAAACTCAGATACAGAAAGTATAAAAATAAATGAGAATTATTGCTTGGTACTTTTGAAATGCAGATGAATAATTGAAAGAGCCTAATTTGAGTCATCTCTTTTCATTGCAACTTGAACTTAATATGTTATAGAAAACTAGAACTTGCGATAAATCAATACGCACAATGTGGGAATTATGGCGTTGGTACTTTTGTGAACGCAGTCGTACACGATTACCAGAGAAATAAGACCACACTAAAATAAATTGTACATTTTATGCAACATTTATAGTCAATGTTTTTTTTCAATATTGGAAAAGCAAATAGCCATAATTATAATTACAACAAACAATACAATACAATACACAACCATACACAATACAAGTTATATATCTACCTCTATAATTATAGTTACCTCTATAAATAAGTTTTTTATCAGTGAAAAATGAAGACTGCCTTTCTGAACGTTGCCCATTATAAGAATAATAATAATATATATGTATATATATATATATATATATATATATATATGTTGTTCGAAACTTTCACGAATTATAATTGATAAGTCCATTATAGTTTTAGGGTATAACCGTGTTAAATTGAGTACAAAGTATAGATGTTAGATAATTTTTTTATTCATTATAGATTATACCCTAAAACTTTAATGTATTCATATATATATATATATATATATATATATATATATATATATATATATATATATATATATTTATATATATATATATACATATATATATATATATATATATATATATATATATATATATATATATATTTATATATATTCATATATATATATATATATATATATATATATATATATATATATATATATATATATACCGGTATATATATATATGTATATATATATATGTATATATATATATATATATATATATATATATATATATATATATATATATATAAATATATATATATATATATATATATATAATATATATATAAATTCATATATATATATATATATATATATATATATATATATATATATATATATAAAAATATATATATATATATATATATATATATATAAATATATATTTATATATATATATATATATATATATATATATATATATATATATATATATATATACATATATATATATATATATATATATATATATATATATATATATATATATATATATATATATATCTATATATATATATATATATATATGTATATATATATATATATATATATATATATATATATATATATATATATATATATATATATATATATATATATATATATATATATATATATAGCAATGAATATAACAAATGATTAGAGATTTCTCACATTTTAAGTTTATTCATTTGTTTTTATCTTCTATTCACTATCCATTTTATTTTGATATACAAAATATTGTGAAATAAACAGAGCCATATCAGAGTTTATCAAGTGTTAAATTGCATTTTCACTTGTTACAAATCATCCCGAAAATATCCAATGAAATGACATACATTCACAAATATCATTTGTTCACTGAAAAATAAAAAAGGTGAAAGAGTTCGAAAGTAAGAAAACGAGAGAAAGAGCGATAAAAAGATATTGAGGAATTAATGAAGATTAAAAAAAGAAGAAAGAACAGATAAAGAAGAAGAAATTGGAGGAAGGATGAAGTTGGTGACGGTAAAAAATGGGTTCATGATAAATGTAGCAGGAACATACTATGCTTGGTCGAAATCATTCGTGGAATTTTGCTTGCAATGTATTATGGTATGAATAAGCCAAGTTGATAACCTGTTGAACAAGAAATTACACGATTTAGATAAATGAATGTGAATTAGTAACACACACAAGAAATCATGCAATCAATTTTACTTATTTGCCTCACAGAATGTTCTGCCAATAAATACAGCAATTTTTCAATGATGCTTGTAACTCAGAGAGTAGGATGTTACCGACCAATCAAACAGGCATCACACTCAAATATCACCAGGTCACTCAAATATGACAAATTTGCTCAAGTTTGCAGGACGAGATTTACGAGAATTTAGAAACACAACTTTTTAAAAGCGCCATTTTTTGAAGGCGCGTGTTAATGGCCCGCGGTAGGCCGGTGACAGATTTTTTTCCCATAGTCAATCAGAATGGATGAAATTCCTGCCGCTTTGCCGCTTGCTTTCTGCCACGAGACATAG
This sequence comes from Brachyptera risi, assembly GCA_964007535.1. Taxonomy (NCBI): domain Eukaryota; kingdom Metazoa; phylum Arthropoda; class Insecta; order Plecoptera; family Taeniopterygidae; genus Brachyptera; species Brachyptera risi. The sequence goes on along the minus strand of OZ023331.1, from coordinate 26,112,854 downwards.
AATAATACTAACTTTGGTAAAAAAAAAATACCGTTCGATAAAATTCCCTCACTCATACCAGTAGTGGGGTTATGTCGAAATATCACCTCTAAAACAGTACAGTGTAATGACTCACTCCATCATCAGACTTTAATTCCGCTTCCATTATAAAGTGAGTGGCGTGAGGCCCGCGTGTTCGGATATGTGACCCTCAACCTATGCCAATAGAGAAACTATGATTTTCCCGGCAAATTTGCCGGGTTAGATACTGGTAATTTATTTCCATCTGCCTATACTCACACTGAGAAATGTCTCGGTAGACAACGGAAGGTAACCAGCGACGTAGATGATCAGAGGTTGATCACTCATTGCCATGATAATCCTCATGGACCGCTTGAATGTTTCAGTGGCGTCAAACCAGTCAAGGTCATATACTGCCTGGCCAACCATGAGACTCTGAAACGCGAAGAATGAAGTTATGACACTGGTATGAATATGGTTGTGAGGAAAGTTGCTCAAGTCTTTTTCTTTATATTAATTGCACCGAGCCCTAGGTATGGTTTGTTCCACACTTTGTCAATGTGAACAGCCATTGTTAACAAAGTGAATTACCAATTGTTAGCGGGGACGCAGTGATCATCAAGAGGGCATTATGTCGTTGGTATGTCGCGTCGCCATCAGCTATTTCTTAAGGAAGGCCACCCTGAGCTGTATGGGTGCATTGTCGCTCTTGATGGTCATTGGTCAGGGTTCGAGTCATTCGGGTTCGATTTACTTGTCTGAACTCCGCCCCAATGCTGGTCTCAAACCCGATATTATTGAAATTATTATCTTTCATGTCAAGAGTTGCCTAAATGTTGGGATATAGTTTTGTAGTCGAGTCAAGTGTTATAAGAACATCCTCGGGTAGAGATTGATTGAAAGGGCTCCTGTACGTTTATAATATGTGAGTGTTTATTTATTTGTCATCTTGACCAGTATTCACGAACTTTTTAATACTCACAGCTCCATGAATTACAAATAATCGAACTCTCAAAACAAAGGTTGAGTGTAGTGATTGGCTGTCAAATCTCGACTCGAGAGCATATGGAAGAGAGCTGTCATGTTTTTGCCAAATATGATGATGGCTCGTTTTTAGTTCAAAATTGAGTAGTTTGATGATGCATTATTATATACATATGAATGACACATGAATCTGCCTATACACGACACGACAGATAGTGGACATTAAAGAAAAGACGACTATGCTCTTGCCAAAAAAAGTCAGTGGATAGCCACTCTTTCCAAATTCAAATCAAATATAATGGTGGTCAGTTTTGTTTCAGGAAAACCGTGATTTTCCACTGCTAAATATTTGAATGAATGTTTTATTTTTTTGTTTATATTTGTGATATCACCGACGGCCTCCTACTGTTCGCATCTAGGTAACCCAACAAAAGGCAAACATTACTATACTATAATGAATATCTTCTGAAAGTGTCAGCTCAAAAGAATAGGTAGTTTGAGCCATAACTTATACACGGGCAGTGTCGTATATTTACTTTCGATTTTCTCCACGTTGGTCTCTTGGAATTTTTTTAGAAAAATTTTGCGAAAATTTTGAGAAATCACCAATCGGTCTCCTATATTATTCACATACATTTTATATTACGAATTCAATTCACATTCGTATTTTTATAAACCCAATCTGAAAATTTCAGAACGAAGCAGCAGTTCAAGCAGGAAGTTCAGCGACGGAGACGCCTGTTCATGCGAATAATTTGAAGGATGAAGAGAAGGAGAAAGAGAAGAAGATTCGGAAGGCAAGACAGAAAAATAGCCCATTTCACTACCTTATATCTTTTCAACGGTTTAACCAATCGTGATCAAACTTGAAATGTGTTGTCGCTTGAAAAATCATACTCTATAAAGACATTCAGAAAGAGGATTCGACTTTTAGTTCTCGATATCCAGCATGGTGCGGAAACTCCACCCTTATGCTCAGAGTAAAATATAGTGATGTGATGCTCTACAAGTGCTACAGAAGAACGGCATTCAGCTAGTAGAGCAAACGCTTTACTAGATCTTGCAAAAATCGGAAAAAGGCAAACAAGTAAACGTCGACTATCGCAATAATTCGATTCGCAATCCAATTTGAACTGAAATCATCATTCAAAATTGAAATCCAATAGTTCATTCTCATGTTTCGATCGAAGCTCTTGAGAGTCTGCTCAAGTTGCGTATAGATCGGGACGATAGCTGTAATATTCTAAGTTATTCTAGGCTTCTTATTAGCGCTCATGACCCTTACCGTGACTGCCACGTGAAATACGTCATAGACCTGGCTAGCTCCATGAGACTATAATGGATTCTGATTGGATAATGTTGAATAAATTCAGCGGGTAATCTCGCCTGAACTGAGGTCGTTAACAGATTTTTTGCGGTTACCATCTTGTCCGCCACACGGGCGACGGGTTTATCGGCGGCCGGGCGTAGCGTGGTTCTGTAGGAGAGCTAAAAACCATGTCAAAATACGGGATAATGACAGAGTCACGGTCTCTTTAGAACGCAAAAATGTGACTTATTTTCAGTCCACTTCAAGAGCAGGGCACGATGTAGTGACACCAACCTATTTCATCATTATATAAGGAAGGTACTCCAACTCACATACTGTAAAATGGAAGGCATTTGTGTTTTTTTTTTTGTCAGTTCAGAGCCAAAGGTCCCGATTGCCTGGCGTGATTTAGCGGATTCCTTTGTGAACTAGATGAAGATAAGAGTGGCTACGGTACCAGTGGCATTGTTGAACTCACAAAATCTATTTTCGTAAAAAACGAATGCATTACTAATATCAAAAATCTACTGAGCCGTGTATGACATTGTTGAGTATTGTTGTTTTATATAGTTCGATATGAAAGCGATAGTTGCGCTACAGGCAATCGGGATCCTGGACTCGGAAACTGACCCCGGAGATATTTCACTTTCAAGACCCGAGTTGGGCCACCTTCTTTATATTATGATAAAATAGGTTGGTATCACTAGCTACATCGTGAGCAGGCAAGGATTGATTGGTGCTAACAACAATGTGAGTACAAAAAAATGGGCATGTTGCTATGCTACTTAGCTCTCCTAGTAAACCAGATTCAAACTCAAAATCAAATTATCTCGGAGCATAGATAAGTCTGTGAACGTTTCTCAAGTGGCAGTCGCGGTAGCCATGGATGCGTATTTGAGGGATGCGGGTCCCAATAATAATAATAAAAAATCAAAAAAATCAGTCAACAAACTCAAATTTCCTTGAGAACTGAATAAAAAATCAAGATATATCGTGAAACTTACTTGATCAGTGATTTCATTAGAAACCCAGCAGTAAAAATAAAATTCCACCAGTCCATATATTGCCATTGTTATAAAACCTGCTGCTTTGAAATCCAACGAAACCATCTAGAAGAATAACACGTTTCTAATTAGAGTGAGAAAGCCTACATTATATTTCTATTCATTATAAAATCAGTACAATAACAATTTGAACAGAAAGAAATCGAGAGTGAATGATCAACTTGTGAATGATCAATAAGAACAGAGAGAAAGGAAGAAAAAAAAACGTTTTCCAGAATACGAATACGAATAAGACCAAGATAATAAGAACACTCAGGATTTTTTTTCTCTCCCCACTGTGAATGATTGAATTGTTTTCCAACTCTAAAAATATTACCTTGAGATTTATTGTTTGTTGAACGAGTTATCTTTTTTTAAAAATTATCATTTAGTGTGGTAAGATCACCCTTGTACTGCCCTGTTCGAACGATCCTATATATTTTATCCAAAGTCTTAATTGAGGAACTATGATTTTGAATCAAGTTTCGATGTTATTAATGGAATAAACTATCCTCAAAGATGATTATTATTGTTATAATAAAATCGGGAAGGGCGAGAAAATGACCAAACTGACAGTATCAAATAAAAATCAAGTTCTACACGTTCTACAAAAATACATATTCCAAGTCAACCAATAACATTAGGACTGAGAGGATAATGGTAATCATGTCCAGAAGCCAAGTCGTCATCCAAGTAGTTTTCTCAAGCATCAATAGTTGAAATATTTTGAAAACAACAATGAGAAGAGCAACATAGGAAACAACATGAGAAAATAATGCATATGTTGACGTACTGCCATTATGCTATTTTTGCTTGTTGGAGGAATCAAGAACTATACTATGCACAATATGAAATGCACAATACACGACCTAATCAAATACAAATCTGATGTTATGAAGATATAATAATTGTGACAAAATTAATTTCATTGTTGAATCACTTGCATATTGTCAATTCATAAGTAGCTTTTTTCAAGCTCCAAGACTAATTATAATCGAATAAGCTGAAACATGGTTCTTTGTATTACTTCATTTTCTAAGATATTAATTGTTTAAAATATTCACTTTGTCACTGAGGTTCAGTTTCTACTCGTTTTTGTCTTCGATATTTGTGAAAACGGATATAATTGATGTGATCACTAGCGGTCTATTTATTATAGCCGTCTATTTATCACCGTAAAACATTTTGAATGTAGCAACTACAATATCATCTTATACCAATAGACGATAGTATATATGCCATACACAATATTTTGAAGGAATGAAATGCTGAGGATGTGAGTCAAATACGTACAAAAGTCATAAACATCACTATGGCAACCAATACAACCACAGCGCCTCCAGTTTCGACGTTGATAACGAGAGCGAATTCAGCCTCAATCTCAGCAACAAATCTATAACAGAATAGTATCGATTGATCAAGAAATGCAGTAAGAATATCTAGGATGTGATGCGATATCGAATCGATTACCCGCAAAGTTCTACATGATGTTTGATGCACTCTCCAAGAAGTCGCTCCATCTCAATATCGACATCTTGACTACTTGTCCGAGTCACTTGCTTCACGATCTCCAGTTTCAGATCTCCTGCTTCAGCAACAGATTCGATGCCATCAATTGTTATTTCATTGTACTCTTTCAATGGTACATTCAACAGATTGCTTGCTCTATTTCTTCTGAAATAATTCTCTGCAGCGATACGTTTAACGCTTTTAGAAGCTTCTGACTCTTCCAAATGTTTCAATCGACAGTCTCTACGCAGACCAACATGATTTCTAGCTTTCACTGCTTCTACAGCCATCACACGAATATTCTGCAGTCGATGACGGAGCAATTTGAATTGTCCAATAGTTTGCGTGAGTATTGATAAGAAATATGCATCAGTTATTGGCACCACTACTAATTGTGCAGTTAGAAACGACGCTACCAAGAGTGTGATCTCGAAATTCGGAGATGCAGTGATGTCATAAGGGTACCAACCTCTGCAAAAATTGAAAAATTGTACATTCCTTTGGAGAAGCCGAGCAAAATTATTTCGACTGTAACCTTTCATCATTGAGGAGGTAATATGTTAATTTATATATATATATATTTATATATATATATATATATATATATATATATATATATATATATATGTATATATATATGTATATATATAGGCCTATATATATATATATATATATATATATATATATATATATATATATATATATATATATATATATATATTTATATATATATATATATATATATATATATATATATATATATGTATATATACATATATACATATATTATACACACATATATATATATATATATATATATATATATATATATATATATATATATAAATATATATATATATATATATATATATATATATATATATATATATATATATATATATATATATATATATGAATATATATGTGCATATATGAGGGTGGAAATCGATTTCAATAAACTATCAAATAAACTCAATCAAATAACCGCATCAATAAACTAACCAGATACTTCCATATCCAAATGACCAAATTCCAATTGAAATTTGACCAGAATGAATATTTTCGACGCCAATAGATCTTAGTCATCATTACAGTGCGTCGTTGAAACCCAATATAGAAAAAATAAAAAAGTGAATATGGATCTGAAGTTGGAATTGTTTCTAACATGGGTTATCTATGTATATCTATGTATATGTATCTATGTATGCAGTACAGTATACTGCTCATGTTCAGCAAATTATCAAAGTATTCATTAACAAACAGATATTCCGCTGAATATCTCATATATGACATGATATTTAAACTATATAGCATTTTTTATGAACAGTGACAATGGATATGACCTTCAATTTGGTACATCCACAGTCAAGCCACCTTGATTGTGGGAATTGTGGAGACCCAATTCTGTTATACCGTAATGATAATAATAGATATTTTCTCCTTTCTATTTGTATGTTAGTTTTGTCAATTCATTTGTTACGTGTAATTTTGTGCTGATAGGCCTACATAATTCATGCTGTGTATAGTAATGAACTTATCAATATAATGAAGTATGAACTTGAACATCTCTCACCCGAACAACATTTTTCTGAAGACCAGCATAACAGGCAACCCAACCAGAAGATATAGTGTAATCGTTATGACACCAGATGCTATTATTACAGCCGTCAGATTTGTCAAAAACTGTGTACTATTCCGTATTGATTGTTCCTGTTCAGAAACTATAGGCCATCGTCTGAACATTGCCTCTATTTTGATAGCCAGGGGTTCCAGCCGATTTTGTTTACTCATGCAATACATTTTGGATCCCACTAACATCAATACTACTTCAAGATACAGACATTCGCACATTCCCGAAATGTCCTCCCAGTTGGATATCAATCCGACCGGAAATACCACGAAGCCATAGATTGATGCTAATAATACGTCAATGATCAACACGTATTGACGAAATGTGGATCTCCAACCATTGAATCCCTCCTCACTGAGCCACAAACCTGAAATAGAGAATGGTCTTAGAACTTTTTTTTTTTTTTTAATAACATCGAAACTTGATACAAAATCCTTGTTCCCCAATTAAGGCTATGGATGAAAGATAGGATCGTTTGGACGGGGCACCACAAGGGCGATCTTACCACCCCATTTTGATTATTTAAAACTAATGATCTTTAACACCAGGACTGCGCTGTCTGTGACCATAATTTTTCGCCGTAGATAAAAGTCGTTCAGTATGAACACACGAATGTTGATATCTTCCACTTTGAACTAAGTCTCTTGGGCAATGATCACTTCTTTCCCTTGACAGCAGATGTGAAATTGATCATTACGCAAAATGCACAAATTAAATAAGTGATATGCCCATAATGTTATAATTAGGCCTATCGCTCTACTAATTAATGGTCGTGGCCAATTAGTACTTCATCCAAGCATTTGCTTCGAAGACTGTGGGTAACCACGAAAACCAAGTCAGGATGGAACTAATAGAATAGAAACTGAAACTAATGTCACCGGCACGGTTTCAAGTGACTGACAGTTACGTGCCATATGCTATCGACATACTGTTTCTTTTTATTAGCTCTCAGAAAATGACTATCTGGACTTTTCAATGTTGGAGTTTGAAGAATTCAATTGAATATGGGAAGATTCATTGCTTATCATTGTATCCAATGTAAGAACATTTTATCACTGGTTAACAAACCACGGGATTAAATAGCTGGTCAATTCCTTTTCTATCATCGGTCTTCCATCTTGTGTGTCTCACACCTTCCATCTTTGAACGATATCAGTCCTCTTTGATATATTTCCAGTGTTATCTTTATCGCTTTATCGCTTATATTTTCCATACACACAATATCATCTTTCACCCGAACTTCATTTTTACCATAATTTTCACCCGACCACCATTAGATTTTACCCTTTCCGCACCTTACCATTTTGTCTCACTTGGTCACAGTAAATCTATCTTATGTTTTTTCATCATAATGACTATTTTTTCCGTCTTTCCGTTTGGTGTCAGCATGTTAAAGGTACCTACTCTTAGCTTCTCATCTCTAGCACGTCTCCTTCCATCAACTTACAATTTTTTGATCTTACATCATCACCATTTCTATTCTCTTTTCACCTTACATCCATCTCGTACGAATTGACTCCTCGATTTGTTTCGTTTCTTTTTTCCACTGTGATTTCAATTCTCTTCCTGACTCAATCCTTCCACTCTTTTCGATCTCTTTTGTATCCATGAAAAGAATTTGTTTCGAGGAATTCCACACACAGTTTTTTTGACAACATTATGCTGTTGCCGTGAACCGTCACTTTTACTGAAGGATCAAAAGCATTTTCAGAAGCGACTATGACTTCATTGAAGTCTTGCATCAGTTCTTCTCTGCTTATCCTTTCCATAACTTCTCAATTCCTTACCATCATCACAACTGTCTTATTATTATTTATATCACCATAATACCTTGCTTTGAATCTTTGAAAAATTCCTTCATTCTCTTATTCGGATCAATTTTTGCTTTATTTTCTAGCACCTTGCAGAATTCACCAGTACAGCCTGTCGTCTCCTGTCTGTCTTTTACGTCTCCTATTAATATAGTACTTCTTCGATCTTTCTCTCTGTCCAAATATATGATCCTGCAATATTCTTGTGTACCCGACTCATTTGGTCAATTCTCATCGTTATTCATGTCATTGGCATTCTCAGCTATGTTCCAAATTTCTTGGTCTCTTCCCACATGTTCCCCCAATTCATCAATTTTGCATTTGTACTCTTCCCTTCTCAATTCCTCACATTCTGCAAGAAGCCCATAAACATAATATGAATAGTATTTTTTACTGCTAATAACTTGCACTTACCAATATAAACAAATGCTCTTCTGTTCATTTCCATACATTTGTTATCCAGTAGCTTTCTTTTCACACTTTCGAACATGATTGTCACTGGCGCATTCAAATCGTGCACCTTCTCTTACATGAATCCGTACCTGAATGGGTAAATATATTTTGATCAATGTACGTCTCGTTTAAACATTAAATAATTATGTGGAACTACACCCGTCGCTCATTCTGTTTGTATGTGCCATATTCCCCAGAAATGAGACAATCAATATATTTTTGGAAATTGTTTCGAAATTGACCTGCATAATGGATGACTTTTGGATTTTTTAACAGTATTGATCTCGATAGTTCACGTCTCAATACTTATGAGCTGGTCTAGCAATTTAGTCAAGTTAATAAATCTGATTGGAGAGTGAATTTTTCCACGAAAATGTGAAAAGTTCATTTTATACAACTTTATCGGGCATTCGAATTGAAAAGCAATTCTCGCTCTAGGCCAGTGGGAACGAACGTCAAAAGAATGGATTGTGGATCAAATAAAGGAGTTGACCCGTAAGTTATGGAGTTTAGCAACTTGTATAGGCCTACGTTAGCTTGGTGATATAAATGAATCAATATTGCTATATATATATATATATATATATATATATATATATATATATATATATATATATATATATATATATATATATATATATATATATATATATATATATATATAGATGAAAATAAAATTATATATATATGTATATATATATATATATATATATATATATATATATATATATATATATATATATACATATATATATATATATATATATATATATGTATGTGCTTACGTAAGTTCTCGTGGCCGATGGTAGTTGGTAGTACAAATTTTGCGGTATTGTCACTGTTCAGACAATACCAACCATCGACCACTGACCATCGTCAGTGTCGTTTGGTTTAAACATTAAATAATTATGTGGAACTACACCCGTCGCTCATTCTGTTTGTATGTGCCATATTCCCCAGAAATGAGATAATCAATATATTTTTGGAAATTGTTTCGAAATTGACCTGCATAATGGATGACTTTAGGATTTTTTAACAGTATTGATCTCGATAGTTCACGTCTCAATACTTATGAGCTGGTCTAGCAATTTAGTCAAGTTAATAAATCTGATTGGAGAGGAATTTTTCCACGAAAATGTAAAAAGTTTATTCTATACAACTTGATCGGGCATTTGAATTGAAAAGCAATTCTCGCTAGGCCAGTGAGAACGAACGTCAAAAGAATGGGTTGTGGATCAAATAAAGGCGTTGACCTGTAAGTTATAGTTTAGCAACTTGTATAGGCCTACGTTAGCTCGGTGATATAAATGAATCAATATTGCTATATATATATATATATATATATATATATATATATATATATATATATATATATATATATATATATATATATATATATATAAAAAAAAATATATATATATGTTTATAAATATATATATGAATATATATATATATATATATATATATATATATATATATATATATATATATATATATATGTATGTGCTTACTGCTTACGTTACTGCTCGTGGCCGATGGTAGTTCGTAGTACAAATTTTGCGGTATTGTCATTGTCACTGTTCAGACAATACCAACCATCGACCACTGACCATCGTCAGTGACCATGGTCAGTGCTGACCATCGATTAAGTTGGAAGTGTCCTGAAGATGGCGGAGCAAATTCCGCCGAAACGACGACATGAAGAGTCTGAACAGAGTGGCATTACCGCAAAATTTGTACCACCATTTATATATATATATATATATATATATATATATATATATATATATATATATATATATATATATATATATATGAATATATATATATATATATATATATATATATATATATATATATTTATATATATATTCATATATGAATATAAATAAGAATGAAGTCATATTTCTGGGTGTTTCAGGCTTTTTTCAGAATGATTTCAGAGTACGCATCTTAACAGATTTACAGGGTGCACTTCCGCCACATATATCTCAAGAACTACAAACACTACGGACTTGCGGTAAAATGCAGTGAATAAGGAATAACCTCAGAATCAGACATGCTTAGTCGAAAATTGAAGAATAATTTCATTATGGAAGAATAATTGAATCAAAATGTGCTTAATTTGATGTTTTTTATTGCTTAATTCCTGGTTACCGAATAATAGTAGAAATGAAATATAAACGTACATCTTTAAGTTCAAATTTGCTCATGAATATTTAAAATCCTGATTTGCCTGTAATTCTACAGTTTTCCCAATTTCCTTGGCCAAAATGTGTAATGTAAGAAGATTTTGTCCAAATTATGAAATGAAAAACTCCATCTATAGCGGTGCATGGTTACTGGAACTCTTTTAATATTATCTTTTTTTTCACTTTTCATCTCACAACCAAAATTTCGGTCTAACAACGGCCTAACGGTCTAACAACCGTTTGGTCAGCAGAGTCTAAAAGTAATTTTGAAATTAATTCTACATTGGGGAAATTTGAGTCAAGCTTCATCAAACATCTGCGTTCTTGAATTGAAATTGCATCCGAAACACTGTCATATTTTTTTGGCCGACGTCACAGTGCTTGAATGAAATATTAAGTTGCTATTTTGACTTCATTTTGGTTGAAAATCAGTTATTTTACCTCTTAAAATGACTGTGATTCATAAATGAGAACGGGTACCCACATTTATTTTTGCATAATTCTATTCACAATTTCTTCATCTACAATAAAACAAGTTTTTTGATTAAATGTCATTAATTTCAGTGTATTTTAATGAACTGTTAAATAATAAAAACGCATGAAATTTGAAGGTTGCGTGTTGAATGATAGGGAAACATCCAGTATTTCAATTGATATATCTCAAAATTTATCCCGGTTAACCTATAATCTGTTCCAATATTATTATAGAGCACATTAAAACGAATCGACTGACAAAAACTCATGATTTTTTAATGACCATGAGGTAATGCAGGTGATACCTCTTGATTGCTCGATATTTCAACAGCTCTATGGCTGCCAGCCTGTCTTCCTCTAGAGCAAAAATCATTTGAACGAACGATTTGAACGAACATTTTATAATTTTAATCATAAAATTATAATGTGAAGGAAACACAGCTATTTTTAATACTTTGAAATGGTATAAGTCATAACCATATAATTCATGTCGCATAATTGTTAAGTGTATACGGTAAAAATAATGTGTTTTTATTCGCATACGCTCGACAATTGTAGGCCTACAATATGATTCAAGTAGTTGAAACTCATACCGTATTGTAGGTATTAAAATCATCTATGCTTTCTTGATATTATAATTTTGCTGTCTCATACCATTCAAAAGTTATCGCCGAAAAACTGATGTTTCGCTGAATTGACTCCCAGTCCCATGAACTCTTGAGTACTTTGTTATGCTACTTCTCGTTCGTATAAAAGTATTGTAAATATCTTTTAGAATGCATTTCAATGTGCTTGATGGGCCACTTTATATCACCGCAAGTGTACGTTGCTATACTGATCCTTTTTCAAAGTTGGGAAAAATAATAACTGTCGGTAATATTTTCAATACCTCCATGTGACCTATGTTACACTAACACACATATTAATAAGTTATGTTCCTTGTTTGTACTTTTACTAACTTGTAACTAGATACAAGTCTATTAATAAAATAGTGCATGCTGTTGAGGTGCGAACTATCGTTCGTCTACTCTATCTATACATGAAGGTTAACGGTCAGAATGGTCGAACCGTCAAGTAAGACTAGTTTACTTCAACCTGTTATATGATCATATTCCGTTAGTCGTTGGATGATTCAATAGATCGAATGAAGATTTCAAATAAGATAACAGATTGATGTATTTTATAATAATGTAAAAGTGATATGGGTTCATAAGGTCATGTGTTAATATAATCGTAATTTTCAATTTTTTACTCTCAACGCTGTATTTCTATCTAGGTGTATGGGCCTACATATTCACTAAGACTGGTGAATCAGTAACTACAAAGCGCGCTGAACCGGGAGTTCCATTCTCAACACTATTCACTATACTGACTGAGGTCTTCCGTGGTTTTCCTCAGTTGTTAAAATAGGTTCTGGGGTGGTTCTTCAACATAGGGCATAACCTTCACCGGGCCGCGAGAATTTTTTCTAATATGAATATTCTATAAATTAAATGATTATTCTATTTTGACACCATGGATTTAGATGACGTTCAATATGATGCTCTAATGTTCTATGATTGCAGGTTTAAGAACATCGTCACGGCGTGGCGTAATCACTTTTTCATATATTCTTATACCGTAACAATATATAGGCCCAACCAATATATTTACCGAATAGAACCAATGCCGAGCTTGGGATTTTTCTTATAATGATACAAGTCTAACCAATATATTTCTTGTAGGCCTTTGTATTTGTTCTTGTAAATTATTTTGTATTATTATTTTTTTCTTACACTCTCAATGGGATTGTATTAATGGAATGATGGGATATATATATATACATATATATATATATATATATATATATATATATATATATATATATATATATATATATATATATATATATATATGTGAATAGCAGAAGGTCCCGGGCTCGAATCCCGGTCGAGGCGTATCTTTTTCGACATGACTATAAAATCCCAAATATCTCGATATTGGATTGTATCCAAGAAGTTTAATTATCACACATATATATATATATATATATATATATATATATATATATATATATATATATATATATATATATATCGGTCTAGACATTCTAAAGAAAATATGTGACGTCACTGTGTGGTGAAGCTTGATTTTAACACTTTATATAGTAACCTAATTGCTGATCTACAGTAGGGCCTATGTATGGCTTTCATAGTATAAGTAGTATTGCTTCTTACCAGTTACTCGTTTTGGCTTTGGCAGTCTCAAACTGGGCTAGTGACAAAGATCCATTGGGGAGCACTACAATAACCTGTATAAAAAATACATACCATAGGTTAGGATTTATAGGTTATAATTCAGATGGTATTGAAAATAATTATTCTTATATTCAACCAATTACGTTTACAGAACATAAATAATAAAGTGAATTGGACTGCACTCTACTTGGGCCTACCTGTATGAAAAATGAATAGCCCAGGCCTGGAATTTATAGGTTATTTATAATTTAGATGTTATTAGAAAAGAATACCGTACATATGTATAGTAATCGATTACATTTCTCAAAACGAAACAAAAATAATAAAGTATGTTGGATTGCACACTACTATTCAAATTAAATCTTATGACTTACCTTGCAGTGTAAGTGCTGTGTATTCAGTGTGATAGGCCTTGTATACGTGAAATTAATAATTTTAGATGGTAAGTTTGACAGTCCGGACATTCTCATTGTGTTTGACACCAAAAACAATCAGTGTTTCAGTGCTATCAAATCAATCCAATCCGCACGGCATTGCATGCGCGGAATAGTGGCGCGACGTGCGAAAGCGAGTATAACGTCACGCATCACACACTGATGACGGCGACGCATAGCACGGTGAAAACGACCAGGTTGCTAAAGTCTTCGGAGAAAAAATTCTCGCATCCAGTGATGTATAAATGAAACTAAATTTGATAAATAGAATTTGTGAAACGCCTATCTTGCGGTGAAATAAAGAAAAACTACGAAAAACTACTCATTTTTGCGCCCCTAGAAATGTGGGGCCCTGGGCAGCCGCCCAGGTCGCCCAGCCCACGGGCCGGCCCTGCTACCAAGAGTGAACGTGGCTTGGCGTGTTTACTTATAGAAAGAGGATGGCCTATTTGAGGAAACGATCATAACTAACACAAAAACCTCATTTCAGAAGCTCATTTGTGCTCTAACCAATCCCCTGAAAAAGTAGCTTGTCTACGGCATTCCTACATGTCAAGGCCTCCTTCACTCTTGGTATAGTATCTTTATTCCAGTATTCGCTCTTCAGCGCCCCCTACACGTCAAGCCCTCCGTCACTCTTGGTAGTATCTTTATTCCAGTTTTCGCTCTTCAGCTCCCCGGCTCCTGAGGTTAAAGAACCATAGTAGTATTGACATGAACGACATAGGGAAACGACGAAAATACCCTCTCAGAATGATTGAGTATGGCGGTAATCGGACCCCAGTCTCCTGAACTACGGTTCAGTGTAATAACCAGTCGACCACTTGTCTCAGTGAGAATATTGTGTTATCAATATCATCTGGTCTCTTGAATCACGGTGCAGTGTGCTAGCCACTCGACCACTCATCTCAATGACAAAATCATGTTATCAATATCAATAAAATCTGGTCTCCTGAATGACGGTTCAGTATTTCAGCCACTTGACCACTCATCTCAGTGACAAAATTAAATATCAGTATTTCAGCCACTTGACCACTCATCTCAGTGACAATATTAAATATCATCCGGTCTCCTGAATGACGGTTCAGTATTCCAGCCACTTGACCACTCATCTCAGTGACAAAATCATGTTATCAATATCATCCGGTCTCCTGAATGACCTGAAATCTAGCCACTTGACCACTCGTATCAGTGACAATCATGTTATCAATATCATCCGGTCTCCTGAATGACCTGAAATCTAGCCACTTGACCACTCGTATCAGTGACAATCATGTTATCAATATCATCCGGTCTCCTGAATGACCTGAAATCTAGCCACTTGACCACTCGTATCAGTGACAATCATGATATCAATATCAATATTATGAGGATAACAATTTCAATCTGAAGTGCGTGCATAATGCCAATTTTAATATGTCTAACGTTTTCCTCCGAAACAGCAGGGCATTTAATTCTAGACAATCTGTCTGGCATTTCCTACCTTGCTTGTTAATTGGTCGAGCAAGCAGGTAGACTTGATGACGTTCCTTCAGCCGTACCTGTTGCCTCTGACAGGTATAGACTCGAAGACGTCCCGGATCTAGCTTAGTGTGATTCACTTTGTTCACAAGAAGTCAAATCAAAACTTGTAATTTTGTACGCTCCCTCCTTGATATGAAGGCGATGACCCCAGGTCATATATGGTATACTTTCATTCACCTATATGGATTACCGAGTCATTGATTCATAATTAATGTAATTTCATCTCATTTCAATTATTAAAGTGGTTATTGTATTCTGTATACAAGTGAAATGGTGAAATGAATAATGGGTATCAATGGTATAAATAGGTTCATTTATTTATTTAAATTGAGTTTAACGACGCACTGTACTGATGTGTACGATCTATGGGCGTCGGTGAATGATATGCAAGATGGTGAGATGATGATATTGGAGGTTATTTTCTATCAGGTGTTTTTGGATAGTGGGAAGGAGTCGGTCGTGGCTTGTTGTTAAGGAACCATCTCATACAATATTGACCTGGGAAACCAACCACGAAAAACCCCTGTCAGGAATGGTCGACTATGGCGGGAATCAAACCCCGGTCTTTTGAATGACGGTTCAGTGTATTTACCATTCGGCCATTCGTCTCAGTAATCTACTGGTCCATAGAACATCATATGAAATATATATATATATATATATATATATATATATATATATATATATATATATATATATAATATATATTTATAATATATATATATATATATATATATATATATATATATATATATATATATATATATATATATATATATATATAATTTATATATATATATATATATATATATATATATATATATATATATATAATATATATTTATTATATATATATATATATATATATATATATATATATATATATATATATATATATATATATATATATATATATATATATATATATGTGTGAGTGGTTAAATTGTATACATAGTTCAAGCAGAACTTTTTCTATCGTAGGCCACTGAGATTTCACGCAGCGATCTTTTTCATCACATTAAAAGTTGTGCATTTTTTTCTGGCCATATAAAACATTATAGCTGTACTTCATAGTCCGAGTGATCGTTCGTCTCGGTTGTGAACGCTCGGATGTGTCGACTTGTCGACATGTCATTCTGTAGCTCGTTGCTAGGCTACGTGAGAATATGAACATCTGTTTATTCGACATGTATTTCTCATGCAGTACATTAATAGTGCGGCCGGGATTCATGCCATGGAAAGACTATTTATTTTTATGAATGAGGCACATATTTACTTGACAAATATACCTCACTTTTAAAATTTATGAAATGGATAAAATTTATTTGCTTCATTATAAAACTAGCAGAATACAGCATTTGAGTTGTAGAAAGAGTGTGATTCTAGATGAAATGTACTGAATAAATGGTAAGCCTGGTATACACACCTTGATTTTTGGCCTATTATTCTCACTCTGAATGACTCAGCCTAATGGAGGATGTAGTGCATACGAGAAAATAGGTAAATTGAGTCCCAAAGTAGAATTAAAGACCTCAGTATCAATGAGAAAGAAGGCAAGAAATTGGACATCCAAGGGAAAGAATTGATGAAGGTGTTTCCATGTCTGGTTTAACAACGCAATGTTAGATGAGCGTAGCAAAGATTCCATTTCACATACCGAAAAAAAAGGGCTCCGTTTTTATGTTTTTTTGTTTGTTTGTAATTTTGTAATTTTGTGCGTGGCATAGGCCTACAGGTCAGGAAAAAAATACCTATCGACTTGAAACTTTTTCTACATATTTTTGTCATACCAGAATTGGCTGGGATTGTTTTTCAGAAAATGAAACGAATGTAAAATACTTGAAATGTGGAAAATTTTCAAAAACCTTGAAATTTTCACTTAATATGTAAAACATAATTACGAATATTTTTAGTGACTTTCACTATATTCGGATGAGAATAACAGAGAAAGCGTAATAAAAGTATCCATTTGATTGAAAGTTGGGATCAAGTTGCATTGAGGGTTGCGTTGGTTTGCCGCCGGTAGACGGGCAAATGCAACCCTCTATGCATCTTGGTTGGGATCAATTGGTTTTGCAAAGTGTATAGTTATGCGACAGGTTGCAGCACTCTAACTATCAACAAGTGGCGGGTATGGTTTTTGAACTTTTGAAGTAATCCAAGGTCCGTAGACGTGGATTGATCTGACAAGATATTTTTAATTCTAGATTCCCATACTTCTAAGCTCATCTCACAATGCAAATCCCGCGTTTTCCTATAGTAATGCTAATTAAGATTTAATGGCGTCAGATGAATGATTGATAAGATGTTGGTTTCTTAGGTGATAGAAAGAGATTGAAAGGGAACGGTCGTGGCCTATATAGTAGGAATTATTCTGTCATGATGATATCCTAGAGTACTTGGAGAAACCACGAGAAAAAACTGTAATAGTTGCCGGTGTCGAGGATTGAACCGAGGTCCGTTATGTCATCATCTCCTCAATCACATGAAGCGAGCGCGCTAGCAACCGAGCTCCACAAATTGTGCCAGTGAGAGAAAAAGAGAAAAAGAACGTTGAAAAAGAACATTGAAGAGAATTAGAAGAAATTTAGTGGTGGGAAGATAGAGAGAAATGGAATGAATTGAAGATAGGAAAATATAGGTGTGAAGATGAAGAGGATCAATAAAGTATAAGACTGGGATTGAAGACTAGTGAATAGCTCAAAAATCGGCCACCTAGATCTATGCAAAAGGAGATACCCTTTTTAGGAGATTCGAGAGATATTTGGTGGAGTTTTAATATAAACATCCCATCACTTGATCATAAGTGGTATGTTTTTTGGCATCAAAGGCGTGAGAAAACGTGTAAGTATCAATAATTGACAGGCACCGAGTTCGAGTGAAACTGCCTTTGATTGCATAGCACCTTTTCTTAGTTCATTATTATTATTATTCGTTATGTATATGGTACTACCGGCACAGGTAGCTGAGTGGTTAACGCACTTGCTCCTTGTGACCTGGGAGGTAGTGGGCATGTCGGACCCGGTTCGATCCCCGCTACCGTCCATCTTTACAGGGGTTTTTCGTGGTTTCCCTCTGTAGTCTAGGCTAATGCCGAGATGGTTCCCACAATATAGGCCACGACCGCTTCTTTCCCACTATTCTTCCCATTACCCATAATACCTTCATCTCATCATCCTATCATCTCATTAATGATTCATCCGACGCCAATAGATCTCAGTCATCATTACAGCGCGTCGTAAAAACCCAATATGAAAAAAAATATAATATATTGTTCTATTTAATACTTTGGAAACCGTTAGAAAAAGTTCACATTTCTCAAATTTGTAATTTTAGAAAATCATAGGCCTACGATTTCCGAAAATGATGACTTATTGAATAGAAAAAAATTCTTGGTCAAGTTGAATGCATGAATTATTATAGTGGTGAAGCTAATTATTATTCAATCTCTTCAATCACAAAAAAAAAAGTTTCATGTTTTATTCCATTACGTAGTTCATCAACCTTATGAAAACTTGAAACTAAAATGAAATATCATTCAATTTATTTTTATTGCAGAATCGAATGGCCAATTTCCAAAGATGTGTCTATACAACAAAAAATATTCGTGATATTTTTACATATTTCTCAGCTTTCTCAATGAAACATTAATGCAAATGAACAAATTCTCACGATGTTTGTTCATTCTACGAACACAATAAAAAACATATCACATATTCATCCGGAGAAAGGGTTGTTCAAAAACATTTTCTATAATTTGAAAACAATTATCTCAATCACCGATTGACCGTCTCCTGCGTCCAATAACTCTGACCCTCGGAAGTTCCAACCAGTCAACATTATTAGACATGTCACATGCAGTCATCCAACTATTTTTAAAAATTAGTAACAAAACATAAGAAACTATGACAAACGAAGAGTGAAAGGAAATTGCATCAACTTATTATTTTGCCACAGATTTGTCTGTTTATAATATTTATTAAACAATTATTCGGCACATTTGTCTGCTGTAATGATGATAATAAGCGGGTTAAACGCAGGAAGCTGTGATAAAAGCGTGTAGTAAAAGTTTTAACGCGATTTGTTGACGTAAATAGAGAGAGAAGATGACGCGGACAGACGCGAGTTTGACGAATTGTTTACATTGAATTGTGAATGGATGCAGGACGGAAATAATTAATATGGAGTGAGAATATTAACCAGAGGAAAACGCAATGAATAAAGTGTTGTGAAAACAGATTAGGTTCAATTTTTTCATTTCATAATTTGAATCCTGATACCCAGTTAGTTGACTGTACCAATTAATTGATCATTAATTGCTATCTATTATATATGTGTGTATTATCAAAATATTATATACTGAATTACGTATGTACGGTATTATTAATTAAGTACGCTATACCTGGACGTGTTGCCATCATTATATGGACAGAAGAATGTCACTCAATACATACAAAGATGTATTCAAATGGAACAACTCCTACCTTTCCGTTCTGTATTATATTTATCTTATCAAATGGCGAACATTCACCGTCTCTCAAATGTATATCCATAGTTCATCATATTTTCTTTTGAACGTCCATATTAACATGACAACATAAATAAACTTGTATCCACGAGAGAGGAATGCGGTCTTCCAACCAAATATGAAATAATTGTAGAAAATATACTGTAATTGTGGAGTAACTCTCTACAGCTTCAAACACTCGAGGCTTTTGAAAGTTGTACCGTTGAGTAGACATATATATATATATATATATATATATATATATATATATATATATATATATATATATATATATATATATATATATATATATATATATGTATATATATATATATATATATATATATATATATATATATATATATATATATATATATATATATATATATATATATATATATACTATATATAATCGAGAATTGTTTGTTTTCTGAACGACCCCACCAACAAGTAGGTTATTTGAGGGTAAGAACGAGTGGGTGTGTAACTTAATAGATGATTTTAAAAAACCATGCGGGACTAGAATCGTTTTCAGTTTCTAACGCTCTAATTGTGAATGTCCTGAAAAATAATTGACCTTCAAAATAATGCAGGTATAGAAAAATTAAGTCAGAGTGTTTGCTCAATTCGACCTCCACCAACAGCTAGATTATACGGGGTTTTCGTATGAGCAGGTGATTATAAGAAACTATATGAAGTGATGACAAGTGAGAGGGCGCTTACGAAAACTCATGCCTCATGTGGGATTCGAATCCACACTCAAGTTTCTTCAGTTTCTGAATGCTGGGCTTCAGCTGACTGAGCTACTGAGGGTGGTCAGGTACAGAAATAAGACGAGGATATTTTACATTTGTATTTGTTATGTTGGTAAAGACTACCCACAACTCTCGTGATCACGAGTGTATTGCTGTAAAAATGTGTGTATGTTTGTTGATATTAAGATTGAAGATGACGGGCAGCTGATTGAAGTACGATGAATTGTTAAATTACATGAATGTTTATTATTAGACGGGTATGAAAATATTACGAATGAGGTGGGGGGACAGGGGGGTGATTAGTATTCCTATTAACACGTGGCACTTGATATAGTTGAGAAAACGTCAAGTGTCAGTGAGATTAGAGAAGAATGGAAATGTTGAGATATGAAAAAAAAAGTTTCGGCTTAAAAAAGAACCCAATAGTTTGCGTTTTTGCTCAACACATTTTTCCAATGTAATGGTGGAATAACGCAACGAATTAAAAAGCATACTTTCAGTGAATAAGTAGTCGATCAAACGACATCAAAATGCATCCTGATGAAATTCACCGATAATTGATGCACATATACAATGCATTCATGTACGCCATGTATACGGTCTATTAAAAATTTGCCTCAAATTAGCAGATATTGATTCAAAATATCATTTTATTTTCGTAAAAAAAAAATCTGTGACCGCAAGTGTGCGCGTATTTTACCAAGAATGTGTATTGGCGTTCAGAGGATTGGTTTGGTAAAACAATGAGATGAGACAAAATCAAAATTAAAATGCTGAAAACTTCGGTCGTGATACTTCACAGCGTGAAAGCTTTAAACGATTAGGCGACGCCTGCGGATAATTGGTGGCACAGGGCTTTCATACATTCGATTCTGACTCAAATACAAGACCACATAATCGTACAGAACAATAAGTTATATTGAATACGACAAAAATTGAGAATTGAATTATAACAACCCAACGATTAGGAATGAAATAAATCAAATGAGACAAAAATGATTCATAATATAACAAATTAATATCATAACAAAAGTCGATAATTAAGATTCATTCCTATCATTTGATCTTATTACTATACCTGACACTTTGTATAATTTTATAATATCATGTTTGATTAATGATCACTAATATGTGTCAATTGGTAACCTTACTGCTTATGACATATACTCTTCATTTAAACAAATATTGATAATGTAGAGTGTAGACCATGCACAATATTTTTTGTACACCCGTCAAGATCAGCGTAGCCGAGAAACTGCTTTATAAACCGGAGTCAAGTTGTGCGAGGGTTCGAGTAAGCATAAGACATGCATTTTTTTAAACACCATTCATTTGTATATATGGTCCGCTAATCACTAAAAAAAATAGGCTGCTACTGGGGACTGCATTCCTGTACGAAATAACCTGGTTTTAGCAAGGTTTTAGTGATAATAAAAAGATGATATACAAAAAAATGCCAGAAAAGCATTAATATTCTATACTAACAGCTGGTAAATAGCCATCTTGAATCTTGGATTTGAGCTAGACTTGACTTATCTTGTACGGAAGCATCCCCCAGGGGTCGTTAGGCGAACCATAATCATCAAAAAATGTTATATTTATAAGTTGTATTTGAAATTGTATTATCAATTATGTAATAGACGTGATGCAGATGAATGGGGTATGATATAAGACTCAGACACAATATGAGATTATACGTGGTATGTATGTCACATCTACGCATGCGCCATGTGGGTGCGGTTTACGCATAACACATGAGTTATGCGACTGCAATTACCTTTACCCCTGAGGAATATCCAAGACATATACGTAACTCGACACTGCTGATCGCTAACACTATATAATAGGACGGGACCCACGTTCGAACAATCAACACTCTCATGGGACACTCCTGCGAGAAGAAAATAAATGCTCGAGACAACTTAGCGACAACAGTGAATTATAGGGCGGGACCCTCGTTCGGAGAGTCATGTGTTTAACTCAACACTCCTATCGACCACACATATCGACACTATATAATTAAGAGTTCAACATATTTCTACGACCGTCGTTCAAGTTATGTTATTGTTATGTTAATGTTTCATTTACGGCTATTATATGAAACTATTCATTGAGGACATTGTTAACTTTTTTTTTACATATTAATATGTAATAGCTGTTTTGTATTGTGCGTTCAAGTAAAAACAATTGAGAGTTTTGTAATGGGTGTTGGATGAGGATTGACTTGCCACCAAAGCTGGTTCTTATATTGAAATATTTTTGGTTTTCGACAAATGTTTGGTAAATTTACTGATTAACGTACCACGCCTTTTTTTCTAAGTTTTCAGTTTTTTTCAATTTTTTTAGGAGTATATAAGCTCCTTTCCGCCTGCCGGCGGTATACGCGAGGTTTATACACCAACCTGACCTTAACCTAACTGCACCAACCTGACCTTAACTGCATTTATTGATAAACATGAAATATTCAATTTTAATCAATTTGGATTTAGGAATAAAATGTCAACCATAAATGCAATTAACGATAGTATAGAACATATATTAAAGTCAATGGATGAGCGAAAATCTACTATGGCAGTGTACTGTGATCTTCAAAAAGCGTTTGATTGTCTGGACCATAAATTACTTTTAATGAAACTCAGGAGAATGGGAATACGTGGAATTGCAAATGAGTTGATAGCATCTTACCTTACATTTAGGAAACAACAAGTTCAGATCAGGCATTTTTATGATGATGGGTCAGCTAAATTAATTTCTTCTGAAGAAGGGCTGATAAGCAGTGGCGTACCACAAGGGTCAGTATTAGGACCATTGATTTTTATCTTATATATGAATGATTTTAATATAAATGTACCTAATTCCAAGATCACAATGTGTGCGGACGATACCACTATTGTTATCACAGGTAGCGATGTCACAGAGGCATCAAAATGTACTAATTTAGCTCTTGAGCAAACTACATCATGGTTTAAATTAAATAAGTTGGTTCTAAATAACTCAAAAACGAATTTGATGTTCTTCAAAAATGTGCATGATAACAGAACCATAGAACAGGGATTCACAATGCCAGATGTTATTAATGAGTTGGAAATAATAAATTGTGTGAAAAACACTGCATTTTTAGGTCTTAAAATAGATGAAAATATGAGTTGGAAAGCACATATTGATGATGTGTCCAAGAAACTGATCAAAGTATGTTTTGCATTACGTATATTGAGAGATCAATTCAAAATCGAACATATGAAAAGTATATACTTAGGTTACTTCGAATCGCTGTTACGATATGGTATTATTTTTTGGGGTGGAGTGTACCAGAGTAAAAGAATTTTTAAAATACAAAAAAGAGCACTAAGAATAATTTTAAAAAAATGGAGAAGGTGTTCCTGTGAATCAATTTATAGAGATTTCGGTGTTTTAACTTTACCGGGACTATATATTTATGAAACTATCTTAAACATACGACACAACCTGAATATTTTGAATCTTAACTCTGATATTCATCAGCACAACACACGTCAAAATGAAAATATACGTAGCATAGCACATAGAACCATTTTATTTGAACAGAATTGTACTTTCAAAGGAATAGGTTATTATAATAGTTTACCAAAGACTATCACCACAATTGAAAATAAGGGCATGTTTAAACTATCACTTAAAAATTTTTAATACAAAAAGTAGTATATTGTGAAAAGGATTTTATTGATGCATGTAACCACCCATAAGTATATTTTTTAATTTGACTTGACTCAATATTTTTAAATTGTGTCATTTATTTTTCTTTTCTTTTTTAACTGTTCCAATTTTAATGTGTATATTATATGTTTGTATTTGTTTTGTATCATGTATGTACCTAGTTATATGTACCTGACGTGCCAAATATTTTAATATGAAACTGTTTACACCCTGTAAAAAGAATATTCTAAATCTACTGGCAGAAGATTGAATAAGTAAATAAAATAAAACCATACTGCCCACCTTTGTCAGATCACAAAGCATCAACTATAAGTGAGTAAAAAACATATTAAAACAAACAAAATACAAAATTTCCAAACTATACACACCATAGATATAAACAAGATCTATCAGAAAACACAAAAAACGCGAACATCAAACCAAAATTGTCCATGGTACATTAATGAGTAAAATCACTAAATGGGTATATTCAGTCAAATCTGTGTAAATAATAATAAAGAGCCGTCCTCCGTAGCTCTGTTAACTAAGGCGCCGCTTTAGACACTGTGTTGGGCGTGGGTTTGAGTGCCGCATAAGGCATTGGTTTTTGTAAACGTCCTAATTAATTTACTATCACTTCATAATTTCATTACCACATAGTGACACATACACATTCGTGGCTCTAAATTACCTAAATGTTGGTCAGGTCGTTAAAAAGAAAAAGAAAAATAATCATCAGAAATTAAGACAGAATTTATCATATTAGGTGGAGGAGTTGAAAAAAAGTTTCACATAGATTGTTCATTATAGCCTGAACTTCAATAGATTTGTATGACAGTTTGTTATAGAATTCACCGTTTCACTAAAGTACTAAACTAAGAATTAATGGAAAATGATATATTGTTATCCAAAGTTGTTGAACAACTTCACTGGCGCAATATAACCACGTTGTTGACGCGTCGTAAGACCTCAGTATTCAATTGACCAATGTAGATGGGCGTGACTCATACGGAGCAGGGGAAATTTTAGATACCTTGATTGGTTATTTCCCTATTTTCCCCTGCTTCACTGTCCACTTGATTGGTTTTTATATTTTGTGACATCACGAGGGCGGACGATCTACATCGGTCAATTGAATAACTTTAATATAAGTTTCAGCTATTCCAAGGTTGATAGATCCGATAGTACATAAGTTCGTTATACCATAGTCAATAATGATCAATTATCATTTTGAGTTGGTAGGATCGCCCTTGTGATGATCCTTATGAAAAATCTAATCATTATTAATAGGGAACTTAACTTTCTACCTGGTTTTCGAAATTGTTTGAGAAAATTATATTGTTCATAAATCTCACGGCCTTTTGCCAAGTAATTACCAATGGCTGCAATTGTTAGTCGTATTTATACTTCCTAGAAGTATAAAAAACAATAATCCAATAATGTAATCTAATGTTTGTTTCTGTAACATAATTCGTGATGTTGGCAAATGCAATTTACTGATTCTAATACGCTGATAACTATAGCTATTGAGAAATCAGTGAAATACCGAAGTGGGAAAATCCAGCCTCTTTTCCCGAGCTATATTTCCCGCAAGATATTGATTGTAACGTTTCATCAAATGGGTTTTGAGGTTTTGATATGGCTTTCAGTTGAAAATCGTAGTCACAATAAATACAAATACATTTTTCAAGACTTTCACATACGGTGGAAAAGTAAAGGTCACAGATGCAGCGCAGTCCTGGTTTTAAATAATTGAAATGGGGTGGTAAGATCGCCCTTGTGATGTCCCGTCCAAACGATCCTACTCTCATTCATATAGCCTTAATAGGAATTCAATTATTCTGTATCAAATTTCGATGTTGTTAGAAAAAAGTTTTATGATTGTTCAATTTTTCAATCTTATTGTGATTTTTCTTGACATTTCTTCAATTTTATTATTTCTTCATTACTTCGCTGATTTCTTCGCCGAAGTGCGATGGTGACTTACGCTCACTTCAATTTCATTTCACAGGTAATACCTTCTCAGAACACAAATCACTCTACGCGATAATAACTCACAACTGCATCATACCATTCCAACTGTTTGACTTTCATGAGAAGTTATACAGCAAAACTGATTCACTCTTACGTAATTCTTTTTTTCTCACCGTGATAGAATATAACAGTGTAGCTGATAATTAATCGTTCCAATTAAAAGTTAATATTGCTTTTCTCACTACATTGGTAATAGTCAAGCCATCACACTATATATCGATGGATCGACACGCCGAACCGTCAAGGTTGAGGTATAAGGAAAACGGTCGATTGGAAACGCCAAACTATAGCTCACAACTATAGTATATAATATAGTTATATCCATGGAAGGAGAAGGCTGTTCACCAACAAAATAATTGTTGAGACTTCAGTGATTGCATAATCTCGCTGCATCTTCAAATATTCATTTAAGAGAAGCTGTTATTTTCTATTTTTTTCATTCATATTTGGTTTATAGTGATGTACTGTACTGATTGATGACTATACGATCCAATGGCTTCGGTGAATGATATATGAGATGATGAGATGGTGAGATGAAACATTATTGGATAGTGAGAAGGAGTCGGCCGTGGCCTGCTATTAATGAATCATCCCAATATTGATCTGAACGACAGAGGGAAACCACGGAAAAAACCCTGTCAGGATGGTCGACCACGGTGCGTAAATCGAAGTCTATAGTCTCCTGAATGACGCTTCAGTCTGCTAGCCACTCGACCACCCATCTCAGTAATGATACAACTATGTTTCTCATCATACACCTTATCTTGAGAAAATCACACACTCTGAAAATACATCCAGATTTACAAATACAACACATTTGTGTTTGTTATGTTGGTAGAAAATATTCATCTCTCGTGGATACAACTTTATTGGTATAATTCTTCAAACACTTGCTGTGTGGAATGGCCTCCAACTGATGATTGAACATGCAGGTCTCGAGCGACCGTCTTTCTTATATAATAGAACGAACGGTAGGACGTTTCGATAGGTGAAGAAGAGAGGTGTGTTATCGATGTTGGTTTACCACGAAACACGATTTCGC
This sequence comes from Brachyptera risi, assembly GCA_964007535.1. Classification (NCBI taxonomy): domain Eukaryota; kingdom Metazoa; phylum Arthropoda; class Insecta; order Plecoptera; family Taeniopterygidae; genus Brachyptera; species Brachyptera risi. Next base: position 26,085,244 of record OZ023331.1, on the reverse strand, counting down.
TTCTAGGTTTGTGTGCAACAGTTGTGAGCTACGATATAGTGCCACTCGAAGTCGAACCCGGACTTTCCTCCTTGGATATAATACATATATATATATATATATATATATATATATATATATATATATATATATATATATATATATATATATATATATATATATATATATATATATATATATATATATATATATATATATATATATTTATATATATATATATATATATATATATATATATATATATATATATATGTATATATTTATATATATATATATATATATATATATATATATATATATATATATATATATGTATAATATAAATATATATATATATATGGAAGAAATATGTCAGATGCGGTCATTTGCCCTTGTATGAAAAATTTGCTTGGTTCTGGAAAGAACCTCTTTTCTCGACGTTTCGGTGAACTATATATATATATATATATATATATATATATATATATATATATATATATATATATATATATATATATATATACATATATGTACGATATATTATATTTTTCAAATTCATTGTATTTTTTATATCATATATATAATAAATCCAAGCTTTTCAAGACAGAGATGCATAATGATCCATGATTATATCTGTAATTGATTTGAAAAATAGCAATTATTCTGAGTTACTTGAATGATTCATCTAGCCCTTATCAAAAAGTCTCATCTCAACATGTCCCAGAGTCGAACCCGGATTTATAGACCACATCACACACACACACACACATTTGTTTCTAACACAGTGACAGGTTTAATATCTCCATTATACCACTCAACTAACGTACATTCAGCAATCAATCACCGAGTATGAGTCTCGAGTCACGCTCGCGGGTTTCTTATCTAGAGATCTCCAAGATTACACGGCTACATTGAAACACTGGAGATAAAGGCACGGTCACATTGAAATGTTGATAGACTGCTTCATTTACTGTTAAACAATTCGACACGGAAAGTAACAATAGAATGAATTTCTAAATTTCAATATGGCCGAAGAATGGTTATAAAAGAAAAGTCAACAATATGTTATATTCCAAGCAATGTCATTGTTGAATATATGTGCTCGCTTCATTTCGTGACTTTTCTCCAGTTCCAAGTTTAAACAGTAACAGCGTACCCGTAACTTTTCCTGGGCAATGCCTAGTGGAAGAGAATGAAGAGAGGAATACTTCTTGGGGAGATCTAAATATGTGATTGAAGCTTCGTGTCACAATACAATTTGAGTAAAGTCATGAATTATTGGGACATAAAGCCTTTCTACTACACTCTTATTTTAATTGCACAATCAAAAGAGTCTTTTAACATTGTGATATGGATCTGCACTGTGATTCCCGTTCTCGATCTTTAACTTAACAATCTTTAACTATTAACAATTCAAATCGTTAAAGTTAAAGACTACATCCTTAAAGATCGAGTCCCGTTTTCCGATCTTCCCCGTTATAGATTGTTAACATTGCTTGTTAAAATGATGACGTATTTTCTAGTCGACGTCATCGATGGCACATCATTAGCCAATAGAAAAAAAGTATGCATCATTTGAATCTAGAGAGCGTATATAGGATTAATAGAGCCTCTCGATCTAGAAAGGACTGGAGCTCTTGTCAATTTCAAATTCTTTAATTTCACTGTCGCGACTTTGATTTTCTTCTAAATATTCAGAATTATAATTATTCATGGTATTTATTCATTCAGTTTTGAGAAGTGTAGACTAGCCCAAACATAATCCAGGTGAATTGCTATCGACACAATCAACTGACAGAAAGAAGGAGACACGGTTTCGTCCCCATCCCACTTTTGGTATCAAAAAAGCAGGTCAAAAACTAAATGATTGCCAAAATAAATGAAGCAATTGACCACTAGTGATAGGCGTGGCTAATCGCCAGGCCACCTTGATCCATACTTCATGTGGGCATTTAGAGATACTCTGATGAGTAAATGTCATTTTTCCCATATAACAAAGCTCATTTGATTGGATGTTTTGTTTTGTGACGTTTGTGGGCGGGTCAATCACTAGTCGTGAATTCAAAAACGTTCACCAAGCTGTAGAATGTTCGTGTTATTCAATATTAATTGATAATATTTTCGAATTATTAGGTGACCGCCATTTAATGGGATGGTCTTTGAAAACTTAGCGATGGGGGTCTTGTAGATCTATGAGGAAATCTCAATTAACGATCACCCTAAAGACCGTAATCTTCAAAAGTGGAAAGGGGATTCAAACTTTAGATATTAGGCCTACCAATCTTTAGTGACGTACATATCTTTAAATCAGTAGTTACAGATTGTTAAGTTAAGGATTAGAGAACGGGAATCGCACTGCTGTTCTGTTCACCTGTTATCGAGTGGAGATGGAACTGATTATTTTATATATATATATATATATATATATATATATATATATATATATATATATATATATATATATATATATATATATATATGTTGTTATGATGGATATTATCATCACTGAAAAATGCCACCACGTCAGGAATTTTTTCCCTCTGGGATTCTCTGACGAGGTGGTATTTTTCAGTTATGAATCCATCATATCAACATCACGTGCTGTACGTTTCAAGTCATGTACCGGTACTCATATATATATATATATATATATATATATATATATATATATATATATATATATATATATATATATATATATATATATATATATATATATTTAAATATATATATATATATACATATATATATATATATATATACATATATATATATATACATATATATATATATATATATATATATATCACTTGACCATATATCACCGGTGCTCATATATATATATATATATATATATATATATATATATATATATATATATATATATATATATATATATATATATATATATATATAGTTACATATCATATGAATTTGATATATGAATTGGATAATAATTATTTCATAAATATATTGAGTATACATAGGCCTGTATTTACTCAGTCCTGTGTGTCAGGAACGCCGGCGCGCGCACACTCTCATCGTCATAAGAAATGAGTGGCTTGAAATCGCCAATCATGTCTAAAATCACGTCTTCTGTTCTTGCTGAATGAAATAATAACCAAAACTCACCTATGAGACGGACTCATTATCCTTAAGATTGTATTGTAACACAACTATTGAAACACAGAAAAACTGGCCATTAGGCCTACATGTAAAATTACGGACGGAAAACAAACGTCAAACATTACATTTCATATTCTGTTCCTGAAATCCATTTTCCATGCTGACTGTGGAAACATCAAACCTAAGCCGAGAGAGTTTTTCATTTTTTATGCATACAATTAAGAGATACCGGTAAAACTAATAAGCTACATTTCCTTCTTATTCACGCATTCCTCATTGGTGCGCATTCGGTCATGTTTTACATGATGTGTCCCTCTAGTAAATATGTTAATTGTGATATGATAATGTCCATAATAATATATTATCAATCTGGAAATACAACCGAGAATCATTATGAAACTCTGGAATTTGCTTCAAATTAGGCTTGATTATTATTCACTATGAATGATGATAATTGACCAATGTAGATGGGCGTGACTTATACGAAGTAAGGGAAATTATATATACCTTGATTGGCTATTTCCCTATTTTCCCCGGCTTCACTGTCCACTTGGTTGGTTTTTATATTTTGTGACATCACGAGGGCGGACGATCTCCATCGGTCAATTGATTCTGAAGATCCAATTTTGAGACGTTTTTATGTGGTTGTTAGTAAACTACTGTTACCGACTGAGCAGTCGCAACTTGTTCAAGGTTTTCCGTGGAGGTGCCGAGTTGTTCCCCCACCTTCGCCACCTTCGGTTCGCTCGACCAGTTCATCTTCACCGCATTTACACTGAAATACGTCACTATTTGGTAATAATCTCGCCACTTATCGGCTCTAATCGATTGTCTCTTGGACTTTAATCGATTATCTGTGTTGTTTACCACGTGTTCAATTTAACTTGAAGAAGGTATATTTAAATACGCGCATCATTTTATCAATAAACCGTGACATACATTCAGCACGAAGCTTCCCGTAACACGTGGCTAATTTATTCAAAATGATAATAATTATTCATTGTTCTTTACCAATCATGATCACGAGATTGAGTTATTTTTATACGATAAACCAGAAAAACGCACGTTAGGCCATATACACATCACAATCGCAGATTGTCTTATTTCGCAAAAAAATATATATAAATGATATGAACATTAGTCAACAACCTATAACAAAGATTTGATATTTTGGAGGTTGAAACTGAAATAACTATGACCAGAGAAGAGGCGCTATTTCTTCCCATGTGATATCCTAATACCCAACCCCATTTGACAGAAAAAGTTGCAAATGCGCAGTTATTTGTGAGCAAGGAACTTGAGAAAAGTCTTAACTGATATATATATATATATATATATATATATATATATATATATATATATATATATATATATATATATACACACATATATATATATATATATATATATATATATATATATATATATATATATATATATATATATATATATATATATATATATATAGGCCTATGTATATATATATATATATATATATATATATATATATATATATACATATATATATATATATATATATATATATATATATATATATATATATATATATATATATATATATATATATATATATATATATATAATATAGCCGCCACACATTCGAATCGTTTCGCCAAAAGATGAGAGTGGAAGAGATTGCAATTACAGATCATATTTTTGTACAGTAGCGCTGAGTAAATTAGATGTCGCCCCACAGCTCATCCGGAGACATCGGTCGTCTCATTCATTCCAATAATTTCTTCCGCAACTCTCTATCCTCTATCTCTATCTATCTCTATACTCATAGGATAACATTTTCAGCGTCAACGTATACATGTGGACAATCGTGTTGTGACTTTCCTTGCATAATGAATATTCACGTGAGGTACATGTCATTAGTATGGAACGTTCCATGTAGGTAGGTAAAAATAGATGGCAAAAATATCTGGTGTTCCGAAGTTCCGAAGGGCATCAGCTAATCAATATTATAATACGGGAGAAATACAGATAATTTTGACAGTCAGTATATGATGTGAATA
>OZ023331.1:26032600-26075100 GCA_964007535.1 Brachyptera risi | reverse complement strand
GCGTGCTTGCGTAGAAGACAGTGAGATACGAGTAGTGTTGTTCATCTCCCATGAATAAGTGTGTTTTAACTCGGCTTCATCGTCGATGACAAGTTACAAGTACTTAAAGAACAAGGTAGATGATTGATTCTTCAAATCACAAACAATGAACATCATCATTCATCAATCGATCGTTAGTAATCAAACAACAATGAGTCAACTTCGACTTTTCATTATAAGAACAGATACAATTTATCGTATCACTTGATTGACGATTATTTTAATGGGTGATTAACATTCGTATGGTCGTAAAATACGTACAGTTGTGGTCACGTAAAGTGGGCGGCGACCAAGCTTCATTCAAATGCATCCCCGGAGAATTTACTGACATCATATCCACTAAAACAAGCAGACATTGTGCGTACATACGCCCACCGCTAAGAAACTGTGAGAATATAGTCAGTAAAATATAAAAAAATCTCTTCAAATTTAAATTCAAATTTCAAAAATACATTTTATGTCACCTCAAGTGTACTTTCTTGATTAATCACCATCACGGCTATGATTACCACATACTTGATTCAAAATGATATGTTTTACTATGGATTAATGACAAATATAAATGAGTTACTTAGAAATACAATGGGAATAATATTGTAAGCATCGGTTCAATATTTATCGGTTTAATATTCATCCAAATAAATAATTGATGGCTTGTTAATTATATTGAATATGGTCTTGTATAGCTTCCCTTCTTTCACAGACTGAAGATGTATTCTTCGCACCGGCACATGTAGCTGAGTGGTTAACGCACTCTTTTCGTGTGATCCGGGAGGTGCGGGGCATATAAGACATGGTTCGATCCCAGCCACCGTCCATGCATCTTTACAGGGTTTTTTCGTGGTTTCCTCTGTAGTCTAGGCTAAATGCCGGGATGGTTCCTACAATATAGGCCACGACCGCTTCCTTTCCACTATCCTTCCCAATACCTAAAATACCTTCATCTCATCATCCCATCATCTCATTAATCATTCATTCGACGCCAATAGATCTTAGTTATCACTATAATGCGTCGTTAAAACCCAATATAAATAATGATGAAAAAATCTTTTATCTATGCTTCTTTATATGGGACAAGTGAATCAATCGCTTTGTGGTGCGCTGAAGTGTAGATATTCATTTCGGCAGACCGGGGTTCGATGCCGTCATTTCAGACGCCGACCATCCTGACTGAGGTTTTTGTGGTTGTGACAATGAAGTGAATAGTGGAATGATTATTTATTACAAAATGATTCACATCCACGATAACTTCTCATCATTCAAGAATCAAGCAGACTGAAGAGGGCTTCACTTTAACTATATACGATATACATTCAAATTTAATTCTGATTTGAGTGGAATTATTTGAAGTAACAAAATACAAAAATACCAGAGCCTGTTTCAATGTACCACAGTTGACCGCATGGTAACTATAGGCCTGACCATTACATTAAGCCCATATATATATATATATATATATATATATATATATATATATATATATATATATATATATATATATATATATAATTTATATATATATATACATATATATATATATATATATATATATATATATATATATATATATATATATATATATATATATATATAATACAAAAATACCAGAGCCTGTTTCAATGTACCACAGTCGACCGCATGGTAACTATAGGCCTGACCATTACATTAAGCCCATATATATATATATATATATATATATATATATATATATATATATATATATATATATATATATATATATATATATATATATATATATATATATATATATATATATATTATAATTTTATATATTATTATAAAATATCAGTATTCACTTGTTAATGAACCATGAAAGATATATTGTTTTTTCCATAAACGTGTTTCTTGAATGTCTTATCATTCTGTCATCTTCGTCACGTATCCGATATGAAAACTGAGATCCCGATTGACCGTCCCTCCTATCTATTACCATCAACCATCGTGTGTTTCGAGTAGTCAGTTTGACAGGCAGCTTGACGGTATTTTAAAACGCCGAGTGAAGACACATTGTTGTGATGCAGTAAATGTGTCATGACTGGCCGTGAGAGATAACACGAAGAAAAATAGTTAGATCTAAGCATAAGAGAGATAATTTATGGTTGGAAAAAAATTGACATTTTTAAATTTGTTCTTCTAATGTGTGTAATGCCCGATTTTTATATGGTGAAATTTTAAATCCAATACTTTCAATAAACCTGGAATGCAAATTTCTATGATTTAATGTATCACAAATATTTGCATTGTTACTTACACGCTTCCAAATGATTGGGCCTCTGTAAGCCCAATGGTGTATAGTGATCAAAGACACCAGTGATAGTGATGAGTTACTCTCTGATTGGTTGATTTCTTTCAACCCCTTGAATAGCATTGCACGGATGAACGAAATACTATATATAGACTATTACTGAAATAATATTTCTTAGTATTTGTTGATAAGCATAAGCAATTGTATGTTGATGAATATATGAAACAAATATATAAAAGAGAATAATACGTGAATAATAACGTTGATAAGGATCATTGGTTTAGTATCAACTGCCTCTCAAACAACTGTCTCACAAAACATACTGACTTTAACTCATACTGACTCTAGAAAAAACTGTATCTCAGAACGACTGTCTCTCAAAATATCTGTCTTTCAAACAAAGTGAACTTATCCGTAAATTCTCTACAGAGTGTACAAAATGGGGTGGGAGTTTCTCCTACCAGTTTGCAAACGATTATACTATTTATCTCGAAAATACACACAGTTGCAAAGTCCCGGTTATCCATGATATTCCAGTTTTTCTGGATTTAAAACGAAAGAATCCGCGTAATCTTGGTACTTTTTTTCCCAACATTGCTCTTATGAAGATGCAGTTGTTCCGAGAGGCAGTTGTTCTGAGAGTCAGTTGTTCGAGATTTCATCGATTTCATAAGAGCAATGTTAAATTACTTTGAAAAAAAATCATTACTTATTTTAATAATGAAAAGTTACTTTACTATTAGTAGTATACCTAGTAGTAGACCTATAGCAGGACTACTATTCAGTATTTAAATGAGATACTCAAACGATAAATGTGTTTTCAAGTTTTCAAGACCGTTCAAGACTGTCTCGATGGGGTCTCTTTCAACATATCCATTTCCACGATGCAACTGCGTTCGCTTCACAATTTACTTCATACTTATGGCCAAAATGAATATAGATTGAATAAATGCAGGTGGTATATATTCTAGAATGAAAATATCGTATAGTTTTGTACTAAGGTATACATATATATATATATATATATATATATATATATATATATATATATATATATATATATATATATATATATATATATATATATATATATATATATTCAAGGTGCATACATGCTGGGATCGCGTTGAGGTGCTTCGTTCAAACGATCCTACCTTATCATCCTTGACCTCAATTGAGAAACAATGACGTCAAGTCAAGTTTCAGGACCTAATTAAAAAAACATCGTGTTTTAAATGTTTTTCGTCATTATGTGTCAGGTGAGTGTGAATGAAAACTCTCAGGTTGTCAAACTGTATAAAATATTCATGATCGGTGAACACTGCATTTTGACAGCCGAAAACACCTAACAACTTGAAACTTGACTCTTATTCTAACGTATTAGTCATTTATATATCTATACGAAAGACGAAGGCTGTCCACCTACACATATCACACACACACACCCATCATCGAATTGTATTTGTAAACCCGTGGTATTTTCAGGGTATTGGGGATTTTTCAGGGCGAGATTTACAATACGAAAGGTCAACTGCATCTTTCAAAAACGTGAATGCTTTGAAGTTGCGATGTTTTTTTTAGAATGATGTCAAAGTTTTTACAATCATGTTGTTGGTGGATGACCTTATTCTTTCGGACCAGGAGTTAGAATTACTGTAACATTGGAAATTAGTTAGATGGCCAACTATAACTCTGAAGGAAAGTTCTATTCAATTTAGTTTCAATTGTCAATTGTACAAATATAAAATGGTGACATTCAAGTTCACGTTTCTCATTCACATACTTTCAAACCAGATTCGAAATAAACGAAGATTAGAAACTAGAGGAACACATATTTGAAATAAATTGAAGTTTACTCAATTTTAGTTAATTTTAGTTAGCATTGGCCTATATTTTGATGAAGTTTCGGTTGAATAATCAATTGGATTATTTTGGGGAATTTACATGCGTTCTTTCTCACCTCCATAATGAGGACATTAAGGAAGTATTCTTTTCGAAAATATTTGTGATTGATACCATTCTGAATCGTTGTTCTCAAATATACCTTAATTGGATGATACTTAAAATTTGCTATTGATTATTTTCTGTTGGTTACCATAGTCACGATTCATATAATACGATCACCCAAACTTTTCTATTCACTGACATTCAAATATGCCGTATTATGACTTCATTTGGCTACAATACTATAAAGCATTATCATTTCTCTTTTTCATTGTAACAATAACAACAATGGACGCGGTTTATTAGTTGTCACGACCCTGTTGATGAGCCCATGCAGCTTGACAGTTCTGTCGTGCATACAGGTGACATGTTGTGAGACGCAAGTCGAATTGTCAATGAAGAAGATTCAATTACTCATTTGTGCGGCGATAATTCATGGAACCTGTCTCTTGGTTATGACAGATTACATGTAATCATACATCACGATGCCCTTTAATACGAGCTATTACTGTAAACGTTGTTGAAGGAACGCCGTGCAGAACGACTGCATGTGTGTGTACATACACTCTAGTATACTTGACAGAATAGGAAACATGAATGAAATATTTTTATTTTGATAAAATGACCTTGAATTAATTTTTATTTTCTTATGATGACCTAGATAACTGAAAATCAATTAAACCGTTTCTTTTTTTATTTCGAATGAAAATCATTATTGCTCAAAATAATATATAACGATATGCCCTATATTTGAGCATGTACATGGTTCGGTTTTGCATACAGTCACAACTATGTGATGATACGTCATAAGACAGGAGGTGCACCGTAGGTCATATGATAAGATCTTTGGACAGGAGAGTATTCCTGACAGAATTGTTATCAATAACTAGTCAAACGCGAAATATGCGTTGTAAGATGAGCGAGATATCTGAATAAGGTATAAAAGTCTTTGAAGGAGTTCTACCCTTGTTATTTTATCGACTCTGGTATTCTACACACCTTGATATCTGAATAAGCTATAAAAGTCGTTAGAGTAGTTCTACTCTTGCCACTTCATTGACTCTGGTATTCTACACACCTTGACGCATATAAAAAATACTTCATTGTTGGTCAACTCTTGAATCTAGAAAGCAGTGAATCTCGACAACTTAATTCTGTCACAATTTGTATGATATATTTTATGAATATTATCAGTCATTTTATTTTTTTTCTTTAAAACGACTGATCAGAATTGCTTAAAAAATCGTAATAATGTGTAAAATCAATGTATATACATTCAGAGAGAATTTCATTCCATTTGGAGAGATTTTATTTTTCAACATTTTCCGCTCAGCCAAATCTTATGGGGTTTTTAGAAACTTTGAGATGATGATTCTCAAAATCGGTCCGACCGATTCATCCCCAAAACTATACAGTTCTAAGTTGGATGAGTTTGCGTGTACAAAAAAAGTTTCATGTTGATCAGTCAACCCTTGCGACCTGTGGAGTGCTTACAAAAAAAAAAAAAAAAAAACATAGACAAAGCCCTATAAGAGTGGGATGGAGACTTCGCTACGCTCATCAAAAATAGATCTTCTCAAAAGCACAATAATCCAATAGAACAACTTGTTCGAATAGCTCATCTTTTCCAATGCCATTTTGAACATATTGTTGATTTTTTAAATTTTTCAATATATAGGGTATTCTCAACTGAAGTCACCCATTGTTGAATGAGAGAGACAACAATGTGCACCAGTTGGAAATGACCAATCAGAATGTTTGGTAGTCCACCAGTTCGCTGTATTGCTATAGTAACGATTGTTTGTCGTTTGTTACGTGCAAATACCCTATAGGCTATAGCCTATATTCTCAATTAGAGAATCTGTTGGAAATATTTGTTTTGTGTATTTTAAAACTGAATCTAGAATGCTTTAATGTTGGCTAGTTGAGAAACTTGTGAACCGTGTGAGATGTAGAAATTCTAGTTCAGTAGAAACATGGATCTTTTTAATACCTTGAAAGTGACGGAAAATCATGGATTGATTATTCTGGATTGTAACATTTTCAAAGGTATATAGGCTTACACCCTATAGCTGAAAAACTTTTTTTTCAGCTATAGGGATACCTGTTTTAATTATGCGATAATTTTATTTTAATTTGTTTTTTAAAAACAATTTCACTCACACCACCTCCATGGTATTGAAAATATCTGTGTTTCTATCGTAACGAAATGTACCGTTCAAAAGTTATCATCAAAAACTGATATGTCGCTAAATGCAGTTTTAAAGTATTCATTTTTTCCTCAGTATGATATTGCCTTATATTTGCAACCCCACCAACAGTCTATTTGGCTAGGCTATTTGGGGGTACGAATGAACTAATGACAGATGAAAATCATTCATAAAAATCTATGTTTTATGTGGGACAAGAACCCACGTTCTACTTCAATTCAGTTTCAAGGTTTTGTTTTGACTGATTGAGTCAGGGGGTTGGTCGACAATATTCAGTTTATTTAAATCTATCATTGTTGTTGCATGCAGATGCTCATTGAAGAATGGCAAATATATATTCATTTGCTTTTATATACCACGGAAATTACTTTTTAACAACAGATTTTCACTCAGTTTGAATAATTATTTTATGACTTCACAATCAAGAAAAAATACTCAGTCCACAATGGCAAATACAAAATATGGAAAGTTCAAATGGAACTAAACGCATTGATAGCAGAATAAAAAAAATATATGTATAGGCCTATATGGAGAGAGATACAATTCAATAAGTTTTAGTACATATAAATATAATATAGATTTGTATACACTAATTAATTCTGAAAATGTACTTATATAGGCCTACAGTGATTTTAAAAAATGAACGTGATATAATGAATTATCATTTTTCATCATGTCATCATTTATTAAAATATTATTCGTTTGAAATTCGAACGATCTTTAATGACCTTTCCCAAGTTAAAAGCTTTTAGAAGACATTCTATATTCTCAAATTAAAAATAACTTGAACAAACAATTTATTACATTATATTCTTACTCTTTCATCATTCATACTTCAAACGTTTATATATATTATTTCAACCTCAAACAAGAATCCAGTTAATTGACTTGTTTGTGTTATTAATGGATTTTCATTCAACGATTTTCATCCTTTTGATTGTGCAAGCTTGATTGCAAAACCACGTTGCACGAATCTTGGTGGGTTGGTACTGCCGACCGTCACTGCTAATTGATAGGGGAGACGGTCGATCGGGACAGCAGACCAATCACTGGGGTGAGGTATAATAAATAATTGGTTAAAAAAATATGAATCATTTCACAACTGCCGTTTGTCTTCACTTAGCTCGTTATTTAATTAGCTGCTTTTCAGTTTATTAGGAAGCTTAGTTGTATTCTTAATTAAGAGATAGCCGCCCTCGGTAGCTCAGTTAGCTGAGGCACCACTTCAGCTGACTGAAAACACTGCTGAGCGTGGGTTATAATCCCGTATAAGGCATGTAAACATCCTTTCACTTATCATCACTTCATGATTTCATAATCACCTGCTCATTCGTACCCCCGTATAACCTGGCTGTTGGTGGGGTCGTTAAGCAAACAATAATCTATCAAATAAAATTAACATATAAAAGAGGCGTACCAACTGAATAATAATTGTAAATATATTAGTGACATAATTGTAACATTTTAAGCATTGCCAAACTTCGGTACCATAACATGATCGTAAAACAGATTGAGATGATACTTGGTATGCGTATATGTGTGATTATATAAATTAGTACGGTTACGTTTTGGTCTTTGGGTCAAAATCGGTTCCACTACTATCGAGATAAACCATTACGGAATTATGGAAAGTCCCAACGCAGAGAGTTATTCATATAATGAATAATGAATATTTAATGAATATATACGAATATATACGAATATATTTACGAATATAATGAATATATATATATCATATAATGATGAATATCATTCAAATCGTCATAAATCTATCCACATTCATCATAATGTATCAATTAGAGCTCTTGAATTATAGCGTATGCTATGTAGGCCTTTTCATGAAACGGAATTGGGTGTTTTGAAGGAGAAAATAATTTTGTATTCATCAAATATCAATTAAATTGACCACTAGTGATTGGCGTGGGTAATCGCCAGGGCCACCTTGATCATACTTCATGTGGGAAATTAGAGATACTCTGATAGGTTCAATGTCAATTTTCCCACATAACCCATTCCTTTTTCCCAAAAGCCCTTTTGATTGGATGTTCTGTTTTGTGACGTTTATGGGCGGGTCAATCACTAGTCGTCAATTGATGACTGCATATTTTTAAACAGAGCTGCAAAACGAATGCAGTGAGTACAACTACACTTGAAAGTTTCAAAATGGATGTGTGTAATCCTTGATTTTATCGGATAAATTAATATTTTGCTAAACTTACAACTCACACATACTTCGCTTGCCTTCTTGTTCATGGAGAACTTTGAAAGTTTAGATACATTTTCGAGTTATTCACGCTTTTGGAAAGAGTTGTTGTGCTTCTGATCGTAAATCTCGTTCATAAAAATGATTGATTTTCAAAATACAACAGCTTCCCAAAATATAACGGTGGTATTTATGTTCGCTGTGATTATAGTCATCCTCCAACTCTCAATCTCTCTTGGATACAAGTATATATAGGCCTATATAGTAACGTAAGTTGTTTGAAAAGCCAGCGTATTTATTTAAGGTATTAAAATCATTTTTTCTCACCAGTTCATTATTTTTCAACATTTTAATGAATATTGTAAATAATGCAATGTTCATGTATAAACTCCTTGAGAAATACCACTCTGTAACTAATGTTGACTTTACCCTGCACTTATACTCATTCCTTGTTGTCAACAATTCCCTTTCACTTACAATATTTACTTGAGAGTGTAAAATTGTAATTGCATTGTACGTGTATTGTAAATCAAACTGAACTGAACTTTGAAAGTCAACTGGATAGATGTAAATGTTTAATAGAATCTAGTTCAGTCGAGATTTTGCATTATCATTTTCTATAAGAACAATCGTATTAATACTGAGCTATCAAGGACCATATTCAACCTTGGGGGAATCTTTAAACCATTTATATACCTTGAACACGTTGGAGTTTGTATGTATCTAATTTTTTTCCAGTCTGTGTGTTGACACTTTGTAAATAAGAATCAATTTATTATCTTACCTCATCTACTTGATCTTGCTATTCAACTATGGGTAGATCGATACGTATCAACTATAACTATTCGATCTTGATTCTACACTTCATAATATTATATTATAATGTTATCATGAATATCATTATTAATATCATAATATCAATGTTATTTCGAGTCTTGTAGACAATCTTTGTTGAAAATTCAGTGTTTATTGTTTCAACAATAATATTTCTATATAATTTAAAAATCACTATTATTTGTTGTAAATGGAAATGGAATTGCAAATGGAAATTTGCAAATGGAATTTTTGTCACTTAATGTGTAATTCGTATCCACCAATATCCTACTTTTTCCCAATATTCTACCTTTCTAATTTAATTAAGAGCAATGTTATTTTTTATATGCAAATATAGTGTTTTCTTTCTTCGTTGTTATTATTCTCTGTCTAATCCACATATAAGCTTTGTGCTAGGCTTTGTGTAAAAAGTGAACCTAATGTTTTATGTAAATTAATGATAAATAAACAACCTTTACTACTAAATGCAGCAATTTAGTTTGTCATAATTTGTTCATTTCAATCGGACATACTCAATGTGGTTCGATAAAATCATGAAATTATAATTCATTCTTGATATTTTCACCAGCTAATGCCAGCTAATGCTTTCATATTATTTATGGAACGTTATACGTTATACGCACGTATACCCACGTTCACGTTACCCAGAAACAGGCGTACCAAACCGACTGTTTAGTACACACTGCACGTTCCTAACATTAATACACCAGAAATGTGTTCCGAATGTTATTTACATAGGTATTAGATTGGCGAACCTGTTCGAATGTGTTCGAATGTGAGATAACATGTCTCTATAATCTCCCTAGTCTCAGATACTGTTACAGTCTATCTCTGCACATAGAACATAGTGAGAGGGCAGAGGTGAAACTATATACTCTGGCTTGTACAGGTCTGTGCGATACGGCATTGACTTGAGGTATCACACAAAGTTTCATTGTGTTTTGTGTTTTAGCATGGGATATAAAACTTTGGTTAGGGTCACCTATGATCTCTCATTGTGGTGCACATTGGAATAAAATGTTCTCCAGTACATATATAATTGCGTTATGTTCTGTAATATAAAGTGGGAGATACATTTCCAATAAAAGATCAATGTTTTTCAATATTATTCATTGAATTATTATGAATTAAGAATGTATCATGGAAATTTAATAACCAAAACACAAACACATGATGAATTTGATGAAAAAATAATCGGAACTAATTCCATTTTCAACTTCCTCAACCTAACATAAAGTCACTATGCTCCAATTAAGAGGGAACAAGGTAGGGTAGTTTGAACGAGAATCTAGAAGATATCTATATCTATATAGATACCTTCCACATCCCCAAATCACCAAAATTATATAATTATGATTCAATTGTGGTTTACACCTGTCCAATTCGTATGATAGTCTCTAATTCAAAGTCTAATTAGCACTTGAGTTGAAAAATATATCAATAGTGGAATTTTAAAAAGTTGACCTTAAAGACATGTTCACCGCAATTTCTCGATCCATTTCATAATTAATGTACTCTATAAGAGCCGGTTGTACAACTGGCAATTAGCAAATTAAAGAACAAATTAGCGAACAAGCTTGTTATTACTCTCGGTTATGTATGCTATTTTCGTACCTAAATTGATAATTAACCAATCAATATATAATGATCACTTCGGTACAACCGGCTTTAAGGTAAATACATATTTTTAAATAACCAGAAAAAATACATATAAATACGGGATTATTCAATCCACAAATAGTGGTAAACAGACTTGTATATTATTAATGATTGAGGTCACAGAAATTCATTAATCAATTCCATTTTCATAAACTATAGAAAACATTCTCTTTGAAGTTCTTTCCGTGAAAAAATAATTATATAGGCCTAAATGTAGTGAACATAGCCAGCCGCGAGACTTTCTGTGATCTATGTGCACAGTGATTCATACATATAGTGCCAACAATCGTCCGTCTCCTCTATGCGTAAACGATAACGGTCAGGTGTGTTGACCCTTCAACACTCGCAAGTAAACCAGTCCATCATTTCAAAAAGGTAAAATTAAAAGTAGATTCAGATGAACGATATTAACGAGTATCTCAATACGCACAAGACTAATTGAAAACTTCTGCTGTGAAACATATCATTAGACAACTGGAAACATAAATCAAGATATCGACGCATAGTATAATTCATCTTTACTAATCTTCAACATGGAAAACGCTACATGTTTTGTCGATAAGGGTTGAGTGAATTGCTTCTTCTTCCTTTATTTACTTCGTTTCTTTCGTTTTCTTCATGTTCACTTTCCTTTTTTCTTCAAATATTGGACAATACGCTCATTTGGATGTGAAGGGTCCCATCCTTATCGAAAGGTCGACCATCAGGATTAAATCTCGAACCAATCCCTTCTATACTTCTCAGAATGGATTAAAATGATAGTTTGGAAATTTATATAAGAAAGTAATTGTTGATATGTTGAGTTGGAATAAGTCAAATGATGTAAGACTTGGTAATTTTTCAAATAAGCCAACATAAACTGAAGCGGGTGAACTACAGTTACTAGCACTCTAAACCGTCCAAGAGACTGGGTTCTTTTCCTGACACGATATAGAGAATTGTCATTGTTTCCCTCTGTAAAAGGGTAAATGCTGGAATGGTTTCTCAAGAGCAGGCCACGACCGTTACCTTCACACTAAACTAAACAAACACAATATCTCATTTTTCATCTTCCCATCACCTCATTCGTCAGTCACTGGCTCCAATGGAGACATTGGTACATCGCGTCGTTAAACCCAATATATAAATACAAAGTATATTAGCAAAGCACTTATAACGTATCTAGTTGAATAAATGAACTTTAATTTCAAATACCAGGGAAAATAAAATTGCTATTCATCGAAGTTAATTGGTTTTAAATAATTAAAATGGGGTGGAAAGATCGCCTCTGCGGTGCCCAGTCCAAACGATCCTACTTTTCATCCATAGCGTTGATTGGGGAACAGTAATTTTGTATGCAGTTCCGATGTTATTAAAAAAAAAAAATATATATATATATATATATATATATATATATATATATATATATATATATATATATGTATTATATATATTATACATATTCTACAATATTGAATATCAGATCACAGGCGTGGGTTCAAGTCCTGAATGAGAAACTTTTTTTTCTACGAACGGCTAGATTGAATGGGATGTGATTCCGTTACAACTACTATAAGTAGACGTGATGAAGATTATATTCATTTCACTAAACGGTATAGGTTATTTTGGACTTGCAAAATACCAAAGCGCGCCCATGTAACATGGCCAATGCCATGCCCCCCATGCATTTGCCATGCCCGCCAATGCAGCGCCCAATGTAAACATTGGGAAAGTAGGCCTGAACCTAGTTTATATTCATACGTGGACTTCGAGCCTGCATGCAGACTCCGCCAAATAACACTCCGCCAATTGATACCCGTTTACAAATTGCAATACAATGTTTTCGAGTTGAAAATATTGAAAGGAAACTTTCCAATTTATTTCCCGCGTCGAAGCTGTTCAACCTTATCATCATTGCGAAGGGTTTGCATCTAGTTCCTAGTATAAAACACACATGTGGTACGCAGTCTTCACTTCTCACAGGTTTAATTGCCAGTGTCATACAAGCCACGTATTATGATTTACACCATCCACGGGGTTGAACTCGCGACCTCTCGAACCATTAATTACCTGATGCAAGACGCCACCCATTGCTGACAAATCTCACCACAGGTGTCATGCCAAGTTTGATAGCTATACGACGTTCTAGGAATAGCATATATCTGTGTCCAGTTTTAAGTTGCCGCAAGGTATGCCAACGTACATCAATTATATAGGAAGTTTTAGAAACAAAAATAATATGTTTTGTACGGTTTCGATCATTTTTAAAATTTTAATGCTGCCTGATGACAACAGCAGCTATAGATTCTTTTCGGTTTTGATTATCACGTTGATCTATCAATATACGATAATCATTATTGAATTCATGTCAGTTATACCGAGGCGCGTGGCCGAGTGGTAACACACTGAACCGTCATTCGGGAAACCGGGGTACGATTTCCGCCATGGTCAACCATCCCGACAGGGTTTTTTTGTGGTTTCCCTCTGTCGTTCTGGTTGATACTGGGATGGTTACTTAACAACAGGCCACGACCGACTCCTTCCCACCATCCAAAACTCATAATAAAATAACCTTTCATCTCATCATCCCATCATCTCATTCATCATCCACCGACGCCAATAGATCGTAGCAATCAGTATAGTGCGTCGTTAAAATCCAATATAATAATAATAATAATGTCATGCAGTTTCCTAATCAAGGTGAGTCACCGACGAATTTTGAATTATTATTTTTATTTCATTTTACAATCGGTGAAAGTTATTTTTACCCACAGCTAACCAACTTGATCGAGTTGATATCGCCGAATTCTTGGACAAGAGTCTTTCGAACTCGTACTTGACAGTTTCGAATTTTGATGTTTCATCAATTGAAATAATAAAGTAATGAGAAATTCATTTTTCAAATTACAATGTGCAGTGGAATCTAACAAAAAAGTGAATACTTTTTACTGACCGCAGTCTTTAAAAATGTCATCAATTGGAAAATCTCACAATAATACTGACCGATTGAATATTAATGTTCAACTTAAAAAAAATGTCCATGCAAAATAAAGTAGTCTTAATAATTTGTGCATGAAATTGCGATAGCTTCATCACATTCTATTCAAAAAGAGCATGAATAGAAAGTTTTTACGTTGGTTGATTTTTGACACGTTTTCACATGAACTGTAAGCATGTCTTATAGTCTTATACAATATGAAACATTATACTCATTCACGATATAAGTATACAATACAAGTGCTTATACATGTGCCAAACTAAATATTGAAATCGAACATAATAATGTGTTTGGTGTCACAATAGCTTTTTTCGTTTATATTCTATTAATTCCCTCTTTGGAGGAATATGTAGCCCACTTTCATAGCTCAATTCAGAGTACATTTCAGAGTACATTTCAATTTCAGAGTACTCATTCAGATTTACATATCCAACATGAAAAAATAAAAAATAAATTGGTGAAATTTTAATTAAACATGACTGGCTGATAATGAGTCTGTCAAAATAAGACATTGGTAGTTGTGAATTGCTTCATTGGTTTTGATTGGTCTAGAGGTGAAGTAAAAAAACTACTAATATTATATGATGATGATGCATGAGTCATTTTTAAAAGGTATATCTACATATTTCCATGACTAAAATACAGGCATGAGTTGAAAGGATATTGCTATTGCAAATGAAAGACGATCGATCTGATAACCAAAATGAAGATGAGATCGAAAACTTGAGAGAAAACGAAAACAACAACAAGGAAAATATTTTTAAAAATCTGTTGGTTTATTCTTCTCCAAAGAGATTCGATTGAGATGTTCTTTTTTCCATCTCACTATAGCTGTTGTTCTTTTGTTTTATATCTTCTTCTGAACAAGCGTAACCATTTTTATTATAGATTTGTATTTTCAATGTTGATTTTTGTTTCATTCATATTCTAGTCTTGCACCATCCCAACTATGACGCGTCCATGCACAGCCTCCTAAATGACAGAATGTTTATTGCAATTGACCAATGTAGATGGGCGTGACTTATACGAAGCAGGGGAAATTTTAGATACCTTGATTGGTCATTTCCCTATTTTTCCCTGCTTCACTGTCCACTTGATTGGTTCTTATATTTTGTGACATCACGAGGGCGGACGATCTACAATGATCAATAGCTGCAATAATATTGAGTATGATTATGCATGACCAAATAGCTTTCGATTTCTAAACTTTGGAAATTTTTAGGAATTTTACAATTCTAAACTCCACAGCCAATTGACCGATGTAGATGTTCCGCCCTCGTGATGTCACAAAATATGAAAACCAATCAAGTGGACTGTGAAGCAGGGGAAATAGGGAAATAGCCAATCAAGGTATCTAAAATATCCCCTGCTTCGAATAAGTCACGCCCATCTACATTGGTCAATTGACGACTCGAAATAGCTGCGTGGCTTCATCCAGTCGGCCAGTTGGATCATATCATTTGTGGTCATTAGAAGATACCCCGATTGGATATTTGAATTTTACTACAGTTAGATAACAACCCTGTTGATTGGATGGTTTGATTTGTGACGTCAAGGAGGCGGAGACTGCGAGTCGTCAATTCATAGTTTGATACTATTTGTAAATTCTTCAAAAGAGAAATTTCAGAAAATTATTATTAAAACTAGGATAACCATACAAAAACAACTCGACTCAATTGCCCAGGCTTGAAACTATAGAAGATGCTTTTGAAAACACAAATAAGGTATTTTGTGAATCATTAAAATCATTCAATTCTATTCGTTTTGAATTTGTAAAGACCAAAAGAATGAACATCACGATGTTAAATCTTTTCAATGTTGAACATGGTAAACACGTCATATTTTATTTCGTTATAAGTAACATCTCAAAATCAGGGCTGACAAATTTTCAACATTATTTTATCTATCCGATAGAGTATCTGAGAGACTAGTCAACAATCTGAGTTGAATTAATTTTCGAGATTACTCAAGAGCCATTTTAACCATGGACAGAGATGTTAAGAGCTTTCCTTGTTCGAACCGGAGAAGAATTTTGAATACAAAAATAATAATTCAGAAAGGAAATTATTTTCAACCATAAATAGTTGATGTGCCAACCTTGTATACTTCGATTATATCAATGCTTGTCAATCCTAACAAACGCACTTGTGCTGCCATTTAAAATCACCCTGGACCAGCAAACACCCTTGGCCGACGTTCGAACTCACGTACCCCGCGGTTCAGGAACCTTCAACCAACACCCACGCCACAAAAGAGTACAGCACAGAAACAATACGGAGTAATCAATAAGACAATTGAAGCTTCTAAATAATTGCTGCCTTGAAGTGTCAGTCATCTTCACAGCCTGTGAAACTGTCAAACATTCGAATATTCAAATAAAGAACACTGATTAATTAGAGAGGAATGCTCATGAAATGTTGTAAGCCCGGTGGCTCAATCGATCATGCTGGGTCACCATAGCTCGTCATTGATGCGAGGCTCCCCGTAGCTATTGGTTATTGACCAATGAATAATTTATATGATTTTATTACGGGAAAATCCATTTCGATAGTAGGTCGATTGGAACGGTTGAGGGTACAATAAATGCAGTGCATCTTCGATATTTGACCATCATGACGTTACCTTGAGACTGGATAAATATTGTGGATCTTTCTGATTAATTCGGTAATTTGCAAAGAAGACTTTGATGTAGTATATGTCAACATCTGGATGGCCCTGGATAAGCTCCATCTTCGTCAATATCAGATACCGGTATTTGAAAACAATTCAATTTTAACTTATATAGGCCTATATATATAGGCATATATAATATATATATAAATAAATATATATATATATATATATATATATATATTTATAATATATATAAATATATATATATATATATATATATATATATATATATATATATATATATATATATATATATATATATGGCGGCTAGGCAAAATTTGAGGATATGCACTTTTCCAAGTTGATTTTGAACTTATAACATACGTGTATTGGTGGGTTTACTATGAGGCTATATGGGTTCATTATGAAGTTCTTTTTTCACCTACAATTCACTCCAGTAAAGAGCATATTATTGTCAACAATTAAAGCAACTACGATTGTGAACTGTATATAAGTAGATGAGCTATGTCGAATTTTTCATACCGGAAGAAGGAGTTTGTTTGCGAGTTTGTTCTGCGTGCTCCACAGGTCAAACGGACTTCAAACTCGGTCAAACTTCTATATTTTACTACGAGCTAAATTTCTCTGGACCAACACCATGCATTTTTCCAGCGTTGATGTATGAGTCGGAAAGAATAACATCAGTATTCCCACAGGTGGTCAGAATAGAATATGCGACTATTTTCGCAAAACCTATCACTATAACATATCCTTCGTCTTTTTTTGTGAGAAAATTGGACAGTTCTACATCCTGCGGCCAAAAGTTGAAATATAATATCTTTCAAACATCAAGTTGTGTAGATGTATCAACTCAAACCAAATCTAAAAAAATATTCAAACACAACGCTTTTACCTAGCCTCTTTAGCTTTGCAAAATAAGCTGGAAGAATTAGCACCAGGTAGGCCTACTATTTTCACGGATGGTTAAAATGAGAGAGTACCAACTGCGACAAAAATCAATTGACCTAAGCCTCCGACTGTCACAAAATCAACCGACTGGCCTGTAAAAGTATCAAAGTGTCACGTACTTCTACTTCTTGAGCAACCTGTGTATGCGTTAAAGTGGGGTTTGAATCATCTCCTTCAAAAAATTCATTGAAATAAACCTAACCCACCCAGCAACCATATAACAATCAGAAAAAATCTGAAACCTGTGTAACATTTCACGGTCAGTTTAATCGTAATGAACCCTCAAATATCAAAAGCATTTATCGTGGGTGGGGATATTGGAAATCTCTGTGATACTTATTACTCATACAACGCAGACTGTATATTTCTATCGTAGTTGTTCATTGGTTTTAAATAGTGAAAATGGGGAGGTAAGATCGCCTTCGTGGTGCCCCGTCCAAACGATCCTATCTGTCATCCATAGCTTTAATTGGGGAATAATGGTTTTGTATCAAGTTTCGATGTTATTAAAAAAAAAAAAAGTTGTTCATATAGGCAGCGTCACAATGAAACATGGTGAAACTAAAAAGCTATTCTATAGTTAGAATATTTTAGTTGGGAGTTTATGAAAAAAACTTTCTAGTAAAGTTATCAATGTTGTGTTAACATTCGATGAAAATATGGATTTTTTCGAAAAAAAATCCGAAGTTTCTCAAATTTGATCAAAAATATTCTATTCTGAAAAATTTTCGAACCGATTAGAATAAAAAATGATACAGATCTGAGTTGCATGAGTCTGCTTGTCCACAAAAAGTTTCAAATTGATCAAACAAACCATTAATAACAATTGATATTTCAAATGGTACTACCGTTCAATCACCAAAGCCTTTTTCACGAAAAGTTCGAGGTTTTTCAAATGTTCCTACCCATATATTCTTCTTTCAACGGTATTTTTTAAAAATACATCATCATACAAATAAAGTTACCAAAGCAAAATGGAATGGTGAAAAAAATTAAAAAACAGACATTGTATTGTCATATTGTACATTTCATCCGTCAGATTGTTCTCTTCGAAACCAACAGTAGTTGAACCGTCAGTGCTGTGCAGACCCGATAGCTCGCCTGACCCACATAGTCCACCAGCTTCCCACGCGTATCGTGCCCGGGTCCACGGCGTCCCGACCGGGACTCGAAGGACGGCCTTCGCACGTTCACTCTACGAAGCCGTGATCCATTAATCAGGCACATTGATGATGAGCATGCAGCCGGTGTATCGAGAAAGCCGTGGGCGGTGACCAACACATAGGCACATGTAGAGAGGGCTGTGTGATATATACTAGAGAGATGTAAACAGTGGCGATACTGTGCAGGTGTTATCAAATAATAGTATACTTGTAGCCACGAAAGAAGAAGTTCGTGTATCAAACAAATAATCTCAAAATCTTCGGTAATTACAAAATTTGAGTGCACTTTCCCGATTTAACTCTTTTGAAAGATACAGTCACGTTTTTATCATCAAATTTTCGTTGAAAAATCATAATATCCTAAAACTACCACAACCTATTCAAATGTTACAGTGATATTTGTATTTTTTATGTTGTTAGACAACCTTCTTCTTTCGTTGATACAAGTATAGGCCTATATACAGTAATACTTTGGATAAAAACTGAAAATGTAAATATATAAGCATTCAGAAGGCTGAAAATTTCGATAAAAATACAACAAACATTCACTTTAGAGTTTAGACTATAGAGTATATATATACAGCGAAACTTTTAATAAAAACTGAAAATGTAAATATATTCGCAAATTCGGAAGGCTGTTAATTTCGATAAAAACAAACGAACATTCACTTTAGACTAGATGGACAGCCTACATTCCACGGTGTATAATACACCGTGCTACATTCTATGGGAAAAGATGATTAAACAGTGATTTTTTTATAAAAACATGGCCGCCACAGCATCGTGACGGCTCTCTTTTATAGGCTCTCGATTTCAGACCAGGACCCTTATCCTTGAGATTTACGAAATGTGGAATGAGTGAAATTTCAGTGAGATTCCAGTAGTTCCACTGAATATGAGTGAGAAAGCTATCTCATCTCATTCCACAAACTACAACTCACATCTCATGAATCTTGAGAATAAGGGCCCTGCTTGAAACGTTCGAACGTTTCGGTAGCTCACTGGTTCATGACGCATAGTCGCCCGCTATGCCACCAGGTTCGGGTCGAACTTGATAGCTTCTAATTTAAAAAATTATATGAGTTTATCAATATACTTGGTTTTATTCCGTATACATTTACAAGTAAATAAAAGTGGGTGAAAATACGGAGTCATTGTAGGAACCATGGCATGTGTACTTCTTTCAAATTATATACTGAGTACTGACTAACAATTGTTACTATCCAAAAAGAAGCAATATAAGTGAAGCATGCTATTGGAATTGACTACTGCTACTTGTCAAAATAAAAAAAAATAAAAAATCGGCAAAGCCTCGTGTCTTCATTAGTCTACAACTGTTTAACAATATCGATCGAGGACAAAGACGCACAGTTTTCATCCAGAAACAAAACAAGTACATGATTATTTGAAAAACGTCAATGCATCACTGGCTAACTGCCTTCTAATATGGATCGAGCTTACATTGTGGTTTCCACTCGGCTGTCAATCTTGTTCAATTTCATGAGTACTGTCCTTGGACAAACCGATCGCTGCTCTACCTACAGTGTACAATATGAAACTATATGACATGCCTTCTCTACACCTCAAATATTCGCATAAGATGTAGTGCATATTGACACCCAAGATGCTGTGAAAGTAAACAAATCCGATATAGGCTTATTAAAAAGGATATTTACTGATAATGCAATTGATCACTAGTGATAGGCGTGGCTAATCGCCAGGGCCACCTTGATCTATACTTCATGTGGGAATTTAGAGATACTCTGATAGGTGAATGTGAAATTTCCAACATAACAAAGACCATTTGATTGGATGTTCTGTTTTGTGACGTTTATGGGTCGGTCAATCACTAGTCGTCAATTGAATAAAATATAAATACTCATTTGTTGGGGCCATGCGGAGCTCTCATACAATTTCGATCAGATATATGAATTGTCTAGAAGTGAGTTACTTGAAATATAACTTGGTTTATTATTAATCACTTCACAATTTAAATAATGCACAATTTAAACCCAATATCTCCGTTTTACTTCGTAAGAGACTGTTTTAGACAACTGACAGTATAGACCTACAACTGACGGTATGAAAACTGAGGGTATAAAAAATCATTTTGCGTGTTTTTGTAAACATAGCTAATTCCTTGTATCACAACTATTACTCACGATCGGTATATCCTAGGTTTGGACCTGAAATTGGTACATATTTCCAGCATTGGAGGAATAGGGACCATAAGAGACCGTCAAACCAGCAACTTAACTCTCAATACATCTTGCTTCCTTCCTTCCTTCCTTCCTTCCAGAACAATAAAGAGGATAAGAAACAATAAGTGTCGTCAGATTGTTGTATGTAGGAAGACTATTGTTGCCGCCACTGCTATAAAGTTATCTGTATGGCCGTGCATATACATGTATCGCACGGTGTTAATCGCTAATACTTGCCATTATCCATGGTAAAGGCCTAATGATTGATTGATAGATTTGATTGATTGCCTGCATGACGAGGGGGAGGGTACAGGGAAGACGTGTGTGGGAGGAAACAGGTTTTAATTATTATGTGGTAATCAACAGGTATCTGTAGATGACTTTCAATCGGAAATGTTTCGTTGATGAATGAGGTATATATAGGCCTATAGGGAGGAGTGAAAAGTATTGATTGATTATGTTCGCTTGATAATCCCAGCTATAGCTAGGTTATTTGGGAGTGTGTATGAGCTGATGATAGATGAATGATGGTTACAGAAACGCACGCTTCATACGGGAATCGAACCTGAATCAGATTTGACATCAGTATCTATAAGGTGCAATGCCATGTCAGATTATGTGCAGACTGTTGCAGATTTTTCCTTGAAAAAGTTATGAAAACATTTCAAAATTGGTTCACGAGTTTTGAATAAATTGAAATGCGCGTAGATCCAACTTATATTTCCACTTTCCTAGAAGGAAAGTCTACCATTAGAGAAATTAAATATTTTTTTATATGAGAAAAAAGACAATAAATTAATAACTCCATGAAATAGCATGAATTTCAGCACTGGATTTATAGTTTGACTTGACGAGATTGGATTTCTGAAAAATCAAATACCGAGTTATTTTGGATTTATAGTTTGAATTGACGAGATTGGATTTCTGAAAAATCAAATACCGGGTTTTTTGATAAAATGTATCTGAAATCCCCAAAATATAATCAAAAGAAATAATATTTCCAATAATAAAATTTTAGATTCTTGCTTTCAACTTTTTAAAATAGTATCTGTTCTGTTCTCCTCATTCGTTTCTTATAAAGACCTAGAATAAACATCCACGGAAGAAGGCGTATACCAACTAAATAATTGTAAAATTTCGCTCTTTAAATATCATGTTCAACTTCAAGTATTCAACGTTATTAAAAGAGTCAGTTGTGTTTCTCATCCTGAACTTTGTCCTGAACATTCATTATGCCCTCTAAAAATACATAATAATAAATAGTCGTATTTGTATTTGTTTTGTTGGTAGACGGCCTACTTCTTTCGTGAACACAATTATATAAGTTACATTCGTTATATAAGTGTGTCATTTCATAGAAACATTCTTTTCATTACATGTTGTTACATTCCTTAATGAATAATATTGATCATTAGGCTGGACAAATAGCACAAAGACATCATAAAAAATTGAGTTTGTTTAAATGTCCATCTCTTCCTTTCGCTTACCCGATGTACGAGACCACTCACATTATGTGGTTTCCCTACTAATCATATGATACGCATGTCTAGCCAATAAGATGAGTCGAGAATTTCATATGTGACGTCAGTATTGTATGCCTGAATTGATGCGAAACATTTCTTCAATTGAAGTACTTTCAATTTTAACAATACAAACAAGTCGTAGATTAACATTTAATCTTGAAGGTTATAATGTAAATTCATATTTTATTGCCAATTGTGGAATATTTCAAGTCTTTTCATATTTGTTATTTTAATTGGGACCAATATGAGAAATCATCAAGATTTAGTATACCCTTTGGCCTATTGGGTAATACGTTTTTAATAGAAAATTATTCAGACAATAATATTATTTTTCTATACATATAGAATCATTGAATTCGAATATTGTCAAGTTTTAAATCTGGAATCTGATTTATATTATTACGGCATTACCAATCGTCTCCATGACAATCAACACAATTAAAAGAGGCTAAAAGCAGAGAATGAAGAAGTAGAATGTAGACATTCTTTAATCCACGATCGAAGCTCGGAGGCCAAATAGGTTATCAATCTATTCTTCTTCAGCTTTATTGCAAATGAAGGCAGTGGTGAAATCAATTAACATGACAAAATATATAAAATAGAAGATTCCTATCTATTATTCAATGATATAGGATCAAATGATAAATATTTCCTTTTATGCAATTCAACCTTCTCGAGTTCCCCATAGCTATATTCAACCTAGCTCTCCGCACGAGACATTTAATCTTGAAACTTGTTTATTGAATTTAAAAAAACGTGTCTTCCTTGATTTACGTCTTAACATTTTATAATATCAACCACAATTTAATTTATTATCCTAATAATTTCTCACAATATTGGAAACCTATTATTAATCGATAATGATATGTATGCAACAGTAATGTCTGGTAATTGGTGGTTATGTGATTTATCCTGACTGATAATTATCATGTCGTAAAGTTGGTAATGTTCATTTCATGTTTTGTCCACTCCACTCATTAAATATGTCCTTAACTCTTTTTTTCTCATCCCGCGGTAAATACGTGCTAGCCGCTAG
This sequence comes from Brachyptera risi, assembly GCA_964007535.1. Lineage (NCBI taxonomy): Eukaryota > Metazoa > Arthropoda > Insecta > Plecoptera > Taeniopterygidae > Brachyptera > Brachyptera risi. Next base: position 26,051,463 of record OZ023331.1, on the reverse strand, counting down.
TCTAGCCAAGGCTCTGGTTTGGAAACTAAATTAAAATCGGCTGAGAGTTCGAGCCCCGAATAAAGCATACGTTTTATAATCAATCGTATATCACCCACTCATTCATATCACCAAATAACCTGGGGTTGTTAGAGAATTTTAATAATCAAAAACGTAGTTATTTTTCATTTTGTAAATGTTAATTCATATTGGTTTTAAACTACGCACTGTAATGACCACTAAGATCTATTGGCGTCGGATAATTGATAAATGAGAAGATGGAATGATGAGATGAAGGGTTCACAGGTAATTGATCGTATAATGAGAATGAAGCGGTCGTGACCTATATTTTAGGAACCATACCTGCATCTGTATGAATATAGGCTACGGTGAGTTAAACCACGAAAAACCTTCCAACATTCGTAATAAGCAGAGTCGATCAAGCAGTTCGATAGCCCTGAGTATTGTTTTCATATTATGAGAGAATTGAATTAGCTATGAAAGAAAATTCCAAAGTGAAGAAAATTTAGTTGAGAATTTCTTCAGATTAAATTTCAGTGGTGAATTTACGATTTTGAACGAGCTATGAAGAGATCCAGTCGCTACAAATCGGGTCTTCGTCTGTTTTTTGTTTGTTTATAATTCTTTACGAGCGCTTCAATTTCCGTGAAGTAAGAGCCATCCATTTGAAACATTTCCAAACATTATCTTAAAACTTCGGTCCGGTTTTACAAATAACAAATTTGTTGAGCTACTATAATAAACGGATTAACTTATTACAATCTTTGGTTCCAATGATATGAGCCTTATTGATACATATTTATTATTCGTGAAGGCGGTCTCAGAAGTGTCAATAGTTTCGGGTGATGATCGATCAATCAGGTAAATGTTGAGAAATTGACTACTACAAATGAATCATTACTGTTTATATTGGGTTTTAACGACGCACTATACTGATGGCTACGATCTATTGGCGTTGGTGGATGATGAATGAGATGATGGGATGATGAGATGAAAGGTTATTTTATCAGGTGTTTTGGATGCTGGGAAGGAGTCGGTCGTGGCCTGTTGTTAAGGAACCATCCCAGTATTAACCTGAATGACAGAGGGAAACCACAAAAAAACCCTGTCAGGATGGTCGACCATGGCAGGAATCGAACCCCGGTCTCCCGAATAACGGTTCAGTGTGTTACCACGCGGCCACGCGTCTCGGTCATTACTGTTAAGAATACACTGCAAAAAAAGTGAAGAATATTTTTCAAAAAAAAAAAAGGAAAAGAAAGAAGAAGATTTTAAGAAGACGATTTCAAGAAGGAGGAGAAGAAGGAGAAGAAGAAGAAGAAGAAGAAGAAGAAGAAGAAGAAGAAGAAGAAGAAGAAGGAGAAGAAGATTCGAAATGCTTTCTCCCCACTGTGAGTGTCTGAATTGTTTTCTAGCCCTGGCATTATTACCTCAAGACTCATTGTTTGTTGAATGAGTTATCTTAGATTGAATTATTCTTCGGGGTGGTTAAGATCAACCTTGAGGTGCCTCGTTCAAACGATCCCACATTTCATTCATTGGAAACAATGATTCTGAATCAAATTTCGATGTTATGAAAAAAATTATATGTAAGGATAACAACATGACTGACATATTTGTTGAACTATATGGGAATTGGATCAGCGGATACGACAGATTTTATCACATATCTCATACAAATATCTTGCTCATTCACAACTATCATTTTCCTATAGTGAGATACAACACGAGCCCTGGTATCACCAAGTACAGATAGCCAGCCTTATTCTGAGAAATGGTGAGAATAAAATATGTGACATTAGTGATAATAATAATTAACTGCTAGTTAATTTTTTTCTTTCTAATTGCTTTATGCCCGGCATTACGAAGTCCAGTTAGCCTTTATCTGACAGTTCAAACTTGTTATCACCATGGTTACACATGCTATTTGTTTTCACCAACTCTCAGATAAATACTAACTGGCTTTGGTAATACTGGGCCTTAATAAATTAACATAAATTACAAATTCGACATTCACTTGTCAATTTCTACAAATCCCCATAAGGGCTTAACTGTGGCGTTATATAACTGATGTAATTAAATAAAAACTGTCTCTCTTCGTACACATGAAATACAAAATCGTTACTTGACATATTTGAAATATAAAATTATATACAATAATATATATAGTCACTAGATCATATGGCTATAATATGTAGGTGTTGAATGAGTAATAAAAATGGCTGAAATATTATTTGAATAAGGTCCCATTTTACGAATGATAAATTTGTTGATTAAGCGATGATTAGTGGATTGACAATTGTTATTACCCTTGGTTACCAATGTTATTTTTGTACCTTGATTAATAAATTAGCTCAATTAACACATTTCCATTATTGGTAATATGGGGTCTAAACAAAATAATCAGAAAACATATAAATTCAAATGTAGGGCTAAATTTGTTTAGAAACAAACTGATGAATTAACTCCCACATTAGTGATTCCAGCACTTGAAAAGAGTAGAATGTTCTGAAAAATTGCCCATAAAAAACTGATTTTCCCTAAAATTTTGCCGAGACCACCTCTCAAATTTGATTATCTTTCGAATGCGAACAAAGAATAGGCTTCAGGCCCCTAACCACGAGCTTCGTCTCCTCATTAAATATGTCCTCAAGGCGCGCTAAGTTGCATGTTGCAACAAACAAGTGCTGTTGGCGTAATCGTCGTTTACATTATAGCCATTATTTCGTGGGTACTTTCTAATAGTTGGTACGCTTGTTAAAAGTCGATTACTCATCATTAGTGTCTGACGGAGGATCTAGATCTGTGAAGTTGATGTTGGCATGAATTATTATTTTAACAATAATTAGTTACTCTATAATTACATATAGCTTGAAAACTATATAGGCCTATATATATATATATATATATATATATATATATATATATATATATATATATATATATATATATATATATATATATATATATATATATATATAATATGATATAGTCTAATATAATTTGATTATATGATGATCAAATTTCTTGGATACGATCCAATATCGAGATATTATATTATATAACATCCCAAATATGAATAAATATTATATATATATATATATATATATATATATATATATATATATATATATATATATATATATATATATATATATATATATATATATATATATATATATATGGGGTTGAAATTTAGGACCTGCGAGATACAGCGGCCCTGAGAACCAAATGATGTTAATGTGGACCTACGTAAAGCAACGTACGATTACGGCTGATAGCGATCTAACCATTAACAACGTATCCAATTTTTATCCGTCTCAATCCACTCGCAAGTCGTGCGTTAAACGTCAGTCAAACGTCAGTGATTGAGTCATTACTCAACCGAAGAACCAAACAAAGTTGAACCCGCATTGCTTATTTTTTTATATATATATATATTGGATTTACCGTACCAAAGACTACGATCTATTGGCGTCGGTTAATGATATTTGGGATGTTGGGATGATGAGATGGAAGGTTATTTTATTAGGTGTTTTGTATAGTAGGGAAGAGTCTTTTGTTAAGAAACCACCCCAGTATTGACCTGAACAACATCTGGATGGATTAGGGAAACTACGAAAAACGCCTGTCAGGATGGTCGACCATGACGGAAATCGAACCCCGGTCTCCTGAATGACGTTTCATTGCATCAACCACTCGGCCACTCGTCTCAGTCCCGTATTGCAACACCAGAAGAATGTGAACACCAAACAGAGCTCTGAACTGAGAGAAATGAACTTTCATTCAAGTTTTCATTGTGTATTGATTTCAAATTTATCTGTGGGGAGATATGAGTTCGCCTTTTGGTCTGTCCCGTCCGAACGATCCTACCGAGTCATATTTAGTCTGTATATATTCAACATGGATCAAATTTACTAGGTTTTGAGGCTGCTGAAAAAATATGGTTGAACTTCCATCCTGCGTTGAAAATTAATTTCTATCTGACCTTGTTTTCATTAATACTATATTCGTAAAAGAATAGATAAATATATATATACCGGCAAAGCTAGCTGAGTGGTCAGCGCACTTGCTCCATGTGACCCGGGAGGTAGTAGGCATGTCGGACCCAATTCGATTCCCGCTACCGTCCATCTTGACAAAGTTTTTTCGTGGTTTCCCTCTCTGTAGTCTAGGCTAATGCCAGGATGGTTCCCACAATATAGGCCACGACCGCTTCCTTTCCACTATCCTTCCCATTACCCATTACCCATAATACCTTCATCTCATCATCCCATCATCTCATTAATCATCCATCCGACGCCAATAGATCTTAGTCATCATTACAGTGCGTCGTAAACCCAATATATATATAAAAAAGAATAGGTAAGTTAACTGTTATAACCACTAAAGATGAAAGAGCGAACCACGCGTACGCTAATGGTGTGGGATAGGAGGAACGGTCGGTCAGAAACTTGTTTTGTATAGCAGCCCTCCTTAGCTCAGTCACCACCTCGACAACTGAAGTAACCGTTCGGCGTGGTTGAATTCCCACATAAAGCATCAGCTTCTATCAAGGTCCTTTCATCTATCATCAATTTATAAAGTATAGGCAAATTATAAGAATTCAAAACGAGTTCCGTTGAAAGTTTCCGTCTGGAAAATTTTGAATTTCTTAAAAAAAAAGTCATTAAAAACGTCCATTATTTCCCATTCATTAGTATCCCTAAATAATCTTGCTGGGTTGGTGGGGTCGTTAAGTAAACATCAACTTTTTTTCTTCTCAATAATTTGAAATATCCACTATTTTCATAGTTGTATTCACTAAGTGAGAAAAAAGAACTGCAATAGTTGACTCAGCATCCAAGTGAATTCATTGTTGAACCATCAGTCAAATTGCAAGATTAAGTCATTACACACAACAGTCAAGAAGTAATTGCAATACCAACTGTAGAATAATAAAACCACGCGAGACTAATTCTGCGAAGAGTGATGAATTAAAACCACGTAAAAAAGAGTTTGTTTCACAGTGTTACATAATAGTTAGTTGGTTTATTCTTATGGTAAAAACTGTGTAAGAATATTTCAAATAAAAATCTTGCTGGTTTTTATTCAAGTTAATCAAGCCGTCAAAGGATTAATGCGCAAGACTTTGACTTGTTAGATGGATGCGTTATGTTTAACTTCGTCATAATTAACTCAGTAACTGAGACGGGTGGATAAGATGCTAAAAACGTACTGAACTGTTATTCAGTAGGTCGGGGTTCCACTCCCGCCATGGTCTACCATCCTAAACAAATTCATCTCTTTTATCTCATCGTCCCATCATTTCGTCATATTCATTCATATATTCATCATTTATATTTATTCATTCACCAACGTCAGATAGAAATTATCATTAGAGTTCTTCACTATAGGCCCACACAATATAAATAAATGTATGCATGAATGAATAAATTACTGAATGAATGAATAAATGAATGGAAATATATGAACATATACTATATGGAGAGATGAATTAATGAATAATTGAATAATTGAATTTAATAAATGAATAAATAAATTTTCTAATGAATGAAAATAAATCAATAAATAAATTATTCAAATAATTATTAGGCCTGATGGATGGAAGAATGAATGAAAAGAAGATGAATGAACAGACGAATGAATGAACAAATACATGAATGAATACATTTACAAATAAATAAGTAAATACAAATGAATAGATGTATGGATAAATAAACAGATGAAATGAATGAACCAATTGATGAATTGGTTCGTTAATAATTATAGCATGCTCAATATATTAGAACAGAACATGCATGTACGTGCATATGACATCGTCATGTTATATGACCACATTACGTGTTTGAACATAGCAGCAAGTCAGTAAAAATCTATGAAACTGATCGATTAATTTGATAAACCAATAGATGTTGAAGTTGTGCAAGTATTATGTAAAACTATATATACATTAATGTTCGCAGTAAATATTGATCAGCATACTGTTCATTCCGATATAATCAGACATGTAACACCTTGGTTGTACACTTCTATACACGGACTATGGAGGTGAAAAACACCTGTGCACTAGTGGTGTGCGATAGAGGAAACGGTCGATCGGAGCCTTCTTCTTTCGTGCATATAAGTAGGCCTATGCATATAAATAAATATATATATATATATATATATATATATATATATATATACATATGAAAATATATAAATATATATATATATATATATATATATATATATATATATATATATATATATATATATATATATATATATATATATATATATATATATATATATATATATATATATATATATATATATATATATATATATATATATATATATATATATATATATATATATATATATAGGGGATTGACCAACTGTACTAAAAATCAGCTGTACTAAAAACCAACTGTATATATATATATATATATATATATATATATATATATATATATATATATACATATATATATATATATATATATATATGGACTCATATTTGTGTCCACAAAAGAAGGTCGTCTACCAACTAAATATTTGCAGAAACTTTCGTAATTGTATAAAGAAACTAAATGCCGCTTCAAACATTCTATCGCTTACGCAAGAGAAGTATAGTTATGTGTTTTCCGGAACCGGAATCGGTGTCCGGAGCCGAGAAGAACTACTTTTCTCGAACAGAAAAACTGAACATTTATTTTCATTTGATGATAAGAAGGAAATCTTCGCAACGCCCATCTGATATGAAAAATAGAAAAATTCCGATATATAGGCCTATATATCCTAAACATATATAAAAATGTTTTGTTGTAACCATAGATTATAGAACTAAACCGTCTGGAAACTCTAATATCGGAAACCGTAATCAATACCGGATTCGAATCGATACCGGAACCGGAATCCTAATTCCTGTATACCATCTAGAACCGGAACTGAAAAGACATGAAAATCGAGGCCTTGAATTTTAACCAAACATTTTCTCAGCAAATCAATATTCAATAACATCGATATGAAAACCTGATCAATTAAAACATGTTTTACAAGACCAATGTAAAATATGTCGACAAGATTTAATGTTTGCTATAAATATTGATTACACGATTCTACGGTATTTATTCGTAACAGCTTCCACGGCATGCTGTAATCATCTATACATAGAGATTTCGTCTTCGTGCAAGCATGCAGGGACGATCGGACGTGTATTAGTATCTTAAAGGTGGGCGATTACGAGTTTCGAACCTTCCTAGATGAATACTAAACAATGATGAAGGTTCAATCGGATGTTCTTTGCTATGTTGCAGTATGAGCGGTCAGTAGTTCCGGAAATGAGTAATAAGTACCCACCCACGTGTTGATTGTTTAATGTAGTACCTGAATCGCATAGTAGTAAAACTAGGTTTAGACTTTGATGTGAATTGACACCTTTTATTATATTCAACACTCATTGTTGGGCGATGATTTATTTATATTTGTCAAGGGTAGAAGGACGTGCATGAGCTGTCAATTGGTAGTATTGTTATAAGCGCCGCGATAGTTTGAGGTTTAAATGGTTTCAATGATTTCAGTGATTTCCATGGTTTATTTGCCAAGTTGATTCTTACATTCTATAAATAGGTCATAATAAAAAATATGGCAAGTCGAATATAAACACAAACATTAACATAATATAGATTTAAAAAAACATTCATACACAACATACAACACATTCACACCTTAGGGTGATTATGGAAAGACGTAAATAAGAATTATGGAAAGAATAAGGAATTAACACATAAATAATAAAATGCATGTAAAATTTGAAAGAATTTTCAAGACATGTGATATTTTTTGAATTTTCACAGTGAGTTTTCCAAAGAACAGAATGTTTAGATTAATTACGTATTGAAGACTCCGACTGACTTTTGAAATTTACCTTGATCTTTGTGTTGGTTTCGAGGATTTTAAGAATGAGATTCAAGAATGCAAAATCAAAAAATACATTTTTTTTCGATTCATGCAATCATAAATCATGCGTATGTATCATTGTATAATTGGGATCAATTATCAACGCGAAAACTAATAGCGTTTTCCTTCTTTATTGTAAAGAAAACACGAATTCAATTCCTACTTTGAGATGATGATGATCATAATTGTTTATGTAACCCATCCAACGCTCAATTTATTTGGGTGTATAAATAATTCGAAGATAGATGAATTTCCAAAAAAAAACACTTGTTTTGCGAAAGTCGAACCCACACAAGTTTTGACTTCACTTTTCGCAGCAGAGTCTTAAGAGACTGAGCCTCAAGGCCTTTAAAGTTTTTCACGTCCTCGAAAAAAAAAAAAAACATTAAATGTTCACTTGTAAATAACATGTGCAATAAAAGTAGAATAAATCATTGAAAAAATAGCAACATTTTCACACATTTTATCACTTAGTATAAGCATAGTCGCTAATTCAATTCTGAAGCAGAGTTCTACTTTATCGACCAGAATAAACCACGTGATTTATATAAGTCAACGATAATGAAGGTTCGAACCACCCGTGCGCTAGTGGTGTTGGATCGGGGGGACGGTCGACCGAAATCTGTCGTGCATACAAGTATATCTACATTATTCACTGTGCTATTCTTATTCGTGTCGAATGATCGCAAAAAGCGAAGTGCAGTGTTGAGCCATGTGACATCACATAGTCTTCTTGGCAGATATCAGAGTACAACGAGTCATCGGTGAAGACTCCATCTGACTAGCTCGGAATTTGCTTTTAACGGTTTTGTTTTTCATGGAGGCGCTCTACAGGTCAGACGAAATGAGCATATATATCAAGATTTGGATGTTAACAGGCCGAGTAAATAGAAAAATAATTATCATAATAAAAATAAACTGGAAAATGAAACTCAGGATTGAATTAATCACGGCGATTATTGAAATAGGCAGAGGAATAACGGAAGATTTGTGAGACTAAGGTGTGAAAAAAATTAATCGACGAAGATTTATTTTTCTCGATATAAATGACTGAATTGGCCACTAATCCTTGAACTTATTAGTTTCGAGCTAATATCTACAGTTCGTTATATCAAACTCAAATATATATATATATATATATATATATATATATATATATATATATATATATATATATATATATATATATATATATATATATATATATATGTATATATATATATATATATATATATATATATATATATATATATATATATATATATATATATGTATATATATATATATATATATATATATATATATATATATATATATATATATATATATATATATATATATATATATATATATATATATATATATATATATATATATATATATATATATAATTAAGTTAATATAATCAACCATTTCCTTTAGAGTGGTAAATATGTGGTACATATAGTTGGAACAAACCTACCTTATCATCCAAAGCCCTAATTCGGGAATAACAAGTTCGAGTTTTTTTTTCGAGCTCAATAAAAAAAAAGAAATCAGAATCAGTCAACGTTTGTGATGACAACAAAATATAACAATTTTCCTTTTCGCTCATACCAACATGACAAAATATATATCGTTTTCCCAATTCAAGATTATCAGATTTGATTACCTTCCAAGTAAATTACACGGTAAATGTGATTCTTATTATTACCATACTGTGATTACACGTATACACAACCTTATCATGATCATCAATCTTTCCTTATGAACTTTCCAAATAGATTTTTATCGATCTGCTCTTCAGATAAGGACAACAAGGATATCTTGTTATCATTATAAATATACACGTCTCCAAACTGTCCTGTCTTACAGCGTAATCGACGATTCGCTACAATTTATAAATGACGTCAAATTAAATATAGTAATGAGCTGTTATAATCAAGGCTCTATATATTATACTACAGCAGAAAAGTGATTTCAAATTGAAGGCTGCCATTTTGGTGACACCAGAACTGTCATAAATCAATCCACTGGATCGCAAATTTGATGGGGCGGCGGCGCTGATGAGAGTGCATACCGAAATACGGATACCCCATATAATCTAGCTGTCGGTGGGGTCGTTAAGCAACTTAAAAGTAAACTAGACAAGGTTGCCATAGCAACCAGCTTGTTTATTAAATATTTACCATCCGTCAAATGTCCTGCAGTTGCTTGATGCTTGGAGCCTATAGAAGTTGAGATTCATCTAGTCTAGTCCAACAAGGTGTTATACCTCAACTTCGATTATTTTTCCCATCGACCTCATGATTTACCCAAAGTACTAAAATTACTTAATCCCGACTAAAATTAAGCACCTTTTCAATTGGATGTGCTGAATTTTTCAATATTGGTCTTCTTTGAGTCTTGATTTTTTTAATATTGGGTTTCAACGACGCACTGTAATGATGACTAAGATATATTGGCGTCGGATGAATGATTAGTGAGATGATGGGATGATGAGATGAAGGTTTTATGAGTATGGGAAGGACAGTCGGAAGGAAGCGGTCGTAGCCTATATTGTAGGAACCATCCCGGGATTAGCCCAGACTACAGAGGGAAACCACGAAAAAAACATGTAAAGATGGACGGTAGCGGGGATCGAACCGGGTCTGATATGCCCACTGCCTCCCGGGTCACATGAAGCAAGTGCGTTAACCACTCAGCTACATGTGCCTGTTTGAGTCTTAGTCCGAGTTATCTTGAGAAATGTTGATCAATTATGAATGTTTTGTTTGTTTTGTTTGTATTTCAGTGCAATCCAGCAGAGAAGGAGGGTTCAGGAGAGGAAGAGGTAGAGGAGCCAACATGAAAACAATAAGAATAGAGCCACTTTATCTTTGCGTTGTATCTCGTCATTCTTCGGTATTGATACACAGATTTGATTTAAATTCTGAATTAAACCAAATCAGGGAGCAGTGAGAGGGTTGAATTAATAAATGATATCAAATTGACTGACATGAGAGTGTGGTTTGAGCTGTCCTTCCATGAACGTCCGGCGGTTTCGCTATGCGGAACCGTTGGGCTCAGCTCAACATTAGGATACCGCGACGCTCTCGTCGCTGATTGGTCGTTTTTCCAATATGGCGGCCGAAAAAACTGCAAAGCGAATTCGCTAAGCGAATTTCGTCGAATTCCGCGTTCATGGAACTTGGAAGGCCAGCTTTACTTGTGGTGTGAAAGTGTGTTATTGAGATCAATGGGGCCGAATAGTTATACTGTGCTGCCTTATATGATTCATATACTGTGAATTGTGTATCGTATAATATTAACACGGAGAGACACGATCAAAGTGAACCTATAAATAATAATTACTCCAATGATAAATTGTATACATGAAAATATGATTTGATTTACGTTTCAATCATCCTCATATTCATATAATTTATAACAGTCGTTATAAAGACCTAATCATTGATATTGGTGATGATACTGCTGTAATATCTGAGAACAATCGATAAGGGAGGATTTTAATATACTTATTCATTCAACAACGATTGTATAACAAAATTTCAATTTTGATAGAAATTGAAATACTTCAGCACAGATGACTGCCATCGCATGTTTAAAACGTAAACACCTGAATTTTGCTTTATATTTTTAACGTGTGCGAATTGCTCTGCCTCTTTCTAATCATAACTTACACATTTTTATTCAATTGTTCTGTCCTACTGATTATGCTTGTATCCACGAAAGAAAAATTGTATCTTGACCTAAAAAAAAAATATATATAACCGTTATAATTCATATCATCGGTATTTTCATGGTCAATCATTTTTCAAGACGAGATTTATTGATTAGCAACACAACGTCAATAGAGTTAAAAATGACCAACGGCTATTATTTTTATGTTTGTGTTTCTCTCTAAATTAATTAGGTTTTTACTTTTTACCGTAATTCTATTGGTATATCGGTAACTTCTTCCATGAATATATAAGATTCTCCGTAACCATGGTTACTCATTCTGTTGATAACTTTTTGAAGACAAATTTGAAGCACCTCACCTTGAAATACTGTTGCTTATAGCGACAATACAATCTTTTTGTGAGACATCTTGTTGGTCGAAACTCACGGGGTTATAGCGTTAAAAGATAGCGGAGACGGGCGATCGGGACATTCTCAAAACTACTCTTTTATCGAGTTAAGTTTGTTTATTAGTATAATAACATGTTCAAAGGTAATTGATGTCTGCCATTAATATTCAAGAAATGCACACAAAAACTAACATGTCAGTTTTTATATAAGTCTTACATACATATATATCTATTATTGTGTAGCCTTTAAGGACTAATGATGAACTTTTAATGTAAAAACAGGTCTCAGAATTATATAATAGACGATCAGTCATAGATAAGAGTAGGTTATAGTTATATGCATGCGTATTTTATATACTTTTAAATAGTTACATATTTGAAAGGGGAAACTTTGTGCATGATGCTGTTGAAGATATTGCTTAAAATGTGTACTCTTGATAAATACATGTTGCAAATTAATAATCAATGTTGTAATAGCTACAACAACTATATGCGTTTTAGATTCAACTGACTATTGTAGATCGTCCGCCCTCGTGATGTCACAAAATATAAAAACCAATCAAGTGGACAGTGAAACAGGGGAAATAGGGAAATAACCAATCAAGGTATCTAAAATTTCCCCTGCTTCGTATAAGTCACGCCCATCTACAATGGTCAATTTTAATCCTCATAGGACGATAGATTTTTTTTTTCAAGATATTAATATTATAGCTGATAAAATAGTTTGAAACAATTTGGACTCATTTAAAATCTTTTGATTCAATTGACGACTCAAAATGGGCGTGGCTTTACCAGTCAGCCAGTTGGAATTTATAGTCATTTCAAGATACCCCGATTGGATATTTGAATTTGACTACAGTTCTAACAGCCCTGTTGATTGGACGGTATGATTTCTGACGTCGGGGGCGGAGACTGCGAGTCGTCAATTGAAACGCGCGATTTTGAGAGGTTTCATATATTTTTCGTTAATGATTGCCACGGTTCATAAGCTGAATAGAGGACTGTCACCTGAATAATGACGTATCGTGTAGTAGTATACAATTTTATGAAAAACCGGCTTGACCAAATGTCGAAAGATTTTTTGTAAATATATGCTGCATTTTCAGTTTTCATCGAATATCACAAATTAACCATATCATTTTATTTTAATTTGCTGTGATTATCAATTAAATTGATAGAAATATTGTGTATGCACGCTGCCTATTGTTGTGATTGAAGCAGGTTTTTGTATACTATAGTTGATAACTGTCCACCAATAATTTCATCCTCATTATTCTATCGAATCGAAAACTAATTATTGATTTTATCATTCATGTGGACAATAGTGAAAAAAACCATTTAATGAACTTTGTAACCTTGATTACAATCATTGTTTCCCAATTAAGGCGTAAGATGAATTAATGAGACCATTCAGAAGCGGAACCTTCCGGTTGTTTCAAGACTCCGAGGCGGTCTTGTCATCAAAAAAAGTATTGGAAATACAGAAATATTTTATTATCATGTTAAACATAGCAGCGTTTCGATGTAAATCAAATCATATCGTCTTCACAGTCAATAATAATTATTATTCTATATATTATTGGAATTTTAATAATTCTAAACACTGTGCATTATTATTTGTATAGGTCAACTCCCATATGGTGACCACAAGATAAAAATTCTTCAAATAAATGTGATATGTAGGCCTAATCTCTGCAATAATGGGCTATCAAGAAAAATCAAAATTAATTGCCACTCTATAATTAAACATTCGTTTCCCAAGAATGAATAGCTTCTTATTTCCACACATGAGATCATCTCAGCTACAATCTACATCAGATAACAAAATAATAATCTTCTGAAATGTGACGCTATAGTTTATAATTGGTTGGCTGAAAGCCTAAGCAGTCACGTGACCTAGATCGACCGTCGTCCATATCCACAGACACTTAAGAGCCCGCATCTTAGCTGAGAATGTTTCTCTTCAAAATGCTCTACCCAAGTTCGATGTGCGTTTAAAAGTTTGGTTGTGGGTTGAAAAGTGAAAAAAGGATAATATTGGAAGAGTTCCAGTAACCACCGCTAGATGGAGGAGTTTTTCATTTCATAATTTGGACAAAATCTAGTTACATTACACATTTTGGCCAAGGAAATTGGGAAAACTGTGATATAAAAGACAAATCAGAATTTTAAATATTGATGAGCAAAGTTGAACTTAAGGATGTGTGTTTGTAATTTATTTCTACTATTATTCGGTAACCGGGAATTGAGCAATGAAAACCATCAAATTAGGCACATTTTGATTCAATTATTGCTCCATAATAGAATTATTCTTGAATTTTCGATTGGGCATATCTAATTGCGAGGGTATTATTTATTTATTGCATTTCACTGCAAGTCCGTAGTGTTTGTAGTTCTTGAGATATATGTGGCGGAAGTGCGTCCCGTAAATCTGTCCAAGATGCGGGCTCTTAAGGGTACATGGTATAGGTAGTCCATGTAGTGAAATGCCAGGTTTTGGGTGATAATCTTCTGCACGGTAGAGATCCAAATTTGAATGCAAAAGGAGAAATACAGATAATTTTCATAGCAAAATTCTAAATTTCAAGATGGTATATGAGTGTAAACTATTCAACTTATTTTGCATAATTTTCACACGTATGGTGCTACAGCGTAAAAAATCAGCTGTATACATTTATTTATTCTATTATTCCATTATTTACCATCATTCTATTATTATCCCTTCATTGAAAACAGGACATGTAAAATGTTGAAATTCAAGATTGATCATTTTATTTCACATCGTGTTTATATCCTGTAATAGAATTTTGATATCTCTTACTGGTTAAAAGTTATCGCCAAAATGTTGAGATTTCGACAAAACTCTCACACGCTTTAGCGAAATGAAAGGTATTTGATGATGATTTTTGTTCAATCGACATTGAAACTTGATACGAAATTATTGTTCCCCAATTAAGGTTAGGAATGAATTAAATGAGATATAAAAAAAAATCAAAATTCTCATACTACAAAAACACTTTTCAAAACATTCAAAATGGCGATACGTAAGAACTATTCAAATCACGAATAGTTGTTCACAGTATACAGCTGAAAACAGTGAAAACATAATAATCTGACTGTATGCCTGTGGAAATTTTAGGATCTAGATGGCTAAAAATTACTGTGGCCTGTTGAAAAGGTATGTTTCTCCCACAGCCTTTTTTATTCAAATCATTTATTTCTTATAAAGAATGATCTGTATGAAGAAGGCTGTGGTTTCTCCTGAATTAAAATAATGACATATCGTTGAAAGTAGTCACCAAGAAACTGATCACATGGGAGTCAATTTAGCCAATGTTTGTTTTTTGATCATGTCTTTTCACCAGAGACTATGCGATTGTAGAATTTCGATACAAGAGAATCAGATAATATATTTAAAACATTCAAAATAACGTGAAATAAAATCATGAACCTGAAAGAAATTCCAACATTTTCACAGGTATGTTGTGTATGAACGTGTTTTTTATATGTAGGCCTATAACTATACTCATATATAGAGTTTAGTTTCAGTCTATAATATAATATCATGTGAATGTGAATGTTTATATTTGACGTGCAATATATTTCATCATGACCTATTTATGGGATGTAGGAATCCACTTGACAAATAAAGCATTGAAATTAAATGAAAAGCTAAAAATAAACAAGGTATTCAATTAGCTGTATACATGTGAAAATACGATACAGTTTTTACCTTCACAATTTTGAAACAATTTTTAAGTGATCTGTGTTTATCCTGTGCTAGAATTTTGATATCTCGTACTGTTCAAAAGTTATCACCAAAAACTGTTATTTCGCTAAATCGACTCTCATGCGATCTTAATTAATGGTTGCTATAGTGACGACCCGGTAGATATGACGTATCAACGATGACGTCCATCGATAAGAATTAATTGCCTACTAAGTTGACTCAAGGGGTATTTTTATCAGATCCATTATTCTTATCGAATAACAATTATTTTAAACCGTTTGATTCAAAGCGATAGAAAGAAAGAATGGTAGCAAAGAATAGAGAAGGAAGATCAAATATGAAACATCTCCAATTATTGTGTAATGACAGTAGGTTATGTAAGAGTTACGTCATTATTAATCATCTGCGTTTTCTTGGCAAGTTCTAGTGAATAGTTTTCTTGCAATTACTGCGATTTATGAGATGAATGTGAATAGGAGAATTATAAAATACAATTGTTATGATAATGCGTCGGAGTTTCAACTATAGACATTGAGAGCGATTTCCGGTTCGTTTCGACTCTTTAACAAATTTGGGCTTTGTTCTCGGATATGAACTTAAAAACAAATATCGAATATGAAATTCGAAAATTTCGGTCTTACTTTTATTCTCGGATCGGAACCGGTCCCATATGTGCATTCTTTCATTATAAAGCCTGTCCTGTCAAGTACAAAAACAGGTCCAGTCTCTCAAGTTGCAATCCCAATCAAAATTGTAATTGAAGAAAAAGACAAATAGTAAATACGATACAAGATACTACAACAAAACACTACTAAAAACGCAATTTTTCAAAAGAGTGCCATCTTGAAAGATGCAGTAGGCCTAATTGCGG
Organism: Brachyptera risi; assembly: GCA_964007535.1. Taxonomy (NCBI): domain Eukaryota; kingdom Metazoa; phylum Arthropoda; class Insecta; order Plecoptera; family Taeniopterygidae; genus Brachyptera; species Brachyptera risi. The sequence goes on along the minus strand of OZ023331.1, from coordinate 26,034,863 downwards.
TGATTCTGTCAGCCCAAAGTATAGTTATGACTGTAATCAGTTGATAGACTGAATTTTTCTTCCGTGAATCCAATTCATACCCATATCAAACCCGTGCTTTATGATCAAGGCTAACTTTTGTTTAAATGTGAGTTTTTTGAGCCGGGTTATGTTGGGACAGGTTATAGGTTAGTTCAGGCTAAGATTCTGTCTCTCTCTGTCGGTCGGCAAAACCGTAAAACCCAATATCTCACATAAGTGCCGACAAAACTTTCGTTGTCTCAATAGGGATGTCTCGGTAGCTCAGCTGGTAGAGAATTTTTATATATATATATATATATATATATATAAATATATAAATATATATATATATATATATATATATATATATATATATATATATATATATATTATAAATATATATATATATATATATATATATATATATATATATATATATATATATATATATATATATATATATATATATATATATATATATATATGGTAGGATGATTTCTTCGGTTGTGCCACGTGTTGTAGATGACGGAGATCGACGTTTCTGACGACGATTGGAGGTTGGTTGAAAATGATTGCTGATGTTTCCCACGGCAAGACTCCTGAAGATGAGGGATGAAATTCCTTCGAAATGTCCGTATCCATCATCTACAACACGTGGCACAACCGAAGAAATCATAGTACCATGTACCATCGGCCACGAGAATCTCCATCAACCATCTCCATATATATATATATATATATATATATATATATATATATAAATAAATAATACAAGTCAAGATTCTAAATACACTGTAAGAGTGTATGAGCAGTCCTCAATATAAAAATCATGCTGAAATAACAATGTTTTTACAGCCTTCTTAAATTTTAGTCGCGTGTCAAGTCTTTTCATGGAGGTCCATTTTGGAGTTCTTTTAAGGAGTTCCTTCATGGATTATTCAGTACACATGCAGATCCTACTTCCTCCAGTCGGGAATATGATATCTCTACTATTCTGTTCGCTCTTACAATATCCCATATCTTCCTCCGAGTTAGTTATATGTCTCCTAAGAGTCTATAGTAAGTTGCTAGTTAGCGCCTCCCACGCCTATACATACCTGGCGTAAATCGCGGCGTCATTGTTTGATGACGTATTGGTGATGAGGTCACAAGCTGATCGGTGACGCTATACAGCCACACCCACCCAACCCTTGCACTCATTTACATATCGCATAGCATTACGGCGTGAATAATAACTCATCATTTATTGTCGTTTATGATACATTGTTTTTACACGTACAAAAGGAATAAATCATTTTATTTGGAATGGGATGTAGGATCAGATTATAGATTGTTTTTTCGTGAAAAACTGGTTAATCTTCCTATTCCTTGTAAACCTTCATCATTGCTCGACAAATGTGTGCATTCAATCGTATAAAGATAATTTGAAATGATGTATTTTATTTTGATTTGAAGAGTAAAAGATGAGGAAATACGTTGTAGTAAAAATCTTTGTCAAGATGGGAACAGAAAGATTGAGGTGGTGTAAATGAAAGAATTCAAAGAGTAGAGTATGAGAAGTAAAAATAATCACGGAAAAAAAATATTCTATGAGCAGGGAAAGTTGTCATATGGGTGTAGTATAATTGGATGAGCGAAGCGAAGGCTCAATTTAAAAAAATACTTGAAAAAAGTACGTTTTTTTTCGCGCTCCACAGGTCAAACGGAAATACAAATCCAGTTGAAACTTGGCATACAAGTGTCCCTATCAAATTTGATACTGTATAGTTTTGAGGCGCAATGGGGTGGAGCCACCCTCGGTAGCTCGGTCAGCTGAGGCACCGCTTCAGAAACTGAAGTCACCGTTGGGCGTGGGTTCGAATCCCGCATAAGGCATGGGTTTTTGTAAATGTCCTCTCACTTATCATCACTTCATACATTCATAATCATCAGCTCATTCGTACCCCCGTATAACCTAGCTGTTGGTGGGGTCGTTAAGCAAACAATAATCATCATCATCAATTGGTTGCACCACTTCTGAGAAAACACATTTCAAAGTTTTTAAAAATCCCATAAGAAAAACCCAGAGAAGAAAATTCGTGAGACATATTTCCTTCGAAACAATTCAAATTTTCGCGGAATTTCAATATGATGACGATTCACATTATTCCGTATTATTCACATTAGAATCGGATCAGCCGTTTGTATGTAACAAAATAATAAATTAATGTAATGTTTTCGCATCACTCAAAGCTATCAAGGTACCAATTGAATTCAAGCAACG
>OZ023331.1:25932600-26027600 GCA_964007535.1 Brachyptera risi | reverse complement strand
TTCATATAGGCCTACTACGGAAGGTACCTCGGTTATCAAAATTTCACTAAATGTAGAAATCATTCTTAGTTTAATACCGGACAGTATTTGAGAAAATCGATTGAACCACTTGTGAGTAAAATCAGTTTGAAATTTTGAAAAAACTAGAAAATAAACCAGCTGTGTAAAATTGGAAAAAAATCATGAGAATTTAAAAATTATTCATACAGGTTCTCAACACCACAGTTCTACAGTGATACACATAATTCAATAAATTGATCAGGCATTTCGAATCGAAAAAAAAAAATGCTTTTTCATCAAATTATCCGAATATTAAATATGCTCAGCAGGCAATAAATTGAGAAATTCATCCTCCTAAAAATATGATACAGATTTTTCAGTTTGAATTGATAGAGAATTAAAATAAGTCGTGATGAACTTTTGTTTAATTAGAAAGTCTGTAGCAACCGCGGTAGCAATAATGAAAAATAAGTAACATTATGTGTCATCTAGCGGCGTAGTCGAGAACTACATTTTAAAAATTTGTCATGTATGGCACTATACCAATTTTTAAAATTTATTTGATGAAAATCTTTCAACATTACTTCGCACAACATAGCTATTTTCAACCGTACGCACGATCCAAAAGTTCATTATAAGAGTTTAAAAGTAGTTCAAGTAACATCTCCAGAGCTAGGCTACCCTCAATGCATAAAAGACATTACAATTGCATACATCTCCATTATGAATGACGTCAAAAAATGTCCAAATACTGTACAACGAGAAGAGAATTTCGTATTTATATACATATATATATATTTACGTATATTATATAAATAAATACAAATAGAATGCAACATGCGCATGCGGAACAAAATTCCTCAAAATCTGATTCAAAACAAACTTTTAATAGGTGAGCATTTGCAGAATTGCTAGTTATACAGGACTTGGTACTGATGATGGCCAATTCTCGAATCAACCTGTATATTCAACATTTTCTTATTTACACCTTACTGAGACAGGTGTTCCAGTGGTTAGATTGCTAAAACGTCAACGTCATTCGTGAGGTCAAGGTTCAAATCTCACCTGTCGATCATCCTGATGGCGGTTTTTTATCGTTTCCCTCTAAAAGTTGGGAGGTCAAGTGGCAGGCTAGGGATCTAGTTCATTTTGCCAACAGAAATATTTTCTATTAGCAATTATGCAACAGCGACACCGGGCCGTGAGGCCATAATTCGCCGACAGGGGGTGTTATGTACAAGTTATAGGCGTGTAGAGACAATTGCTCTAGGTGGGGAATTAATATAAATATTTACAAGGGAAATTAAGCGAGGTGATTGCTACGATCATTTCCTTCCTTTTATGCAAAACAAATCCATCTCACACCCCCACCATGCATCAGGATAGTGCATCAAACCCAATACATATTAATAAATAAAATATTCAAGCCTTGCTTTACCTTTCATAATTTCTCTTTTATTTATTTTTTAGCCATTTGTTAACGGTTGATAACGTACACTGTGTAAATGTAAATGTATCAGGAATGAGGATTTTCTGATAAAATGAATATAAATGTAGGAAGTGTACCAGGATACGTAAAAAATAATTTATTGGTTATAATAATTATAATTGAACCGGTAATTAACACAATATAACAATTCAAATGTTACACATAAAGTATGTAGAATAATAATCCATAACGGTATCTTCCAAGTTACACTCCACTGAAACAAAATGAAACAATACATTAATTGGTTGAACATTGCTGAAAACTACACAGCTCTCAAAGTGATGGCCTCATATGTTTCTATGATCCTTTATGTGCATGGATGTTGGGGTTTAATGGTACGTCAATGTGCGATTATATTACTTGGGCCTGTTGAGACTCGTAGGGCCTAAGCTTTATGTAAGCACTTCAGTGGTCAGACAAATCAGCAAGACATATTATAAAATGATTACCTTAAATTAAATAAATAAAGTTCAAGTGTCAATACTTGGGTCCGACTCGGATTGGAACCATGCCTACTGGTGCAAGTACACATTTTTGAAAAAAAAAAACATTTTGGTCTGCCTTATTTCAACTATTAACTAACCACATTTGAGAACATTCATAAGAAATAGGTAGAAAAATTAACAAACTGTCTTGAAAATGCACATCTTTGGTACTGGTACTCCACAACATTATCCAATGTTTTATATTTTATATGAAGTTGTACGGTATTGAGAAAATGACCCATTTGAATAAGAGATACAATTTATGAAGGCATTTAGCTATACATTTCACATTAAAGTATATTCATCACCTTATTATCTAACTAAAAAATACTATGACATAAGTTACATGGTAAAAACTTGGGGGCAATCCTACTCAACGTTCTGTGTATTATCAAGTAGCCGTGTCTATTTTTAGGTATTAATAAAGCTAAAGGGTGTTAATACTTGGGCTAAGGTACAGAGGCCCATTTGTATCCACGAAAGAAGAAGGTTCAGAACGAAAGTTTCGCCATCTCGCACCACAAGCGTACGAATGGTTTGTACGTTCCTCTTTCTTGGATACAAGCGTTACAAAGAGTCGAAGATAACATATAATGGAAAAAAAACTAACGATTCTACCTGACGTGTTGTTGGGTGGTTATACCCACATAACCACATGGCACCACTGTCTTTCAAAATTATGTAACTCGTGTCCTGTTCGACAATTAACTTGACAATGTTACTTACACAATGATATTGTTAATTGGGATGTGGATGAGTTTCACAAAGAAGCCGATGAACCCCATAATGCAGAAGCCGATAGCGGTGGCAACTGCAATCTTTTGGAATTCTGAAACATAAATAGAAACAGTAATTAATAAAATAAATACTTGGGGTAACTACGGTACCGGTAGGCCTACTATGATTTATATTGAGCTTAATGACGCACTGTAGGGCCTACTGATGAGTGATGACTAAAAGAATATCAATTGGTGTCTGTGAATAATGAATGAGATGGTGAGATGAAACATTATTCTATTGGGCCTGGGTGTTTTTTGATAATGGGAGTGGGAAAGAGTTGGTTGTGGCCCATTGTTAAGGAACCATTCGAGTATAAACCTGAATGAAAGCTAGGGAAACCACGAATAACCTGTCAGGATGGTGGAGCATGGCGGGAATCGAACGGTTTAGTGTGCTAGTTGTAACTCGACCATCAGTCTCAGTCACATTCCAGAAAGGTGTCATACGCATATCTAGTTATGAAGAGGATTAAGTTCACACACTAAAAATCCCCAGCGTTACAAACTTTACACTGTGATAAAAAAGTGTGACAGTCCATTCTACACTGTCATGATGGACAATCATAAACTATGTTCATCACACAGATGGGAAACATTTTAGCCAAATTGATTTACGGTAGCCTAGAACGGTTCAATACTCCTCGTTCATCACGATACTCTGAATCGTTTTAGTCTAGTCTGGAAATCAAAAACCGCTCACCATACCGGTACTCATTCATTCACACCGGCTTGTAATTGGCAGTTGAAGGCATGCCTCTCCAAACTATTTCGACTTGTTCATCACACATTTCAGATTGAACCGTGCCAGTTCTCAATAATTTTTCCAGAAAATTGACATGTACCCGTTTCGAACCGTTTCAGCTAAACTGTTTCCAGACTGTGTGATGAATTAAGTAAGTTGTTCCTCAATTTAGGCAATTTAGGACAATATCAATGCTAGGCCTACAAATGACAGGATAGGATCATTAAGTAGCCAACCCTAGGAATGAATGGTTAAAGGCTATGTCACATAAGACCTAGGTCCTACCAGTATTGAAAACTAGGCCAATGGGAGAATAGGCATAGGCCTAATGTAGGCATGATGACAACAGCTCAATGGAAGATGAAGCTCTAGCATTGATGGCTCTGGGCCTGAGGATTGACAAATTCAATGGCCCGAGTACGGGTACTGTACATGCCACTGAGTAGGCCTACATAAATATCTTTACGGGATAGAGCGACAGAGCCTGATTAAGAAGTCCATAGATCGTGATAGTGTTATGACTGGTAACCCTGCAAGGAGCAAGGCCGATCATGCGTAATGTCATCTGCTAGAGCATTGTGCAAGTAAATGCTGCTAGAACCGTGCCGATCACTCGACTTAGGCCTACTGATCACAGGCACTCTCAAACGTCCTTGCCGATCTAGGGACTACTTCATCTATGCCTAGGCATAGGCCTACGCCATTGACTTCGTAGGCCTAGACCTAATCTGTGAACTTACCTTTTCTGTCTGGCTTTGTGCACCTTTTCACCAATCGGATGGAATCCTTGGCAAACTGTCGGCCGGGCTCAATGAATTTCGTAACCTGATCCATTTTATCTGAATTTGAAAGAAAATTATACCATTAGTCTAGTTTAGATATTAGGCACAAACCCACAGCTGTTATAGGTCTAGCCCTTGTTGGAAAATGGGCTAGGGCCTTGATCTCGAGCAAGTAGGCCTAGCAAACTTAAATTTCTTGCGATTTTCAGCTTAACAATAGACCCCACTCTTTTGATTGATCACTCTTTAATAATGTAAAACGTAAGCTCTTCATTGTTATTGACATAACTGTTAAAGTGCATACGTACCAGGTGAGCGACACAAATGTAATGAGAAGTTTCAACTGTTTACGTTGCAGACGAATCTTGGACTCTTGGTTTATCTCCACGTCAAGAAACAGGCCAATCAACCAACAAACGTCACCGTCACTACAAGCACTGCGTCACTTCCTTCGCAACGTGTAACGCAGCGCACTCTATTTCCGTTCTATATTGATGTGAGGTTGAATAGAATGGCACTAATTTTCAGTTTCTCATACTCCCTGATATTGACCCATTGTGTTGAATAAGAAGAATAGGCTATGTTCTTCAAAGGCTACAGATAAAATAAAACCATTATCTACAAATTTGTGTAAATTCAGGTTGAGGAGAGCCAAACAGATAATTGTAGTAAAGCTTATGGCGTCGATAGAAACTATTTTAATTTGATAGTAGGGCCTAAACGAAGATAATTATTCTATGAGCCTATGCGAATTACTAATATGTGAACGTTGGCACTCGACGATTTTTGACAGCTATCCAACTATTTATGCCGTTATTCTTATCCTCTTTGCTGTTATCAACACGAGCTAATCTATTCCCCCAAACATAAGGTTACTTATAAGTTCTACTAGAAAACTATTGAATTATTCGTCATACATTTTACTATGTCGTAAACTAATGTGAAAATAACCTTTTAGAATGCATTGTTTCGTAATTATAGGAGGTACTTAGCAAAGAGATTGAAAATATACATATTAGTAGGTGGTGGTACTTGGCGAATAACGATTACAGGTTTACGACCTCAGTTGTTTATAGTTACGAATTTGAAACAAAGATCATCGGATCTAAGTACAAAGTGCAAATCATTGAATAGTATATTAGTTGGCCTAGTCAACATTATTTTCGTGATAACTAAATAAGCATTGCTAGTTTTAATGATAACACCTCATCTAGGCCTACCAACAAGAAAAACAAGTCTCAGTATTACTTGATAGAGCAGGAAGTCAGTATTATTTGATAGAGCAGGAACTGTGCTACCAGTGACAAGAATTGAAATATATTTACAACAATGAAATATTTTATAATTCTTTCTTGCATTGTTGTGTCCGCTTGGTCAATACACGTAACTGATTGTGGTTCCAAGCTGGGCAATTATTCAACAGTGGCAATAACATCGTGTGAAGATACACCGGTTTGCATTTTACGACGTAAAACGAATGTCACAATTGACATTGACTTCACCACAAGTAGGTCTACAATATCAATTAATATTACTGTACTAGGGTAGTTGCATTATTGATTGTAGAGGCACTAAACAGAAAAGAAAATAGTGCAACAGTTCTAGTACTGTTTTATTGTGAAATAATCAGTAGATTGTTCAATTTGTATTCCTTCAATTTATTCGAGACTGTAAGCAACCTCACTATATTTTTGAAATATTTATACCTTTCATTTTAACCAAAGGTTAGGTAGAAAAGCAGTTGGTGGCTCAAAACTCACCATTTTTTAAAATACAAATATTCACTTGTGACGTCAAAGTAAGGATTTAAAAATCTATAAGGCTGTCTGGGTAAAAAAATATAAACGTGGTTCAATTCCTTCTGTGGTAGAATAAATCATTACACATATGGTATTATAATGGTTGGGACATGTGAAATAGCAATAGCTATAAAGCATTGGAATCGAAAAAGAGGTTCAATCGATGCTTCACCAATATATCTTCACGTTTCAATATATTTAATATTTTCTTATTAGGGTTAATGCAATGGCAAAACAGACGGACAAACGTCCGATTTCGCTATGTTTCAACATATTCACAATACGAACACGATTGTCAGAATAGAAGTAGGCCCATCATAAATGCTATTTTTCCTAAATGCATGTCAATTGGGGTGTAGGTCTATATGAGTAAAGTTGGGTGAAATTATTAGTACCTATGGAATTAATACAGCATCTCAGTTTCTAAAGTCTTCTCAACAAGTAGTACCAACCAGAATAACCAATTTTGGGAGCATTTCATCTTAATTTAAATCCTAATGACTGACCGGTAGCCCACGTCATTGCGTAATTGAATATTCTCACGGGCATTGATTAGTTGTTAGTTGTTACTATAAAGTCAATGTCACAGGATAGCATGGCAGAGCCCGTGGTTGAACAATACAGTATCTGGTAGTGTTACGTCTGGTAATCCTGCTGGAGCGCTGTGATCACCAAGAAAATGGCATCTGCTAGAGCACTGTTGTGAGTGAATGCTGCTAGGAGCGCTGTGATCAGCCAACTTTTTTAGTGTTGGTGAGCATACGCTCTGTCATGTGGTGTTGCCTATCTAGAGACTACTTTATCTATGCTCATGTTCATGCATTACATTTACATTAATACATTTCGAAGTAGTTGTGAATAATAATGAAATACTCTAAAAAACGTACGCTAAATGAAAATGACGATTAAAAAGGAGTGTTTGCCAACATTTCAGACGTAGACGTGTCCAGCATGAAGGCCGTAGTGCATGGGATCATCGCCGGGCTGCCCGTTCCGTACCCAATCCCCAACTCGGATGCATGCAAAGAAAGCGGGTTGCAGTGCCCAATCAAGGCAGGCACCGAGCAACACTATACTGCCACATTTGGCGTGCTAGCGATGTACCCCAAGATTAAGGTGGATGTGAAATGGGAACTCAAGACAAATGCAGGCACTGTCTTGTGCATGAGCATTCCAACACAGATCAAATAAACTTGATATTCAACAATCATGAATATTATTATTGCCATCGATCGTTTATCGATACTCGATAATTTATTGGCAATTCAATTTGATGTAAGCAATGTTTGATTTGATAGTTTGTGTATTCATTTGTATTTTGTCATATGGGTCTCCATTTGAGAAATAATCTTGATCTTTTTTCTGAGTTTTATTTTGTATCTACCGTACTTTGTCTGACAAGTTTATATTCACGTGATGATGAGCATCAACAACAATGTTCTCACGAGAGTATTGTAAGCCTACTATTGTCCAGATTAAAAATATAATATTATTTTCATCTATTTGGTATAGATTATGCATTAACTATCAAGTACGGTAACATATATTTAAATGTAGGATTAGATTCACCGAAATTCAATTAAGAAATGACCCGTCATGAGTTTCAGTATTAAATATCAATACAAACCTTTCCTTCCTTGACAAGGAACTATAATGCTGTTGTGAATGACACTGAATGGTGAAAACTGAATACTAATCTAGTATTGTAATCAAAATCTGTTTCATCTTAGAAAACAATGTACGCTAAACATGTTTATGACCAATAAGTTAATAGGCCTACTGCTGATAACTCTTCCTTCTTCACTATCATATTTAAATTTTAAAACAGTTCCTATTGTCATGTAATTTAATATAGAAAGCCTGCATACCGGGATTTTTAGTACCGTAACATAGTGATTTTTAATCTCATACAAAATGATTATCTTGTTTTTTAATCTTTATAATAAAGTTTAGTTTAGTTTTTATTTGCCTTTCACTTCACCAGTATACACAGTGTTGAATCCAGGCATACCTGCGGGAAAGCAAAGCCCCCCGCAGCTCGTCGTTTGCCTCCCCGGGATGAAAACATTATAGGCGCTAGGTACATAGTGTATTTTTTGAGAAACCTGTGTTTCGTTTTTTAAAAATATTTGTAAAAACTAAAAAGTATTAGGAATTCACTTTTTATCACCGGTACTAAGGTAAAAAACAATTCCAGATGTTATTGGATGAGCAAAGCGAAGACTCAATTTCACCATACCCCCCCTAAAAAAAATATATTTTCTTGTTTTTTTTTGTTCGCGCTCCACAAGTCAGACGAAAATTCAAAATTAGTTGAAACTTGGCACACACAAGTATCATTATCTGATTCGATACTGTATAGTTTTGAGGCACGATCGGTTGAACCACATCTGAGAAAACTCATTTCAAAGTTTTCAAAAATCCCGTAAGAATAACCCCGAGAAAAAAATTCAGGAAAAAAATTTCATCCGAGAGAATTCAAATTCTCAGGGAATTTTAATCTGATAATGATACATATTATTCCGAACTTCCACTCAAATCGGATCAGCCGTTTTGATGTAAAAAAATATATAATGTAATTTTTATGAATCATTCAAAGCTATTAAGATACCAATTAAATCCAAGCCACAGGTATCATCACTTGAACGTAAACGATTAAACAAAGCCTTCTTTATTATCATAGGAATTAATAATGAAAAATAAGATGGCAGTGATGTAATGGTTTGGATCTCAAGGTGTATATATATATATATATATATATATATATATATATATATATATATATATATATATATATATATATATATATATATATATATATATATATATATATATATATATATATATATATATATATATATATATATATATATATATATATATATATATATATATATATATATATATATATATATATATATATATATATATATATATATATATATATATATATATATATATATATATATATATATATATATATATATATATATATATATATATATATATATATATATATATATATATATATATATATATATATATATATATATATATATATATATATATATATATATATATATATATATATATATATATATATATATATATATATATATATATATATATATATATATATATATATATATATATATATATATATATATATATATATATATATATATATATATATATATATATATATATATATATATATATATATATATATATATATATATATATATATATATATATATATATATATATATATATATATATATATATATATATATATATATATATATATATATATATATATATATATATATATATATATATATATATATATATATATATATATATATATATATATATATATATATATATATATATATATATATATATATATATATATATATATATATATATATATATATATATATATATATATATATATATATATATATATATATATATATATATATATATATATATATATATATATATATATATATATATATATATATATATATATATATATATATATATATATATATATATATATATATATATATATATATATATATATATATATATATATATATATATATATATATATATATATATATATATATATATATATATATATATATATATATATATATATATATATATATATATATATATATATATATATATATATATATATATATATATATATATATATATATATATATATATATATATATATATATATATATATATATATATATATATATATATATATATATATATATATATATATATATATATATATATATATATATATATATATATATATATATATATATATATATATATATATATATATATATATATATATATATATATATATATATATATATATATATATATATATATATATATATATATATATATATATATATATATATATATATATATATATATATATATATATATATATATATATATATATATATATATATATATATATATATAACAACCAATCCAAAGATAAGTTGATATGTTCCAGCTCATCCATCAACGCGGCAACACATAACGTGTTTGCCTAGTTTATTTGTATTGTCATTTGCTTTATGCCCGTAAATCGTGATAAGTGACACCTCAAATGTCAGAAGTGGCTGGAGTGGAGCCCATTTGATCAATGCTGGTAATATTTTCAGAAATTTGCCTCTATTATTTTTGCACTGCAGAAATCAAGGCGTATTTATATATATATATATATATATATATATATATATATATATATATATATATATATATATATATATATATATATATATATATATTTGGGATTTTATAGTTATGTCGAAAAAGATACGCCTCGACCGGGATTCGAGCCCGGGACCTTCTGCTTGCCGGGCAGGTGCTCTACCACTAAGCTACCGAGGTATTACTCCTTCGACATAACTATACTTAGACTCACGATACTTTCGAGGGGACTAGCCGTATCTTTTTCAACATAACTATAAAATCCCAAATATCTCGATATTGGATCGTATCCAAGAAGTTTAATTATCACATATATATATATATATATATATATATATATATATATATATATATATATATATATATATATATATATATATATATGTATATATTTAAATATATATATATATATATATATATATATATATATATATATATATATATATATATATATATATATATTTATATATATATATATATATATATATATATATATATATATATATATATATATATATATATATATATATATATATATATATATATATATATATATATATATATATATATATATATATATATATATATATATGAGCCTAATCTGCATTCTCTTGCCTATTTTTTGTATGTATCCCTTGCCCCCCCAGAAAACGCAACGCAGCGAAATCTCTGAATTCAAAACTGAGTAGGTATACATATTATGTGTGCACCGGTTATGAAACAAAACTTACATAAAGGTTTTAAAAGATGTAAAAAAAAAGAAGTTGAAATGTTTGCAAAGAACATGTTCATGTTAGCCTAGGACCTGCTTATAAGTACAGTAGTCAAAAATAAAAATATCCTCAATTTAGGTTCCCATAACGATTTTTTCACGTGACGTCCGTCAAAACATCGGACGACATTGTTGGTGTAAAATAGATCACGTTCCCATGCCGTTTTTCTCACGTCACATAAAGTATGCATTCTACTGGCAAAGACTTCAACTTTTTGAGAATAACCATCGAATTTAAAAGGTCAAACATGACAATACCTTTGGTCGAACAGATCACCGCCTTCGCGAGTACTAAAAATATCCTATACGAGCTGTCAGTTCAGTTCTGTCAGTTTTCTTCTCAGTTGATGTTTTTTTCCTGGTTAGCCTATGTGTATATGGTTATGAGTCAATATATATATAATATAAGTAATTAGATTAGGGATAGACCTATAATTATCACTCTAGATGAGATATTCAAGATCGTCAACATATCGAAATTTGACGGGAAAAATCTACTTGGACGGGGAAAAATCGTTGCCTCCCACCGTTGTTTTTTCTTGCACGTGATTGGTGGAAAGTTGCCGTCGGCCGAAGTTTCAACAGACGTGACATGAAAAAATCGTCATGGGAACCTAGCTTAACAGTGACAGAGGTGTACAATGAGCTGCATTTCACAATAATCAGTTCCATTTTTTCTGTAGAAATTCGTCAATATTATAAAAACTGTTTTCTAGTGGAAATTTTGTTATGTCTGTCTTATAGATGTTAATATTTCAGTTTTATTCTCTCTGGGAGCTTGTTGTATGCCTTTATACCTATGTTCACAGGGTCTATGTACGTAGTTTTCTTGTTGGGCTTGACATGTAGATTTTTTCTATTTGGATAAACAACGTTATTCATATTGAAGCTCAATAATTCCTATTCTATTTAGTAGGTGGAGTTTGATATTCACAACTTAAATTACAGACCGTATAGAGGTCTACATGGTACAGTATCATGTTAGACTGAGAGAATTGTGGTTAATGGCTTAATATGTGTGATCACAAATTCACGATAATACATATCAATTTAATACATACCGGTAACTACCGGTGATCAATGTCCAACGTTCCCTCACAACTTGAATAAGCCATATCAGAAGTATGTGCATTTGAATCTTTTCAAGATGTCCAGAGCAAAACTACTAATCATCTATGTTGAAGGATTGGCACAATAATTATGAAAGAGACCAGTCATTAGGAATCCTCAATTTGCCTCTACTGTATTCTATATGTTTTCGATTGAATTCTATATTATCATAGATCATCCTCTTGAAGATCAACGCAGCAGCTAGATGGCACGAGTGACTTCATTGTTGTAACAATGAAAGAGCCAAGATGAAGAGCCTTCTAGATGCCAAGTACACCTTCTTGAATATAACTACGTACCATGTAATACCGTTCCCTTTCCTCTCAGAAATCTTATGAATAAATAAAGTACAATGATTTTATAAAAAATAGTAACTTTATTTTGCTCTAGTCGAGTATAAAATTTGCATTGTGTACGTACAGCACTGTACATTTGTATAGCACATTATACAATAATGTACAGTATACAGTAAACTGGCATATAAATAAACAAGATATATACAATGTGTAGAAAATCTACAACCTAATGCTCATTAGCCATTACTTTACGCTAAGCGTTCTTCGATACATATACAAGTGATATAGTGGCATCTATCATTTTTTCAGCCACAAATTGCTTCTTACACTACCGGTATTTAAACAAATTGTTTCATAACATAATCGCTATGTACACTCTTTTTGCATCAATTGTTCAAACATATTTATTAGTGTTCTTCCATGGATTTTAAAAACCACAAAATAAAGGTTCCACTGTTTAAAAAGTACCAACTTATATGGGGTCCAACTACACAGATGATAATTGATTCACACTGTACGTATTGAACGTATCAAGGTACCATTACTGGAACTCCTTACAAAGTGTCTGTAGGCAGAAACTGTATAAACTATAAGTAAACTTCTACATAAATATACTTGCCATCTGTAAGTAGGAATATCATTAATTCATGATTAGACAAATTCATCTGTTTTCAAGGTATAGGCCTACTTGCCGTCAGCGACATTGGCGGTCTCTAAGGACCTTATCCCGTATCAATCGACACCAACATTCGGGTGAGTCTGTTCGTCAATCTAGCTGAGAGGCAAGTACCCGTACATCAAAGAATGATCGTGAATTTATTTTTAAACAAAATAGTTTGAAATATCCTCAAGTAGGCACTCATCATAGTTTTCGATTTAATCTTCACTTTTCGTGTAGTTATATATATGTATATATATATATATATATATATATATATATATATATATATATATATATATATATATATATATATATATATATATATATATATATATATATATATATATATATATATATATATATATATATATATATATATATATATATATATATATATATATATATATATATATATATATATATATATATATATATATATATATATATATATATATATATATATATATATATATATATATATATATATATATATATATATATATATATATATATATATATATATATATATATATATATATATATATATATATATATATATATATATATATATATATATATATATATATATATATATATATATATATATATATATATATATATATATATATATATATATATATATATATATATATATATATATATATATATATATATATATATATATATATATATATATATATATATATATATATATATATATATATATATATATATATATATATATATATATATATATATATATATATATATATATATATATATATATATATATATATATATATATATATATATATATATATATATATATATATATATATATATATATATATATATATATATATATATATATATATATATATATATATATATATATATATATATATATATATATATATATATATATATATATATATATATATATATATATATATATATATATATATATATATATATATATATATATATATATATATATATATATATATATATATATATATATATATATATATATATATATATATATATATATATATATATATATATATATATATATATATATATATATATATATATATATATATATATATATATATATATATATATATATATATATATATATATATATATATATATATATATATATATATATATATATATATATATATATATATATATATATATATATATATATATATATATATATATATATATATATATATATATATATATATATATATATATATATATATATATATATATATATATATATATATATATATATATATATATATATATATATATATATATATATATATATATATATATATATATATATATATATATATATATATATATATATATATATATATATATATATATATATATATATATATATATATATATATATATATATATATATATATATATATATATATATATATATATATATATATATATATATATATATATATATATATATATATATATATATATATATATATATATATATATATATATATATATATATATATATATATATATATATATATATATATATATAGGCCTATGTATTATCAATCATCGTTGAATATAACTCTTAAAATAACTACGCCCCAAAATTGTAGGGCCTACCATGCTTGGGAAACCTACATATAAAAAAGCTTTCAAAGTACACGTACGTGTACTGAGGTGAGTTCAAGACTTACTGATGATGTACACATACACATAATAGTAAGTATTGTGGTTGACATGATAGTAATAGTCTACATACAAGCAAAGGACATGTTTGCTACACCAATACAATAAAACAATGGTCGTATTTGGTCAAATTGACCGACAAAATTATACGTATCATCTTAGGCCTACAGCTTACCGATGTGAATGCGAATTGCACTATATAATTGACGACTCGAAATAGGCGTAGCTTTATCAGTCAGCCAGTTGGATCATATCATTTGAGGTCATTTGAAGATACCCCGATTGGATATTTGAATGTGACTACAGTTCTAACAGCCCTGTTGATTGGACGGTATGATTTGTGACGTCATGGGGGCAGAGACTGCGAGTCGTCAATTCTATTCAATTCACAAATTAATTTGGTTCAACACATTTATAGTTCCATAATACAAAAAATATATGCGGACATAGCAGTCAAAGCGCGAGAACAAATGCAACGGTTTCTAATAGGCAATAAACCTAGGGAGATTTAAATAGGATAACAGTAGTTAGACGTAACTTGTAAATGCGTGAAAGTGAAATACATAATGTTTAATGTGATGTAGTAATCTAGTCCATCTGCAGGTTTCGAGTAAAAGAAGAGAGGCAATCATCGGTATAGCTTCAAAATATTCTTACAGCTCTTCAAAAACTCTCGCAGGTAATATTTACAAGCACAGCCACGTGAATTTAGGTACTTTATATTTCACTCGGTCCAAAAAAACATTTTCATGCAAATTATTCCTTCTTCATAAAATAGGCAATCTATATAGAAATAAAATACTGGACCATGATATGAACAATGATCAGGAAGGCAAATGTACACTTCAACACTTCATCAAGCAATGCTTAATCTTGTCTGTCAGCCAAAGTGTTAACCAATTTAAACCACTTTTAACATACGCAGCAAACTTTCATCCATCCATATTCAACTGCTCGATGGGTTTAAATTATACACCGTTTTACGAATCGGAAACACTAGCCTCGAAACATTTTATAGGCACAGCAGGCGAACAAACAGATGGAAAATAAATATGCACAAGTGACAACCATAAATCAAGTCTGAAAGTTGATCATGTTACATTTTTTGTCAAGTGATTTCACAAGGCGCAAGAAACGTACTTCATACTATGTAGTGGGTTAGAATCGTTGACTAAAATAGTTTCTTGTAAGAGATATACGTCCACAGTGTTCAACGATAACAGTGACGAGAGTCAATTCGGCAAAATTCAGTCTTTGATGAGAACTTTTGAATGGTTTAAGATATCGATATTCTAATCAGGCAGAAACAGATTTCTTTACCACCTTCTTGATCAGTGCTAGTCCGCGAGATCTTTCCAAATGGCCCGCTTTATGATCTTAAAAACCAACATAAAATCACTGTCATTTAGACATTCTCAATTTAGACATTCTGTGCAGTTCAATTGAGAATATATTTGGCAAGGGTTGAACTGCTGTCACAAGTAAAATGGTGGGGGCAGCGTTTGAACTGACATCATAGTTGATCATTCCCGACAAAAATTCATATTCTGTTCTACCATTTAGCTTGTGACAACAGGCACACCCATTTGGCAACCTTGTGAGCTTCCCCACTTACGCCATCAGTAATATAGACCTAAATGACAACATAAAGACGAGAAATGCAATTTACGTGATTGAATTTTGATTAGAAAAAAACATTTATTCAGTGTAAACAGCATTAATATGTGTCTATTGAAAACATGTTGTTTTTATACTGGCATACAATATTGAAAACAAGTGAAAATGGAGTCAAAATCACTGGACAATTCAACTGTGTGGCCTATACCTTGACTTTCTCCATGAAAAAATTGCCTGAGATATCTAGTTGAAAAGTCCTGTTGTAGATGATATAAGTACAATCTATTCAACTCTTATGGCATACCGGTAGGCCCAGCGTAACGTTTGCTGGTATGTATTTAGCTAAAAAAACATATTTTCAGCTGTATATCTATAAAGATGTTAGAATCTGAGGTTTATGATTTTATTTCACATCATTTTGGAGGTACAGTGAAACCTCTATCCATCGTTTTTCAAGGGACCAGAAAAATGAAACCATCCATCCAGGAAAATTTAACATTGATTATATGGGAGTGGGGCTAGAAAAAATGAATGATAGATCCAGGAAAAGATAGATCCGGGAACGATGCATAGAGGTTTCACTGTAGTACTGAAGAGACCCATGTTTCTTCTGCATTAAAATTCTGATATTTCATAAGGTCATACGGTCATACCATTCAAACATTATCACCAAAAACTGATATTTTGCTAAATTGACTTCTATGCACTCTCAAGATTATTATGAACAAATCAAACAAACAAACAACAAATTTAAAATAAAAGCAAAAGAATCATATTAACTCATTACTAACTTGAAGCAAACGCACAAAATATAAGTTCCATATTGCTTTTATTCCCCTTCAGGCATTCAGTTTTATTTGACCACCAATTTTCTATGCCACACAGTGACGTACATTTCCAGATTAGTCGGTTGTTTCAAAGTTGTAACAACCCCAGCTTGAGACATAGAGACAAGTTACGCACAAAAATCAGTTGCAACAAAACCACGACTGGGCTGGCAACATAAGAGAGACAATTAAAGCGGTGGGGCTATGGTGCTGTAGGCTACACATTGAATAGAATCAACATACCGTAATACCGGTATGTTGGCTTTTTTTGAGCCATGAAGCATAATCACAATACAAGAAAATAGCATGAAGCTACCCTATTTTATAAAAAGAATATTTTTAAAATTAAAACCTACATGAATTACATTCTGCAACCGGCACATGCAGCATAGTGGTTATTGCACTTGCTTCATCTGACCCGGAAGGCAGTGGGCATATCGGACCCGGTTCGATCTCCGCTACCGTCCATCTTTACAGTTTTTTTTTGTGGTTTCCCTCTATAGTCTAGGCTAATGCTGGGATGGTTCCCACAATATAGGCCACGACCGCTTCCTTCCCACTATCCTTCCCATTACCCATAAAGCCCTTATATCATCATCCCATCATCTTTTTAATCATTCAGTCGACGCCAATAGATCTTAGTCATCAGTACAGTGCATCGTTGAAACCCAATATAAATAATAGGCCTACATTCTGCACAGAGAATATTTATATAAATACATTTGTTTAGCCACTGAGGCTACCACTAAAATTGCTAGTAATAGGCACTCCTAACATTTTGTTTCTTGCATTTGTAAATGTGTTGACACATTTAGACTGCATTTTACAAAAAAAAAGGAGTTATTGATTGTTTGTTAATGTTGCTCAATAACCCCACCAATAACCAAGTTATAAGAGGGTGAGAATGAAGTGATAATAAGTGAAAGGACGTTTACAAAAATCCATACTTCATGCCGTACGCGGGACTTGAACCCACAGCTCACCTGTCTTCAGTTTCAAATGCTCTGCAGAGGAAAGGCACTAATTATTGAATTAACTACCAAAATAACATTGGTAACTAAGGGTAAGAACAAGTTAATTTGCTAATTATCGCTGTAACCACTAATTTATTGTTCGTCAAACCGGACCATAGACAAGGTCTCTAAATGTGATTATCACAAAAAGGATGTCATTTGAATCATAAAGTGACTCTTTTTCATACAAATATTCGAGGTGCTTTTACCAGTTCTCATCAGTTTTGTCACCTACAGCACTGAATGCACCGACGCTTGGTGCCTATAAGCCCTCATGATTATTCATACGTTTTAAATACGGATTAGGATTACGGTAAGTTGATTCTTAATTTAGGGCTCGTTGATTAGAAATACGAATAGTAGGCCTATATAAACCATAGTGCAAGGAAGAACAGTATTCCTAAAAAAAAAGCGACAAAAAAATACAAAAGAAAATTTCTCTTGCATTAGTCTACGTTAAAAAATATACAGTACAATTTTTAATTTCAAGAGAAACACCCTCGACGTTAGGTACTACACCATGACACGTGTAAATACCGCGAGTCACATGGCGCGTCATCAGCTATTGCCGACGTCCATGCGGTCGGCTGTCGAACCGCACTGTGCGTCCTCCAACTGGTCGTACCTGCGTTTGTTGAGACCGTTGGCTGCCGAGCCCTGGCCGTTTTCCAGCGTTCGCTGGGCTTTGTACATTGGCTCGAATTCGGAGAGTTGTGCGAGGAAGCCTTCGTTGGGGTTGATGCAGAACCGGCGGCTCTGCACACGTAGGAACGCCTCGCTGCAATCAGATGTACCAACCGTTAGGCAACGTTCGCAGTAGCGGTCGCCATGGATGTCAAGTCAGGTTACAGGATAGGCTTATTTCTTTCATTTTTGCTCAATGGCTCCACCAACAGATACGTACGAATGAGCAGGTGATAACGAAATGATGAAATGTTGATACATGACAACTCGTTTACAAAAACCCATGGTTTACGCCATTACATGTGGGACTCGAACCCAAGTCAGACCTGACTTCAGTTTCCAACGCAGCGCATTAGTTGCCTGAACCATTTGGTCGGCAGTGTTACATCATGGCAACAGCGTAGTTTGTATAGAAAATTGCCAACTAATTATTTTTCATTGTATGCTTAACGGCTCTACCAAGCTAGGATTTTTTTATAATTAGGCCCGACGTTGTTACTATAGACCTGACTTCCACAAAAAAATCAAGTAAAAAACCTCACTTTTTTCAGCATCGATAATGAACAGAAACAATTTTTGTCCCATCAACATCGAAATCGTGACACAAAGTCATTGTTTCCTCATAAGCTAAAAGATGGAAGTCTAGGATTGTTTGAAAGGGGCACCACATGGGCGATCTTACCACCCCAAAAACAATTTATAGTCAGAAGATAGCCCAAACAGATTTTGTACAGTTTAAAAATCGTTGTAGACTTCCCAGCTGAAATTGGAGATCCTATGACTTCAAACTGTCGAGTTGAAGGCAGACTGAACTCTTTACAGAAACATAACCTCATTCAAAAGTGAAAGAGTTGTTGTTTCAAATTTCAACATTAAATACTTCCAAACCCTATGCTAATCATGTCGACTGAAAATGAAAAGAACAAATAAATATTGTAGTTTTATTTAATTAATACAGTAAACCCTCGTTAATCCAAACACGGTTCATTCGAAATTTGACTCATTTTGAACTTGAAGTCAGTCCCACCTGAAGGTATAGCCATTTCAATGTTGATTAATATGGTTAATCCGAATTCCAGCTACGTAATCTGTGATTCAAACTAATATTTGAACCCTTCCATTGCTTCAAAACTCATTTTGGATTGGATAATTCGAAATAGTTTGAGTGAATTCTTCGAAATGATCATTGTTTTCGAGTTTCTATCCTTTTTATTTGCCGCGTAAGAATAAGCCGAAAGTTTGCTGCTTTGTGTGTCATCCGCGAGCAAGAGAATCACTCAGAAACACTCGTTCATCAGACTCGAGACAGCCGAGCGCCAATAGATGCGAGCCATGTGACGATTGCGTGTTGTCGGAGCTAGCCGAGTACTCATGATTAGTGAGGACCCTAGGAACGGTTTTCCATATGTAGTTTTGGCCAGTGGCATAGCTTTCTCTTGCGCGCAATACGCAATTGACTGAATTCCACGGGGGAAGAGTGATTTTTGTGGAAAAAGAGTTTTTGGTTAACGTTACCGGTAATCCGAATTTGTATATATCATTATTTTGTGGTCCCTTGCATTCAGGATTAGCGTGTGTTTACTGTGATGATACAAATCTTTAATTTCATTCTCTTGAACAGTTCAACTTTAGGCCTGACATTTTCCACTAGGCCTATACAGTATTTGAAATTTTGTACTGGTATCGAAAGACTGGTCAATGTTTGGAGATAGAATAAAGAGTTAGGAGCGTACATAGCTTCTACGCTAGCAGCTGCGTGAATTAGAAGACTGGTGCCTCCACCACCACACCCGAGGCGATAAGTACACAGAGCTACTGTACAAAAATCTGATTTCTATTGCGCTCTCTCTCTCTCTTGACTGTAAATATGATCATCACTAAAACTAATCAGTAATACTAATTTGGAAAGTCGTGGACAACCCTGGCAATACAGAGATTAGATTTTGAACTATACCATCAACTTTGAAAAACAAGCGAAAAGAATTCAACATACGTATCTAGGCTATAATATTCTTAACTGCCTCTTTATTCTATAGCTTTTCTATTGATCAATTCATCAAGGGTTGATGTCAAGCCATTGATGGAAATATTGGCACCTGGACCTAATAGGCTACGTAGCGATGGGCCAATATAAAAAAAATCAAATGAATGAAAAAAAAAACAGTGAATCTATAATCAGCCATTAGGAGAAACAATTTTGTACAACCCTGATCAAGCCTGAGCAGATTGTTCTCTTATATTTACTCGAACATTGTATCGAAGGTAGCAGGTGTTGTAGGCCTACTAAGAAGAGCACATCGGATTCTTAAATTCACTTTATTCCGAGGGAAAAAAAATATATAGGCCCATTTTTTTTTATATTGGGTTTAACGACACACTGTAATGATTATCAAGATCTATTGGCGTCGGATGGATGATTAATGAGATGAAGGTTTTTTTATGGGTAATGGGAAGAATAGTGGGAAGGAAGCGGTCGTGGCCTATATTGTGGGAACCATCCCAGCAATAGCCTGGACTACACAGGGAAACCACGAAAAACCTCTGTATAGATGAACGGTAGCGGGGATCGAACCGGGTCCGACATGCCCACTACCTCCCGGGTCACATGGAGCGAGTGCGTTAACCACTCGGCTACCTGTCACCTTTTAATACATGGCATTCAGGTCATGGAGGTTTCTAACGAGAGTTACTTACTGACTAGAGAGGCCGTACTTTTCCATGACGTACGCAAGGGTAAGCGCCGCACTGCGGGAAATTCCCGCATTACCGTGGATCAACGTCTTCCCTCCCATCGCCAGGCTCTCGTCTATAAACTCGCGAACTTTTGCAAAGTGACAGATGATGTTTTCCACGACCGTGTCGGCAATATCGAGCACTAAATATCTGAAACAATGTAATGAAAAGAGAATTGGTACAGATTTCTAAAACCAACTGTGAATATATATATAGTGATGTGGCTATGAAATCTTTGACTTAAATAAAATCTAGGCTTATTTGAAAGATTTCACTGGACCTTGAGAGATTTCACTTTTACATACAAAGTAAGCCTATCATTTCTTAAAAAAAAGCAATACAACATTTATTTCTAGAAACATATTTATCAAGCTGAACTAGTAGGGTATATATAGGCCTACGAGTTGATAAACATAAAAAATCATTGTTGACCTACTTATAGGCTTAGATGTGAAAAAATGTGTCAGAAAAAATACATAAAATGTGTTACGATTACCCTACATTTCCTGTTCAGGCAGACAGTTTGCTTTCCATAATTTATTGCTGAATGTAATTTTTTAATAGGCTTACAAATTCCGTTAGGGCCTATATAAAAAATGGATTTCACACAGATTTCATGGGTCTACTTTTCATGAGATATTTGACGAAATGTTTGAAGAAAATAGATTTCATGGAAAGAAATATCATCAAGTCTTTAGAAGCTTGAAGCAAGCCTGTGATCTTGTAGAGCGGATGGAATTTTTACTACCAGGATTAGGCATTCAACTATAAAATGGATGGTGGTAATTCAATTTATTCAACTTAGTACCGGTAACCCATATTGAAAGCTTCAAAGTCCATTCAATATCGATTTAATTCACATAATAAATTGATGAAGCATGTTCCAGTTATTGTTACTAGTACCGGCATGGTACTGGTACTCTACGTTATTATGTCACTGGCCTTATTTCAAAATGACTATTGTAGGGCATAGACCCTTAAGCTAAGTTCCCATAACGTTTTTTTCACTTCCCGTCCGTCAAAACTTCGGTCGACGGAGCGATTTTTTTACGTCCAAGTAGAGCCAATTTCAACTTCTGACGTCCGTCACGGCACCGGACGATTTGCGGATGTCGTGTAGAGTACCAACAATCGAATGTAGGATCGCATCGTTTCATTTCCGTTTCATTTCGATATTAATGTTATAATCGCGAGTAAATCACACACTGTTTCATATTTTGAGGTTATATAAACAATCATTCATTTTTAATGATTAGTTTTGATTCCGAAATGTTCATCGAGGCAATTAGAGAATATACCTGACCAAGATGGTGTCATGTTGACTCCTTGATTTCGATGGCTGCCTTCGAAAGTTCTAGTTTTTGCTGATAGAACGCATTACCTACCTTATGTTACGGGAACAAAACGGTATGGGAACGTGATCTATTTTACACCAACGATGCCGTCCGATGTTTTGACGGACGTCACGTGAAAAAATCATTATGGGAACCTAGCTTTATCTGTTTCCCATTTTTCAGAATATGAAGAGTTTATATATGATAGATGGTATGATAGAGAATATGAATAGAAGAGTTGGAAGACCAAGAGAAAGGTGGCAAAAGGGAGTAAAGTTTGGGGTGGTCAACCGAGGAGAAAAATGGGAAGAAGTGGAAGACGAGAGATGGTGGGAGAATAGAGGAAGATGGAGGGAGCTCGTAGGAAGAGAAGAAGAAATAGAGGATAGGACTAACAGTAGTGAAGAAGAGGAGGAAGAAGTCGGAACTGGCAGGAACCGATTGATATGAGAAGTCTGCCCTAGAAAAACTGGTGGAAACACCCCCTGGCCCAATTTAATTGGTTATCTGGGTTTGAGATATATATATATATATGAAACAACAAATCTACGCTATTACAATACCGCACTTTATGATTCAGGACTACAGTACAGCTTATTGAACAGGCCTTAGAAATGACATCCCTAATAATCACTTCATTTGGGGTGATAAGATAACTCTTGTGGTGCCCGGTCTGAACAATCCAAACTCACTGGTAGGCCTACCATTTATTGGGAAACAATGACTACATAGGCCCTATGTGAATGAATAGATAGATACTGGTAATCATAAAATAATAATGAAATCCCCTCGTTGGTCCTATACCAGTAATCTAGCTATTGGTCTGGGCATTGATAAAGTGGTCTCTAGATAGGCAACGCCGTATGGCAGAGCCAATGCTCACCAACAATGAAAAGGTTGGCTGATCACAGCGCTCCTAGCAGCATTCACTCGCAACAGTGCTCTAGCGAATACCGGTAGTATTTTCTTGGTGATCACAGCGCTCCTAGCAGGATTACCAGGCATAACACTACCAGGGTCTGTAGACTGTTTAACCAGGGCGCTGCCAATCTACCACGGCTAGTGATGTAAATTTTCATTGAAAATTTTCATGAAAATTTTCATGAAAATTTTCAAAAGCTTGAAAATTTTCAAAAAAAAAATCAAATTGATTTTTCTTTTGTTAGTTCATTGTTACAGAAGAAGTTGGCGTTTGAATTCACTCTTTTTTGGTGATAGAATATTCTTAAGCTTCTTTTCCATTTTGTCACCAAATTATAACATGTGACAACAAGTGAGGTTATGTAGGTACAGCTCTATACAGACAAAGTCAAAGAGTCAAAGAACAAAGAACTTAGTACCAGGAAACATCAAACAGGAAATGAGTATGAAACCAAAAAAGTCTCATTTGAAAAGGGAAAGAGAAAACATGAAAAAAAATATCCATTGAAAATTTTCATTGAAAATTTCAATGAATTTGCATTGAAAATTTTCAATGAATTGAAAATTTTCTGAAAATTTTCAATTGAAAATTTTCAACATTCCATCACTAACCACGGCACAGGATACTTCTTTACTTAATGGTCTACAATGGTCATTATGCACAACAGATGATAAACCCTTGGGAAGAATCATAAAAAATATGGGGTTCTCATTACAAACGTTGTAACTTGAACAACTACTTTGAGGCATATGATTTGCACTGTTTGAATAGAAAAAACAATGTGCAAACAGAAATAAGACCTCAGAGATGAGCAAGATTATTCCTTCACTGGTAGGCAAAGCTTAGGTCTACAGTATTAATAAAATATGTGGTCTACCTGAATTTATCGGGAAAATTTGGTCTAATGAAGTGTGCTTCTATCTCCTGCCTGACGCAAATGATGTGCGTTATGCCGTGTATCGTCAGAACATCCAGCTTGGATTTCATTGCAGCTGAGTACGGCCCAAGAAACAAGCCGGGGACGATCTCTTGCATTGTTCGTCTCATCGTGTAAATCCACTCCTCATTGGCACCCGTCATAGAAGGCATCTTTGGAAATTGTAGTCGAGAATCTTGACTTTGATTATCCTAAAATCATTAATAAATTGGAGTTTTTGAGAAGTGACTCTATTGGCAACACGCTTAGGCCTAGGCAACCAACATTAAATTCATTTCAACAAGTAAAAAACAATGAAACGATTTGGAATAACTGGGCAGCTCCTCTACCGAGGTCAAGGCCCCTAATATAATTTTGAAAATATTTGTGATTGTAAACACTTGTCATGGGCCTAGTTGTCAAGGATTCGTTCTGCGATCTGCGAGCTACAATTGTAGTCAGAGCATAGGTCCAACAAGGCATAATTATCAAGTAGGCCCTAGGAAATGAGTCACTACCGGTAGGCCTACATAGGTGTAGGTCTACATTATTACTTACTTCAAGTCAAGATCCAACCTAAGCCTAGTAAATGGCCTAGGCCTAGACACTGAATTTGTAACATTACAAAATCAATGGTCTAATAGGGCATATGGCCTATACCATTGAATTTGTGCCTATACTGACAGCACAGGCCTACATAACCTATCAATGTGGTGCAAACAGTCCTACAGCTTATCAAACATCCAATATAGTCTATTTGGCAGTTGGGACACATACACTACTGATTTTCTTTTTTTTTCAATTGAAACTCTTGATTTTAGGCACAGGCCATTGAGTTCGTGCAAAAGTCTGCGTCCAGATAGGCCTATTGCGCTAATGAAAGCTAGGCTAGACCTTTCCAGCCTCTTAATGACATCTGTGGACAACGATGAAGGAAATCATTAATCAACATATTCAAGAGATTAAGGTGGAGTACAAACTTACATCTCCATAAACTGGATTCCCAGGGTTCATACACATCATATTTATAGAAATGCAGAATTTAAACGCATGAATTTGTTAAGAATATTAATTGTAAATCACAACAAACTTTAAAGAAGACGCCATATTTTATTTGCAATTACGATACGAGTGACGTCACGAGAGTTTACACACGCGCTGTCGGTAAAACAGGTACCTGCAAATCTATTTCTATCACGACGAGGGACGAAGAAAATACCAACCATGTTTCGAGTTTCGAAACACATCACTAGCGCACGGATGGTTCGCGTCTTCTTTCGTGGACACAAGTTTTCATTGTCTTCGTGTTTTTCAGTTTCCATCGCTCGTTCAACTGGGAGTCTGGGAGTCAGGTATAAAAGGAATACAAATACTGATACTGGCTGTAGGTAATATGATCGACTCAAAATTGTCGACGGCCAAACGATCGAGGACAAAAAGATCACGACGAAAATATGATCATACTTTTCACGATCATATGGTCGCCGCTCTCTTTATGTCGCGATCATTTTGACGGCTACCACTAATATTACCATAGAATAAAGAACTACTTTATTCTATGATATAACCTACCTACCGGAATGGCAATTATGAAATATCTCGATTTCTCATTAAACGTTTGAGAAGTTACTTTATGAAATCTGAAAGCCCATTTTTTTTCAAGACCAAATTGTTCAGCCGCATAGCCTACACGTATTCCTTTATTGTCCAAGTCAGAGCTCGACAGAGATTCATAGATGAGCGCATGTCTCGTGAAAGAATGAATGAATATCGACAGCGATGTCGTAAATGTTCAGGTTTGCTACACACCTTCGACACTAAAGAGCCGAATGAATCCGTTCACCAGAATGAACAGACATTTGGACGGTTATATGACAGTAACGTGCGGTCGTGCTCGGCGAACATATTCCATTCTCATGTCTGGGATGTTTGGAACGTGCTATTGAAGATTTCAAATAGCTTTGAAGACAGCAAATTTTCATTTTTCTGAAATATGTTTTTTTACATTTTTAGACTCTGACTCGCACCACACTGCTAGCAGGAGTTAGAGCTGATATCATATATAGTCAAGACTTAGTAAACTGAAATTTGGCTTTTTATAATAATTGACTGATTTATTGCTATATGGGGTATAACGGCGCGTCGACAGCGAGGTTCTTTAGCTCCTATCATGTCCGTGTAATTTACCATACTTTCATTGTTTTTTTTATATTTTGAGCATGTGGAGGGAGCGAGCAAGAAAGAGAAAGGTAAGTGAAGATAAGAAACAAGGACGTGACAAGAAAAGCAAAGAAACTGTAATAAAAACCTTACGCCAAGTACTCCCTCCACATATACTTCGGTCACCAAAACGCTTCCACTCGACCGAGACGGTCCGAACTTGCATGGCCTGGGTCCGAACTTGGTGTGGGAACTTGGTCTTTGCTCAGAGACATGGTCTCTAGGCTTTATCGCCATGGATGACCCTCTTGGGAGGAAGTAAATAATGCTCGCGACAACAGCCCTGGAGATCACGGAGCCACGCAAGCCCCCATATACCACGACAATTGGTATCCGGATCCTTTATGGGGGAACTTGGGCCTGCTAATTATGAACAACAATTACCGTATTTTGAATTCTTCTTTTCAATTTGCGTGTGGTTAGGTATACGTTTACCGATATCGAACATCCACAACAGAACATAGTATCACCCCCATTTGAAAACATTTATATAAAAATCCATAAATATACGTGCATGCAGTTTCAGCCTTCAGTCATATTCAGTTGACAATTCCCAGCCAACGGTTTGGTTAGTATAATTTAATCTCTCTTGTTCACCCACTTTTTCTCTTTTTGTACAAGAAGCACATTGTGACGTTTGTATTCACCAGGCCTGTTTTGTTTGAGTACGCGAAGAGACAATTCGGTGCCCATACCTTTCGAAGTAGTCTATACCAAGGTTCTGTTGAAAAGATATATCTGGAGGGAGCTAACGCGGAATAGCATAAATCGGAATCAGAATAGCCCTATGGGGAATTTTCGGGATGTGATGTTTTTTGTTGACACTCTTATGTTTTTGGATCGTTGTTCCAATGTAAGTATTGAAAGAAATGAACCTCGACAATGTCCATGCGCCTATCACTGCCTCGACGTCTATGTATGTGTCAATTCCATTTCATTATTATTTATCATCATTATTACTACTATTAAGTATCAATATATTGTATTTGGCCCTACATCTTTGACGAAACCAATATTATTACCAAGTACCAATAACCAATCTACGGTGAATAAAGAATACAACATAATACAAATTTTACACTTTTATGCAACGTACGTGGCACCTCACTCTGTTCTAGATCAGCTGATAGAGCACTCATGATTCACATTAAATCATTGAATCATTCTCATTAAATCAACTACAATAAATTGTAATTGAAAATACTTCGAAAACTAGTTCTCTCACTGTTTACATTTTTCATATATATATATATATATATATATATATATATATATATATATATATATATATATATATATATATATATATATATATATATATATATATATATAAACTCTATTTATTATAGGCTTAGGCCTGAAGCCGGCCTTGCCACCGACGCCTACTTTAAGCAGGTAGATTAGTTTCAGGTTACAACTAATTAATTTCAACCACTGTAACTATATTATCAACTGTATAGATTACTATTGTAAACTATCACCATACCAATAATAGTATCAGTTTCTCACGTGGTACTTCTATAGGCCTACTTATACACTTAGTTTATAGGCTTTGAAGCAAAATCGGTCGACTTTTCTGGATCAAAATCGAAATATTCACGAATATTTGAAGAATTCATCTGTTTCTTTTTTTTTTAAATCCAGAGCGGGAAAATGAACGAAAAACGAATCTGAATTAACTGCATGAATGATTTACACATGCAATCACACATTATTACAAATTTGTAACATTCAAACCGGTTGTTTTGTAAGAAATTTTTTGTGGATTCATCAAAATATTTAGTGCGTACACTTAATAAGAGCTGCATATAGTGAAGAACTAATATCAAACTTCCCTAACTTCACTTTTTGTTATCGATAAATGACAATATTTCCTTCGGTAAGTGATTGTATTGTTTGTTTGTTTTCTGTTTGTAAGCACTGCACAGGTCGTACGGCTTGACTGATCAACATGAAACTTTTTTGTTAAATAAAACAATGTGATTTCGAGTACGTTTCACACACATATCTTCCTCATCTCAGAACTCGTAACTTTGAATGTGGTATGGACATTATCAAGAAATGTCGTAATACCAATATTTTATTGAAAATTTCTTGTCCATGTCTCTTTGATTATATCACAAGGTTATTCACAGCGTTTTCCAGGATGATGAGAAGGTGTGAACATCTTATTTCACAATTGGTAAGCTTGCTTCTCCTCATCTTGTATATATTCTTGCAAGCTAAGTTGGTATATAGTTAGGTATACAGCGTGATAATACTGAAGTCGAATAACCACAGATGAAGGAAGTTCCTTCTTCTGTGGTTTCATCACAGATACCTTCATGTATCTATAGTTCCACCCTCACATTAGAAAGTGTCTCAGTGCGAGTGCAAGTCAATGACCTGACAAACAAAATCAAGCTTAATCAACGTAATCTGAAATACACATAATTAATTTCATTTAATCAACAAATAGCTTGATTATCTCTGCTGAAACTAACAACAAACTAAACTAATCAACCCTGGTACTATTTTGGTTCAAATGCAGAACTTAATCTGTGGTGTCGGATGCAAATAGAGACTTGTGATACTCGGGCCTGAATATATGAGGCTCAATTATGGTTCTTGAGAAAAATATTTGAGGTAGGCCTGTCAAGTGTTTTGTTCATTCACTTATTGTATAATTCCACAAAATGATTTTAGGCCTAGCTTAATAAACACACATGAATCAATCAACAAGTAGGCCTACGCCTACACAAAGTAGGATGAGAAAAATGAAGTGATGCGCTCAGGGTCTGACGAATTATACAATAACTTGGTGCCCGTCATCTTAACTTGACTTTATTTGAAATATATTCTCATCGCTTGTAACAATTGAAGTTGTTGACGATATGTTGACTGGAATGATTTATAGTTGCTATATTTGAACAATGTTTTTTTTTTGTGTGTGCATGGCCAGCGTATTTATACCTTATCACTTTTCAATTGTGTTTTCTATGTCGTCATATATTACCAACTGCACGGAACTAAAATATAAATGGAAAATAATGTATTTGTGGCCTCATGCAATCGTCCAGTGTGAAAATAAACTCAACAATGTGGTCAATATTCTCGTGACCTTCATCGTCTACGATTGGCTCGTGTAGAATATAATACAATGGTTTGAAATGTACATGAATAATGCACAGGTATAGCTTGACTTTTTAGTTTTACTGGATGTTCATTAAAATACAATTTGATAATTTATTTTATCTCATTTTAAATCTAAGGTAACTCTATTGTGATAAATTAGTGATCGAAACACTGTTTACCATCACTATAGCTTCATAGAAGAAAGACACGTCACCAACTCTAGTTGCTAATAGTGCATGGTACACCAAACTACAGCGGTGGAGGTGCCAAGTCTGGTGAATGATGAACAGAACAATCTTGCAACGTAAAAGTGGAAGCTGTCCATCTGTTAAATCTTCTCAATGCATATGCAAATGCGTTGTCCATTTGACCATGGGAGCCTATAGAAAAATCGAGTAATATCCGATTAAAATAAAGTACAATATAATTACACATAATTCACATACCGGTATAGTCTATACAGATTGAATAAATAAATATAAATTAATTATTATTATAGGTCTAATCTAAGTTTATTACTTGAAAAACGACTATAATACTGAGACTGGTATAAACTATTGTCTATTCAACATGCCGAGTCGACATTCAGGAGACCGGAGTTTGAGTCCCGCTATTAACTGCCATCCTTCCATGCAAGTGTTTCGTTCACTCCCATCCCATCATCCCAGCAGTCTAAAAACGAATATTCACTAGCCCTACACTACTATACAAATTAACTATAATTAACTGAATAAATTCACCACTAGAATCTAGTTTGAGCACGTTCTGGTTTGAAATCAGCTGTTATCTTGGGCCGAGTTCCCGAGAGTTCAAAGTCAAGCCTATATCGCACGCAGGCGGCAACTTGTTGAAGGCTGAATCAATACCAGCCTATGTCACGTGGTCACTGCCGGGTCGGAACCAACGAGCCGCAATGATGTGGCATACCAGGAGACAGATGATCGGGCAGCTAGATTTCATAATTTGGTTGAAATGCGACTGATTTTTAATCTGTGAATTTCCGTAATAATTTTCAAAAACTGAAAAAACTTATATTATTATAATGGGTTTTAACGACGCACTTTAATGATAACTAAGATCTATTGGCGTTAAATGAATGAATGATTGATGAGATGATGAGATGAAGGTTTTCTAGGTATTGGGAAGAATAGTGGGAAGGAAGCGGTCGTGGCTTATATTGTAGGAACCATCTCGGCATTAGCCTAGACTACAGAGGGAAACCACGAAAAACTCCTGTAGAGATGGTCGGTGGCGGGGATCGAACCAGGTCCGATATGCCCCTTCACCTTCCGGATCACATGAAGCGAGTGCGTTAACCATGCTCAGCTACATCTGCCGGTCTAGAAAAACTGTTTGGAGTGAAACTTTTTGAATGGATTAATTTTGACCCAGTATTATCAAGTCTAAGTAGGGCTTTATGAAAACAAATAGTATGGGTAACCATGCATGGTGATAACAACTTTCAAACGCCATTTAGATTTACTCCAATGTTTGTAATTCAGGCACGTATATATATAATGATCCTGTATATGTTATATATTCTGAGGTCGGTTTTCACAAACTAATAGTTACTTGATTAGTTGAGTGAATATTTGGTGGATTAACTTGTTATATGTTATTTTCTTACTCTAATCAATTATTAAGTGATGAATTTGTAATTATTAGTTTGTACAACCGGCTTCAGGATTGACAAGAGTGTAGTCAGCTGGTGAATACCAAACTGGACAAATTAATTGACCTTGACAGAAAATGTTCACATCAGTCTCGTCTCAGGAGACTGAGTCTCAGACGAGACTGAGTGACTGGAGTCTGGCTGAGTCAGAGTAGACTCCGTAGAAAGTGAAAGACAGCAATCATGGGGACTGCGGCGGCCATGTTTTTGCCAATTGAGACTTCCCATTCCCAAGTCATTATTTATTCTAATGGTCGGCTCGTTCTTAGTTCGAAATCGATTGAAATGATAATCTATATTATCATTTGCATGTGAATAACATACTGACCTGCATATACATGAGAGAGAAAAATAAGAAAGACAAAGAAAAAGAAAAGCTCACTTCATGGCAATGCACCCTCTTTCATAATGTATAGGGTGTCTAGGTCAAAGTGAGCTTAGACAAGCTCTATCAATAATTATGTGAATCAGGAAAAGTAAATTATTCTCTCTCTTTACTCTTAAGCCTAAGCGTTTGTTTCCAATTTCACCCTTTTTTTTAATAACATTGAAACTTGATACAAAATCGTTGTTCCCCAATTTAGGCTGTGGATGAAAAGTACGATCGTTTTACACCCAACCATAATTCGAAATGTCTCTCTAAAAAATGCATGAGTAGTAATCACTTATAATAAATATGCTTACTTCTACTCTTTTCATATGATATTGAATTGCATATTTGGGCTTTACGGAGCAACATGTCTGTATTACGCAGGTCATTTCCAAAAATAATTCATACATTTTAAATTAATTTTCACATATTAATAATTGGTATGTCGAATATTTTATATAACGATATAAATAAATGACGACGTATAGCCTGCAAGCTTGTGTGAGGAAATAGATATCTGATATCATCAAACTGAGACGGGATTACCAGGGGCCCTATTCTCGAATTTTAAGCACATGCGTTTTGGGAGCTCGTTCTGCGTACGAACTCGAGCGTAAAGGGCCTCAGGTGACTATCATGCACGCTGATGTAGCGTCAATCACTGTTCATCCGTAGGAAACCGGGACTCGTGGTTTTCAAATTTCACTCTATAATGGATCCTTGACAATAGGCTATACAAGTGTTTCCTTCTCGCTATCCAAAAACATGTAATAAAATAACCCATGATCTCACCTTCCCGTATCTCATTCTGTCATCCATTGGTTATTATTGGTTATTGGGTTGAGCATGAAAATTCCATGAGTTATCAACTCTTTATGGGACATGCTTTAAAAATGAATCTAAATATAATAACAATGAAAGAACAAGAAAAACACATTATGAAAAGAAACACACTGAATGGGTAAAATAAAACATGAATATAACAAATATATAAGAGAGGCAAAAAGTTAAGAAATATAATAGGAAGATTATAACGTTCATCTTGTGTATAGTAGGAACACTGTCTAGGGTATGGACGACGCTTGCATAGGCTTATCGGGTTGTATAGGGAACACTGTTTTGAATATGGTCGAACGGTGCATCTGCACGAAGTCTTAACAGAATTAAAACATTTTCTCAGATCTTTGTTGAGTATAGTTCTTTCTTTCTTTCTTTTTTGAAAGCAGGAGGTTTCAGTGATCCCATGGTTTTTGGTAGCTCGTTGTAAAGAATGAATCCAAAGTGGTTGAGGTTATTTCATCCATATTTAATTGAATTTGTTGTATTGATGTACAACAAATTGATGTATTGATTGTATTGATGTATTGATAATTCAACGACCTCAATAGATCTTATAATCATCGTTGGTTGAAGCTTTTGAGTTCAGATCTTTTAAATTAGAGAATTCATTTTAGTGAAGTTGATAGAAGAATTACAATACAAAAAATCCAAAATCCAAAAGAATTTTGGATCGTTTAATCCAAAATAAAGTGAGTTATGAAGCATGCATACTATTTTCAGGATACGACCCGACATTTCTGCCAAGACATCAAAAATTGTCGTCCAGTTAATGCTCGTAGCTTATATTCATCCAAGAAAGGGGAAAAACTATCCTCCGGCTAAAACGCATTTATAGATATAAAAATGCACCGGCATCAATAAAATCTATGAAATATAGCATTTATATGTGGAAAGAAAACCACCCCAAACCTATTTAAGATTATCCAATAATGTAATACCTCTCCTCCTTCACTTTGCGGTTTCTAGCCGGCCGTGATCTATCGCCGTCAACCCCTTACGGCGCATGCGTCAATAGTCGTCTGCAATACCCCCACCCTCCCCCGCCACCAACCCTCTCAATGTCCGTCACACGTACACAAGGGTGCCGGGCTCGATTCTCAGTTGTGTCATTCGGTCCGAGACAGTCGCGCTGCACGGTCGACGTCACGCACACTCAGGTCAGAGGTCACGTGTTTGACGCACGCTAGCTCGCCACCTGATTGGTCGCACGCACACAGGTGTGACAACCACGCACAAGCTTCTTAGAACAGATATTCGAGGAGACATAAAAAAGAAAACTGTTTTGTTGTGAGTGAAGTGAATGGTCTTTGAAGAGGAAAAGAATGAATGAAGTTGAATGAAATTTATTGATGAATGTCTAGTGTATTGGGATATTAATTTTACTTTCGACTAGTGAAAAAAGTAAACATCCATTTTATTATTACGAACAAATATTTTTCAAAACTTTGGAATTCAGACAATAATCCAGTCAGAATATAAAGCATAAAAAGTGATTGAAAGAACTTGAAGAATACTATAGAAGTAATTCCTCTAGTAAATTGTGCAAATGTTGAGATAAAATCTGTGTTTAGATTGTGCGCGTTTATGTATACAGATAGTATGTACACTGTGTAAACAATCCACATGGAAAAGTTCAGCTTCAGCAAAGAAAATAAATCCGATGAAAGTGTGCTCTTGCCAATTACGATAATTAATTGCGTTCCCTTCGTAACGGAAGAGTAAATCAATTTCTCTTTCAAAAATATCTCACACATTCTCGATTACATTTGAACTGACATTGGCTGCGATTTCAGTCAACAGTGTTCACATTGTGGTAGGTAACGAATAGAAAGGAATAACAGAGACAAAAATAAACTAAAAATAAACTTTATCGATCGAAATTGTATCAAGTTATCAATCCTAAATCATGTATAAGACAGTACGTCACGGAGAGAATTCTCTCCAATATACTATACTCCCTCAACAAGACGAAAGCACCGGAAACATACCACATAAAACCACTTCCGGTTTATGCCGGGGACGACAAACTCATCGTACCCGCCGTGGTCGTACAACAACAATACTAATTGTCACATTGTTGCTCGTTTGTAGCATTGTTGCCGGCACAATTCTCGTGCCGTTGTTGTTAACAACTGACATCATCGCCTTCCGCAAACTACATTCCAATTCGATGATGGGAAACCAACATATCATCCATCATCATATTCCTAAAGCTAGTTTCCGACACGCTGAAAATCTCACGACAATGTCGACTACCTTGTCAACAACCGAAGAGAATCTTAACACCTTGACAACCAGCGCTGATAATATTACAGCTAAAGGTTTAGTTGATGTTGTCGATAACAATACTGTGGAAGTCGAACCGACTCAAGTAGTCACCGAGAAGCTGGATTTGACAACAATGAAGGAGGAGACTACAATGAAAAAGAATGATACGGAGGAGGCGATTGTTGATGTCGGTAGTAATGCAACGGAGGGGATAATCAGTAACACAAGGATCATTGTTGAAGCGTCGATGCCGAGTGAGAGGAATAAGACGACGGAAATGCCCGAAGTTGTGTTCGTGAAGGTGATGACGATGATGACGACTTCGACTTCAAGGCCGACCGTGGATCCGTATCGTGGTTGGCTGCCGCCAAGATGGCCGTTTGCTGATCCTTCTTCATACCTGCAGTGGACGGTAAGAATAAGATGCACGTTTTGAAGGATTATTTAAATACTCGTGATATATATTCCCCAATGTATAATATTAATTCACCGATTATAATTTCATTATATCAGTTCGCTGCATTGCTAAATTATAACGCCTCTAAGTTCCATACATTTTATTTATTACACTTCAAAGAGGATTATCAAAGTCTGTTAATTGTAATTTACTATGGGATTCATTCAAGT
This sequence comes from Brachyptera risi, assembly GCA_964007535.1. Classification (NCBI taxonomy): domain Eukaryota; kingdom Metazoa; phylum Arthropoda; class Insecta; order Plecoptera; family Taeniopterygidae; genus Brachyptera; species Brachyptera risi. Next base: position 25,991,555 of record OZ023331.1, on the reverse strand, counting down.
GATGTCACCCATTGTTGAATAAGATTAGTGAGCATCTTTAATAACCTCATTGCGGATAACAATGTCCCCCATGTTGTGTTATTGTCCAATCACAACTTCAGAATAGGCTTCTGTCAAGTGAAGTCATCCATTGTTGAAAGAGACAGACAACAATGTACACCAGTTGGAATTGACAAATCAGAATTTTTGGTAGTCTAACTACTAGTTCGCTGTGTTGTTAAGGTAACTATTGTTTGTTATTTGTCACTTGACAGAAAGCCTCTGTCTGGCTTTGGCCTCTGTCTGGTGATGTCATCATTAAATAAATGAGACGGATAACAATGTCCACCAATTGATATTAACCAATCACCATATTTTATGGTTCCCAGGACCCTTACCTAATAAATTTCGTGCTAGTGCTAGCTAGCTCCAAGAGACTAGGACGCCTATTGGTTAATGTTTACTAAAAAAGCTACCAACAATGACAATATATTATGAAAAGAAATTCCCGGTCTCTTGGAATGAATAATTCATCACATTTCGTAGCTCACCTCAAGAGCAGTACTAGGATTTTGTGCTAACAACAATGGAAATACACAGAGACCAGACACGTTGCCATGACAGGTAGCTCCCCTGGGAGATATTGACCAGCAATCAGAGTCCTAGCCTCTTGGAGCTAGCTACTAGCACTAGCACGAAATTTCGAGTGGTTTATTAGGTAAGGGTCCAGTTAGCTATGTTGGCTAAGGCAACGATTTTTAGTAATTTTTCTACATTGGATGAGCGAAAAAAACTCAATTTCGCCGTACTTGAAATACACTTGTCTTTTTTATATATATTTTTTATTTTCATTTTTTTATTTTTTTTATTGTTCGTGTTCTACAGATCAAACAAAATAGCATGTATATTGTTGAAACAAGAAGTACGCATGTGTCATCATCGAATTCGATACCTACTATGTGGCAATTAATGGTTGTACCACTTTTGAGAAAAATCATTCCGAAATTTTTGAAAATTTCATGAGCAATAACCTCGGAAAGAAAATTTTGAAAAAGAATATTCTCTTCGAATGAATTCACATTTTGTCGGAACTTGAACATGAGAATGATACTTACATTATTCATAAGTTTTACATGAATCTGATAAGCCGTTCTCAAGAGAATAATTTATGATGTGTCTCTTTAGATCAATTAGAATACTCTGAATTATTCTGTTATCAGCAATTAATATCAACTCACTTCAATGACTCTACCTTCAATAATTCAAAATATGGTCACTGTAAGTAGTGCTTCTCATTTTTAGATGGATGATTAGTCTTGCATGCTAATAAGCTTCGGTCATCTAAAACAAATTACTAACAATAATTAGCAACAAAATGAACTGAACCGGTATTCTATATTATTCGAAACGAAAGGAAAGCAACCGATCTCCGTTCCGTTTCGACGATTCCGTATAAACTATGCCATCATGGTTCATGGTGGATCAAAGGGTCTCGGACATTTTCGTCGCACTTCCATTTCGTTTGCAATTGTAGAATATGGACCCTGGTGAACTATAGAGATGGTGATTGGTTCATTAATATCTATTGGTGGACTTTGTTCTTTGTTGTTTACTTTAGCCACAGGTAAAATCACTTGGGCCCGCTGAAGAGCGTATACCGGAATAAAATAGACATACATAAGATAGGTTTGAGGGTACTTATTAATGGAAATGTGTATATTGTTAATGTGGTTAGGGTTCAGGTAAAGTTTGACACCCAAACGTCCATGTCACACAACCGAGTATACTTTATTCCGGTAAATGTCATTCAGGCGCCCTATCACTTGACAGAAGCTTACTACCAGAATGTGTGTCGTCTCTTTATATTCAAGAATTGTTTGTTTGTGGTATTGTTTCGGCTCTCCATCTAATGCGAGATTTAATATATTCAAAAGGCATTGTATACCGCAAGGGAATAGGAAAAGTGATACAATGAAAGGCTCTTACAACTGACGTAGCTCATTGTCGACATGCCGTTTCAATCGTTCACGTGGTATCATTTTCAATTGTTGGTACTCACAATGAAATCTTATTGAGGGTAAATCAAGACTTGTGAATAAACTTAATATATTCAACGTATTCTAGGACTACTTTATACACATATTTTCCATGGATTCATTTTCGTGACCAATCAAACTCAGTAACAGTGTTAATTGAATCTTGGAATGATTCATTCCCCATCACACGTCCAATATTCAGCTTGGTGCTATTTTATTTCTTAATTTGTGTCGTTGTGTCGAAATTTCAATAGAATTTATATTCACGATAATCGTAAAAAATGTTCCAGAAATAATTCGATAAAAATGAATGCAGGAAAATATAGCATATTGAATTTATGTTTAATGGATTATATCTTGCAATAACCGCCAATATATACATTGTATTGTAATTTCAAAGCACAACAGGACTTCATAAATGAAGTAGCGTTTGTTGGTGCATGAAAAATAAAGCAACATTGGGCATTGAAATAAAATATAAGCATCTGTTAAAATTGAAGACACATCGTATTTCACAATAGATCAGTTTACTTGAAAAGTAAAGTAAAGTAAAGCTTGACAATCAAGGTACTGGTACTTTGATTTCAAAACACATATGTGCTTTAAAACTCGAGCACACTGTCCTTGCTACACGATGCACTCACATTGTGCTTTATTTTCGAAGTACAATTCTGAACAGCGTATACAATTAAAAAGTCCACACTGATTTTATAGTGTGAATTAAACGCGAAATGGAATGGTTTTTATTTGCAATATCATTTTTATGGAAATGTAGCTTTCAGAAAGATTAGAGATTATTCTAATATATGAAGAGCACATATACATTTATAGTTTCTGTCAAATGGTATGCATGAAAACCAATTACACTAACACCCGGTGACTGTTTTAAAAATCTAAAAAAAATAAAATAATACCTGCAGTTAGTTATATATACAGATGACGATAATTAAGTGTACAGCTTTTGTTTAATCGTTTCATGCATTAAATTTTATGGGTACTAAAAAATCTGTTTTTCTCATATATATTATATTTATTGATGTACCGTATTCAATTATTCCCGAGCTATTGCGACGCTATTCCTGAGATAAGTGCTCATACAGTTGATGAAACGCAGAACTACAGTTCACCATTCAGGAGACCTCTGGTTTCGATTACTGACAGTCACCCATCCTAAGAGAAGTTCGTGTTTAATTCGGTCATTATAAGGAGAATACTGGAATGAATGTTTAACAATAGACCACGAACGTTTCTCACTTTATATCCGAAACACTAACATTTCATCAAAGCTCATCTTCCCGTCGCCTCATTCATCATTCAACGAGGTCCATACATTTTAATCATCATGACAGTGCGACGTTGTACCCAAAATAATTGAATAAATAATTATCAGGATTTAGGCCATACTGAGAGGAGTGGATTAGTCGGCAGAGCTCCGAACCTCTTCATTAACACAATTTAAATTATATTCGATGTGAATTTATGAAATTAAAAATGTGATTCTGGTGTTCGATTTATTCCAGTCAACTATTCTGTCCGAGATTTTTCGTATTTTCCTCAGTTGTTCAAGTTAACACTGAAATACTTTCTTACTATCAGGCCACGACCGATTCCCTCCTGCCACTGCAAGACAAGATTGTGAAATCGGGTATCCTTCCCAAGAGAAAGAATGAAATAACTGATATGTTATAAAATCCAATTCTGTTTGAAATGTCACTTATTCGGAGCTGATCGTCATGTAACTCTGCGTCTTTCAAGTGTTGTCACACATTGTCCACATCAACAATCTCCTCTGGATTGTGTTTTCCCATCACAACTTCAGTACTAGTTTGTTTGCCTCCAACTCTCAAGTTGCTGTGGTAACTTGACAAACATGTTATCTCTCTGTATAGACCTAGATGAAGCACTACACATTTATACAACAATTGTCTTGCTTTTACACCCTTAAACCTGACCTAATAGAAGGGTTGCCGTTAGGTTATCTCCGATCGATTCGATAGTTTAGGACTTGGATTCGATATCGAATTGGTTTATTCGATATTCGATTCATTTAATATCGAAACGATAAATCGATATCGAATCAAGAAGTTGAAAATAACCGAAATAAGGAATAAGTCAAATAATCAAATGAAGAAAAAAGTGAGAAAGTGAATACCCAACCAAGAAGGATCCAAACGAATAATAGGGAATTTGCGCACGGTTTCTCATTGCTGTCAGTATAATGGTGTATGCATGAGTGTGCGCGTATATGGGGAAAATAGCTCGACGTGCTCGTAATGTGTTCTTATAACTAACAGTATAAAATTGTTAGAAGATAACTACCAGACTCTATATAAATGACTTTCTCCTTTTGAAAAGAAATGTATCATTCATCAAATGTATTCATTCATCGTATCACTGTAATATAATTCTGTATTTTACTGTACAATGGGTGAACAATAATCTGAAACTGAAACAGTAAATCATCTGATTGAGATTTGTGATTGATTTTTGATGGAACATTAATTGATGATGGCATGAATGATGTCATTTAAGACGCAATTTTTAATTTGATTGTATATCGAATGAACATTGAAAATTTCGATATATTTCGATCGATATTCGATAATTAAGTTTCTGTATCGTTTGCAATTTTCATATCGAACGGCTTACACTATCGTTACATATTTTTTCCCGACTAATATATAGGTTATAGTTCATGTTTCCCTATACAGTGTTATTTATAGAACCTCTTATCGGTGCTCCTACTTCGTGATGCGAATGTTGGCGAACAAGATCGCCCGTCCGCCATTACCTTTTAGTATGAACCATCGGGGGTGTTGATTCGTCAACATTCACTTCGGACCCTATAATGACTGCAATTCCATCATTTCCATGCGTGTTTAGTTTCCAATATGGCGGACATACACGACACACGATATGTTGCTGGTGTTCAGTTCGTATTGGCATATGAAACATTACAAGCTTCGTCGAAATGTATATGTCATTTCATATTTTGTGTATATTATATATTACATGAGCGTAAGCGGAGACTCTTTTTCACGTAGGTCATATCCATTTTGATTGTGATAGATGTAATCAAAAATGAAAATTTTGCCACACATTCTAAATAAACCCACTCGTACCAGAATACAACTGCATTAGATTTGGATAAATTAAGGAAAAAAAATAGAAGAACGTTCATACAAATATGTAAAAACAACATAATATGTTATAACATATTATGTCAATTTGAATGTAAACGGTGACTCACCAATCATATCAAAAACAGATCACTACCCACGTTCGACCAGTGGCCCGATTGTCCGGAAATCAGCCTACGTCACGAGCAGTGCAGGCTCGGAAATTTGTATTTATTCATTTCATTTCCGTGGATTCGTTTCGTTCATTTCATTTTTATATAGTGTGGAAACAAGTGATTACAGGGTTTGAATCACAAATACAGTTGAAAATGAAATAACTAGTCTTAAGTTTTTTTATTCGCTCAGACTAAATGACTGAGCTCAGAATTGCTGCTCATTTGAATTCTCAGACTTATAGAATGTTCCGAATGGAACATGTGTTTAATCGAGACTACCTAATGTCTAAACATTATTACCTACCGATTAAACATAATGTTATACAATATAGTCACCTAACTTGCAAACTTTTTCTGACAGATAGTCTTAGTCTTCAGCATGGAGTTAGTTACCTTGATAGTCAGGCCACAATAATAAATAGACAAGTCAAGGTCGAACAAAACTGACATTGTTATTGTCTTTGGTGAACACAATCGACCACTAGTGATATGCGTGGCTTATTGGTAGGCCACCCAGATCTATACCTCATGTGGGCATTTATAGACACCCTGATTGGTATAGTCAAATTACCCACATAATAAACAGTTCATTTGGTTGAATGTTCTGTTCTATGACGTTTGTGGGCGGGTCAATCACTAATCGTCAATTCTAGGAGAAAATTATTATTCACTTACTACAATGATGTGTGACATCACATGGAAGAAGTCTATATTGGGCTGAAATAGCTACGACCTACATGACTAATATTGGTGACAAAACTACATTAATGCAACAATGGTAACAATCAAACATTGTTGTTCAACGCACAACATACGGTGTATTGAGTGATACCAAATGTTTTTATCCTAATATAACTAAGGAAGGTGACCCAACTCGGGTCTTGATAGTGAAATATTTCCGGGGTCAGGTTCCCGAGTCCAGGGTCCCGATTGCCTGTAGCGCAACCGTCACTTTTATATCGAACTATATAAAACAACAATACTCAACAATACTAGACACGGCTCAGTAGAATTATAATGTTAGTAGATACATTTTTTTTTTTACGAACATTATAGATTTTGTGAGTTCAACAATGCCACCGGTACCGTAGCCACTCTTATCTTCATCTAGTTCACATGAGCATCAGGTAAATCGTGACAGGCAATCGGAACCTTTGGCTCTGAACTGACCACAAGAAACCACAAACGTGTTCCACGTTATTATACTATGTGAGTTGGAGCACCTTCTTTATATTATGATAAAATAGGTTGGTGTAACCTATGACTATCAATAACGTAACGGGATAAGCAACATGGCGCTTTCCTTTCGCACCATGCGTACATCAAAGGGATGCCGCCTTACAAATGTTATGATGATTTGCTGGTATTATTGTGTGTTGATCTATACAAGTAATAGATGTAATGCAATCTGTGAATCCAGCTCTTTCCAACTGCATCAAACAATATTGGGATAAATTTCATTTGAATTAGCCAATCCAAATTTAAAATAGGTCTGTAAAAGCTTTTAGTCCCCTAGTCAAGAGCCCTACTGTTATATTTACCATTTGATAACTGGATAATTACTCATCATCTACGAGAAAGATTAAAATCAACGCAATTGTACAACTATGTACTATATATTGAAATACGAGACCAATACGTACGATTTGATTTGAAATTGCGAATCTCACAAATGTACACGAAAGCGCGCTGATTCCATCATGGTGAAAACAGCCTAATGTTAAAAGGATAGGACTTACGCCATGTTGCTTATCCCGTTACGTTATCGATAGTCATAGGTGTAACTCACAGCCTTCTTTATTCAAATCATTCATTTCTTATACTGCCCTTTCACTCGGGCTATTTGGACGGGTTCGCGCATATTTGCTCGCGCAGGCAAAAATGACGTCATGGTCTGGTATGTACTGCACCCTGGTATCTAAAGTTCCAACTTCGAAGAATTGTCATTCTTTTCAACTGTCATTCTTGTCACAATATTCTGTCAATCTCTTGCGACGTTATTGAGGTTATGTCATATCTACATTTTGGCGAGGGTCTATAGGCTTACCCAGATTTAGACGTGAACGATATTTATGTTGACCCAAGCAATAAACATCATTCAAGAACTTGTCCCGGTGATATTCCGGATTCATTATATTATTGAATAAAATCTTTCATATCATTTATTATCATAAACAAAGTTACTAGTTGGTGAACTCGCGAAGTCACGGCCTAATAGAATGCGTGCGTAATTTAAATTATCCTACGGAAATTCCCAAAGTTATTGGTATCTTCGCAGATATGACACTTCAAACAAACCGATTTACTTGAACATCTTTGGAAAGTGACGTCATGGTCTGGAAACAACGGCACCATCGGCGATTTTGTGAACTAAAATAATTGGACATCGGTTAACATGGGAAGCATACCCCGAGTGAAAGGGCAGTATCAGAGAAGAATGATCTGAATAAAGAAGGCTGTGGTGTAACTACTACATCGTGCTTCTGTCAAAAGTGAAACAAATGCGGTTCCTCGCTCCAAACTTGTATTCCCTGCACTCGGTTATCTCGATCTGGATAAAATTCCACCGCCTTGTACGTTTCCAGTTGTTTCTTTTATTGTTGCTGTTGAACTAGAAACAGGAAGTTGGGTATAGCAGTGTTTTTCAGAGGGTAAACAGACGCTTGGGGAATAACTTGACCCTTTTACATTCTTTCTTGTTTGTGCGTGTGTGTTTTTTTCGGTATCTACGGTAACCGAACTGAACAAGTTAGCGAGTTGAAAACTTTCCAGACATATTATTTTCACTTAGACGATAGGCTTTGCTTGAATGATGTTTGTTCATACATCTTTTTCAGTCGTTACCTGGTTTCATTCGTATATTATGTGTAATGGTGCAGTCATATATACTACTTTATTCATAAAAGAAATGTGACCGGCACAGTAGCTGAGTGGTTATAGCACACTTGCTTCGTGTGACCCGGGAAGTGAAGGGACATATCGGACCCGGTTCGATCCCTGCCACCGTCCATCTTTACAGTTTTTTTTTGTGGTTTCCCTCTGTAGTCTAGGCTAATGCCGGGATGGTTCCCACAATATTGGCCACGACCGCTTCCTTCCCACTATCCTTTCCATTACCCATAGAGCTTTCATCTCATCATCCCATTATCTCATTGATCATTCATCCGACGCCAATAGATCTGTCATCATTACAGTGCGTCGTGAAAACCCAATATAAAAAAAGAAAAAAAAAGAAATGTGTATTCAAGGCCATTCATTATAGGCTACACGTAGGCAATAGTCGCCAGGTCATAGTGAACATACTAACCTTGGGCGAAAACAATACGAGGTTACTTTTTGTCGCTGCTGATAATTTAAAATAATTTTGTTGAAAATAGAACTGAAAGTTTCTTTATAATAGTGCATAGGTTTTTTTTCAAACAGTTTTGTTGGTAAAAGGTTGAATGCATCTTTTTTAGTTGAGCCGGTTGGATGGAAATGATTGAGGTTTTCGTGGTTTAGTGAAGCATGACAATTTTAAGACGTATTCAGACAAATCAGCTGATTTCCAAAAAAAGTATGCGTTTACATGTTGACCCCGTTTGTGGGTGATAGGGGGTGAGGGATATTTTTGGGAGTATATATATTTGGGTGGTAAGATCGCCCTTGTGGTGCCCCGTCCAAACGATCCTATCTTTCATCCATAGCCTTAATTGGAAAACAATGTTTTTGTATCAAGCTTCGATGTTGAAAAAAAAAAAATTGATCAATTCAGTTTGGTCCCGATTCTATTTTTTTTCAACTGAATATATTGTTTGCAATCTATATTGATGTTATCTCAAGACAATATACCCTAGCTGTTGGTGGGGTCGTTAAGCAAACAATAATCAATCATCAAAATGTGATTATGATATTGCGGATATAAGCCTACGGATCATGTGACTACTCTCCACATTGAAAATTTCAAGAATTCATATGATATATATATTTAATAATTTTCCGAACAATTAGAATATTCTATTGCATTATCTTTGATCACAATAAATTTGTGAAGATAAGTTTTGATGTGTATGTGAGAAAAAAATTGCAGGGTTTGATGATGAAAGCATACAAATTTGAGGACAAATTTTAAAAAAATGGCACAATTTTTAAAATAAGGAGACCTTCAGATTTCTAGCCCGCTTGGAAGTGGTGGGAGTGGGAGATTTTTAGCAATCGAAAATTGATTACCGGTAGACCTACATAAATTTAGTTCCTATTCTGAAACGTTTTTTTCACTGTTCGTTTTGTTGAATATATATTGTTTCCGAACCATATTCATGATATGTCAAGGAAAATGATGATTTTGGATCAAAAATTGAATTTAAAGCAAGTCTGATTGAATTCTTCTGTGCTTTCTAAGTTTTGATAATCTATGAGTCAAACGGCCCCCTATGGAATATTACAGGTATCGCAAAACAGTTTTTGGCCTACATGTATTATCTTAATTCTGTCCAAACTTTGCAATCCAAAGAGTCGTCACATGCTTAGTCGAAAAAAATGGGAAATGGCAGGGGGTCCACCAAGAAACTGGGTCGATATTCAATTTTTGATCCCACCTCAGGTCATGATGGATAATCTTTTTCAGAAAATAATAAATATGGTCAACAGACATTATACTCAGTGGAAAAAAATAAAATATGAACGAAATTGAAGTAATCAATTTTCAACCCCGAACATTTTTTTTACCCACACGACCCCCAAACGGATGAAAAGTCTTGAGACATCTTCTTTCTATTGAAATTTGCCATTTTTTCTGAGTACATCATGGAAGTTTCAAGTTTTCATCATCAAACCCTGAAAACTTGATTTTATACGTCCCAAAATCCATTTTCAAAAATTTTCTGTGGATCAAAAGTCACACGCTCCAGAATCTTCTCAGAATTCAGAATCTGATCGAGCCATCGAAAAGCTATTCTTCATAATGGCAATTAAATTATATGAACAATTTAAAAAAAGAGTCGTCACATGCTTAGTCGGAGTATTTGTTCAAAATACCATATAACACTGTGTCAAAGTAGGCCTATGATTTTTGACCATATACATCATCGGTCAAATTCTGTAGTTCATTCAAAATATTGCGAATGTGGTTCAGAAAACATATCCAGTGAAAAACCAAATAAAAGTGGAACCAAATTGTTTTAATCAATTTTCCACCCTCAAACACATTTTACCCCACTACCCCAAACGGAGAAGAGATATAACTTTTTTGACATCAGCCAATTTGTACAAAAACATTATGAAAATTCCATGCTTTTATCACTGAACCCCAAAACCTCATCTAATCCGCTACCTTATTTGAGAAAGGTAATTTAGTCCGTACTATATTATCGCTTATGTTCAGAAGATCCTCTAACTCGTATAGCATACAATTCTCATACACATTTGATCACATTTGTAAGTTTTGCTTTCAAATAAAACTCGGCTGCATGATTGGTAGAACTGCTAGTTTGTTGGATTGAGTTCGTGTAACCCAGTTGAGTAGTTCAATAGAAAGGTGGTCTATTATTACAGATATGCTGATAAAGTTTTATGGAACAAAGCAAGATTACATATCGGTGTAAACACGTGCAGAAAACTATTCAAAACCTACCTTTCTTTGCTGCACGTGACCTAATCGCGCTCTCTCTCTTACTCTGTTATATTACCCTTCTCCCTCACACAAATTGAAACAAACTCTCTCTTATACTCTATTGTACTGTTTGGAACAATGACCAGTCCATAACTATAAACTGCAACGCATAGCATATTTTAATCCCACTTTCCGCTCACTGGTCTTATGCTGTGTGCACCATTGCAGTCGAGAGAGGTCCTAGCTTTATTCCTACAGGATATTAACATACAGCCAGTCGAGTTCCCGTTTTAATAATCACTCCATGGCGTTCGAATTATGAATATCTAGTGAAATGCATCGCAACAATGGCCACCGGACTGACAACAATAGCCAGTGGATCACGACCCCCTATAGACTGGCATTGCGTATTGTTGGAGAAGATAAGAGATGGTTCGTTGTTTGCTTCGGACAATGTATTATGGAACTGAAATGGCGGAGTTTGGAGCTTTTCAGGCTCAAATTAGAATAGGCCTAGCAGCTTGGTTTTTGTTCGGTGATATAAATGTGCATAGAGATGAGAAGTGGTGTGTTGAGTGGGGATGTGGAAAGTGGTGGGATTTAGAGTCGTCGTTTGGACATTCTCGCGAGTTTTTAGTTGGCAAAGCCAGTTTCAAGTCCTCATATCAGAACTATTTTTGTGAGAGCAAATTTATCTATGTCTAGACTTTAAGTACTCACTGCAGTATATGAAACTACACCAGTTACTACTGACGCCCTTATGTGAATTTCATCTGTATATTAATTCTTCTATTTTTCAATAGGCTTCTATCAAGTAACAAATGACGAACAATCGCTACTATAGCAACACAGCGAACTGGTGGACCTCCAAACATTGTGATTGTTCAATTCCAACTGATGGACATTGTTGTCTGTCTCTTACAACAATGAGTGACGTCACTTGACAGAAGCCTATACATTGCTCCATGTATTTTGTAATACGGTGCTCAAAAACACCGATAGAATTCCCAATTTCAACGATGATATGAATTAAACACTCCATCTTTGAAAGCTTTTGTAAGTCTTATCTTCTGCCATATTGAATCTTCCAACGTATCACATAGTTTCTTGTTTCTTGTAAGTTACTGGCACTTAAAATTTCAAACTTAATTACAATATCAAGTCTATATCGTCACACCGAAACTATAATTGATGTCAGAGTGGGAACAAAGACATTAAATCTAATGCATTAGTGAACAAATTCCTGGTATATTACAGTATAAACGGAGTATTTAACAAAACCATTAAGCGTGATTAAATTTTTGGTATACTTGTTTCAAAGTTTCTTTATATATATGAAGTGTATTTTTCTCTCTCAAGTTCTCATCTTGCATTTCATGAATACAGTGTTTGTCGCGTAATCGATCAATTAACGATCTACTGGATAGAGAACGTCTTTAATTCTGTTCTGCGGCTAGCCAGAGAGTGAAGTTCCATTAAGCATTTCGTCGCTAAAAACAAGGACAAGAATATTACTGTAATCGACCATTTCTCCCGATACCAGATTGTGTTTTTCTCATACTTCGTTCCATAGAACATCCAACCGTTAGTAGTTAGTCGATCGATCGGGAGACCCTACAGGCAATAAAGGGAATACTGGGATGGTTGTGGGCTACACACCGAATAAACCCAGCAAAAACTGTACAGTATTAGATGGTTGAGCTGGATGTAAATGTGACTCATACAGTGACTGTATTTGTTGTGGCAGGAATCATGCGTTAATCCCAACATCTATCGATTATATCATGGATGGAAAATTGAAGTAGGCTTAAATCTTGTGAATGAAAGTTGTGGGTTTTTACAAATCAATCTACTTCTCATCATTCCAATAACTGCGATTAGTAGTGAAGTAATATTTATGAGTGCGATTGATTACTACAATTTTTAGTCTTTACCATCATTGAAACCGAAACACGTACTGCACTCGTATATATATATATATATATATATATATATATATATATATATATATATATATATATATATATATATATATATATTATATATATATATATATATATATATATATATATATATATATATATATAAATATATATATATATATATATATATATATATATATATATATATATATATATATATATATATATGTATATATATATATATATATATATATATGTATATACTGAGACGCGTGGCCGAGTGGTAACATACTGAACCGTCATTCGGGAGACCGGGGTTCGATTCCCGCCGTGGTCGACCATCCTGATGGCTTTTTTTCGTGGTTTCCCTCTGTCGTTCAGATTGATACTGGGATAGTTCCTTAACAACAGACCACGACCGACTCCTTCCCGCCATCCAAAACACCTAATAAAATAACCTTTCACCTCACCTCATCATCTCATTCATCATCCACCGACGCCAATAGATCTTAGTCATCAGTATAGTGCGTCGTTAAAACCCAATAACAAAAATATATATATATATATATATATATATATATATATATATATATAAATGTGCACAGTATAAATGTACAAGTGTTGGTAGGTAACGACCGGTAGTCTCTCCTATCTTCCAGGATTAACAGTCGGGAGAGTCGACCAGGCAGCATCGTGTAGTTTAATGGAAGCTCTCGGGGGTCTGTTATAAATCGCTGTATTATTGTATGAAGTTGTAGTGTTTTCCCTGCTTGATGCCAATACATCACATACCTTGTGTCTAGTATGGGGTCGTATAATGATCGATATGGTTGGTATGGTAGCTATTTCAGGTATGTTATTATAAACAGAATAATGACGTCATCAGACATCTTGTTCTATTTTCGTTCTGAGTATATTGTGACTTCTTTTGCATTGTGCCATTTAAGAAATAAGATATGCTAATGATGCTATGAGAAGGCAGCAGATGCAGTGATCTAGTGCATTGCATTCAATGAAAAGAAACGTAATGCAAATAAGTTTACGAACAGTCAGCAATATACCTCTTGATCTCTTCAATGGATATTTGATGTTGGAAAATGATTTTTGAAAAAGTAGAGGAATTTTCATTCTTTGCTAAGAGAACATAACAATTCACATCAACTAAATTAATGTGTATGATGGATCTGCAATAATTATCAGCGTGTATAGCTGATGAAGTTGAAATTTCTTTTATTGTTTCTCAATATAAATACGACACGTTAACAAAATGTCCACAATGTCTGATACAGGCTCGTCTTTGGTTTTACACGAAGAAAATACAATGTTGGATGTGAATGAATAATGGTGAAAAATGAACAGTTTATTTGACAATGAAGTGCAAAATATTGAATGACGCATTTCAAGATATCTGAGTTGAAATAATGAAGAGTATGAGAATGTAGTTGTTAAGAGAATGAAAGTATGATAGAAGTTATTTATCTAGGAGCAAGAAATTATAAATGATATGTGAAATAGATGAGAAATCGAATTTGATTTCCTTGAAGATGACAAAATTATTACAAACTCACAGAAAGAGCGAAACTGTTACAACATCAAAAAAACGATGATAATGTGAATAAAAATGAAAAACCATAGGACTATAAAATACAAAAAAATAAAAATAAAATAAAATCCAAAAAACCATAAAATATCATAAACCAAAACCCATAAAATAAGCACAAAAATATTAAAATCATAATTATGAAGATCCCTACTTACAGCATTATTGAGTCAATGAATAATATTATCAATTACGTCACGATCGAGCGAGTAATATGCAAATGAGTTTTATTTGTTGGTGTGAGTTTTCAGTTCCATTTCTACGGCCATGACCCAACATTTGATTGATATCCAACTTTTGGTTGTGCCTCAAATCGTATTGAATCGTAATAGAGGTCCACAAATAGTCAGTGAATGACATAGACTCGCATGTTGTGAAGATCCAACAAGCTATGGGCTAGTTATCGAACCACATAACCTTACGAAATAAACCGCTCCGAAAGACGCTTCATTTTCCCTCACATTCCTTCGACTCTAGAAGTGTCGATGCATTTTGAATATGGAATAAGAAAACAAAACTCCTACTTGGTAAAAGATTTTGGGTTTGAAGGATCCAAATACAAAGCGAACATAGCTAAGGACTAAGCGAAGATAATCTTTGGTGTTCTGAAGACAGATGACTCAAGGTTTTCGATTGGTAATAATGAATATGGTAAGTTGAAGGAAAAACAATGGAAATACATTCACGTATCCAGTAAAATTCAATTACTTTAGAATTCCTTCAAGCCATGCCAGTGAAATTCATCGAGCAGAATTGTGAATCGTTCGCTTAACAATTTCAGAATGAATAAATTACCCAGCAAGATTACGTTGTATGTAAAGTTTCTTAATACTATCATTATACATCTTGTCATTATTGTTGTTTATTTACTTCCAATGTCAACAATAATGAAAACGTATATTGCCTGAGAACACAATGTAAGCAATTTGTTCACAACGAATCGCAATTGATGTGAATTTGAATATTTCAAAAGATAGAATGTGAATGCTCACCTCAAGTTGGAGATAGTTTGCAACAAATATATTGTGGAGACCAACAGCTTTCCTTTTTCTAACACAGACTCTCTCCAGACCTATACACTATATACGCGTGTGATTCAAATACAAATTCAAATTGTTCTATTTCTGTATAGAATCAAAAACAGAGTATCACAGAATTGTCAAGTCATATTATATCAATATAAATACAAAATGTGTAAAAAATGTGTTATAATGTAATTAGTTATAATATAGAGTGCATCGCATTATAAATCACAAGTAAACCTGATCAAAAATATAAATGCACTCGATGTTGAAATTTAAATTCTAAGTAAGCCTATTGTAGTTAACAAACTCATTTACAGAGTTTGAGCATTTTGCTAATAAGAAACACTTTTAATTCAATTTGAAATTTCTCCATACCCAACTTTTAACAATCTTTAATGCTTTTGGGAAGAAAGTTATTGGTAGGATCCTTCTTTTTCCATGCTGAATAAAGTTCATATTGAGAATCGGATTATTGTGAGCTTGGACTTGTACTAGCTCGACTTGTACTGCATTGTATAACTCCAATGTAGACACGAAGAAGCGCTGAGTGAAACCATTTTGTGTAGTACGCGCAGTTTTGACTTTCTGTTTGTATGCATACAGTGGTTATAAAGTATCCAATTGGAACTAAATGTTAGACGCATAACGCAAATGGCAGAATCTAGTGAAATTTGTATCGCGGTAACAGTAGCCTACATTTTTGGTTTTATAGTAGATGCCTATATAGCTGATTGCACGAGCCTGGATAACCTAAAGACTGTATATAGCCTATCCATCTGTACGAAAGCTTTAATCTAATTAGTTGAAAAGAGTGATCATAACAGATACACATTATCAATGCAGAATATATTCAGGTTCATTCTTTACAACGAGCTACCATAAACCTTGAAATCACTGAAACCTCCTGCTTTCGAAAAAAAAAAAAAAAATGAAGAAAGAACTATTCAACAAAGATCTAATTGAAAAAAGATCTAATCAAAAAAGATCATCATTGTACCATTATATATATATATATATATATATATATATATATATATATATATATATATATATATCATTTTGTCTTTTTTAATCCATTCTTCTATCTACTCATTTTTATATCTAGTTGTTAGTTTTTATACTTCCTATATTTGTGCAATGTACAAATCTTTGGATTTAATAAAATAAAATAAGAAAATGTTTCAATTCTGAGAAGACTTCGTGCAGATGCACCGTTCGACCATTTTCAAAACAGTGTTCCATTTACAACCCGATATGCCTATGCAAGCGTCGTCCATACCATAGACAGTGTTCCTACTATACACAAGATGAACGTTAATCTTCCTATTATATTTCTTAATACCATATCATATTTTTACTTCTTGTCTCTCTCATATATTTGTGCATAAACAAACAATACACAATAGAGAAGGTATATGCTGTGAGTGACTAAATACAATATAATAGTTTCAAAATCAGAATGTGTGTGCATTTCAATAATATATCACACAAAAATCTCCCTCGATTTAAACTCATATGCCCCGCTTGCGGTTTGCTTGTAGAGAATATAGTGATTATTATAATTTCTTGTCATTAATCTTGTGGTAAAATACTTCCTAAGCAACATTATACTCTGCGTGTACACAGGCGATCATCAAACTTCCATCAAATGTCATATTTTATGACGTTTGATGACTCGTAGAAACCGCATCACATCTGTTCGCTATAACTGCAGTTTAATAACCGTCATTCTAGGGCATTATATGCCGTAATAACAAAACAAACGATATAAAAATACATGTAAATTGTTATAGCCGGACAAGAATTGAAATAATATCTGAAGAATGTGTAACATATAGTGATAAAAATATATATGATAATAATATATCATGATATAATAATAATGCTGATGTACAATATTCATTGGATCGCAAAATGAAATATTATGTGCATACCGTATAATAACCAAAATAGCATACTCGGGGGGGGGGGGGGGGGGGCTGAAGAGCGTATACAGGAATAAAGTGAAGTGTGACTCGGTCACATGACATGGGCTTCGAGGTATCTTTCAATGGAATGTGGTTGGGGTTCAGTTGAGGTTGGACAGTGGACACCCGACCCGTTTTTTTATATTGGGTTTTAACGACGCATTTTAATAATAACTAAGATCTATTGGCGTCTAATGAATGAATTATTGATGAGGTGATAGGATGGGGGGAAGAGATGAAGGTTTCTTAGGTATTGGAAAGGATAGTGGGAAGGAAGCGGTCGTGATGTATATTGTAGGAACCTTCCCGACATTAGACTAGACTATAGAGGGAAACCACGAAAAATCCCTGTGAAGATGAAAGGTGGCGGGGATCGAACCGGGTACGATATGTCCCTCCACCTCCCGCATCACACGAAGCGATCGAGTGCGTTCACCCAAACTCATGTCACAAAACAGAGTCGACTTTATTCCGAAATACGCTCTTCAGGTACCCCGTGCCTCGGTATAAAAATCAATAGACGACTGTGAGACGATGACTCATCATTATGAATGAGTAATCATGAATGGTGAACCGTAACAATTGCTAATCATCATAATTTCCACAATTTCATTTTTTCGTCACAACGTGCTGAATCAGTTAAGCATTGTTGCAATATAATTGCGCAGACAGATGTACTTATTATTCCTAACTCAACAATAATGTGTTATCACAATCGAACATATTGATGCTAGATATTATAATAAAATACTGCCACCTAAAATAATGTCCAAAGAACTTTCGGACTTTTACTAGTTAATGTTGGCTATAAGAGAGCTATAATGACTTTGGAAATACATGATGAAAACAAGGTCGTCAATGAAAGTCGTATCAGCAAAACTGCAATAATATAACATATTTCTTAGAACTTCATAAGCATTGACAAGATTTTGTGTCAACAACAATAAAAATACACAGAGACAAAACATGTTTCCACAGTAACTAGCCCGTTAAGTTAATGAATGAATGAATATTAGGGTTTTAAGGCGCATCGACAGCGAGGTCATTTAGCGCCGTCAAGTTAATATTAAAGAATCAAAATATTTCATGAACTCGAAGCTACAGATGCATATGTCGTTATTTTTAATTGTTGTATTAAAGATCCAGAATGCTCTGGCCGGTCGCTTATTCTTCACAAAAGACGAAATGTTCCAGTAAGAAAATCTGTGCAGTTCAGATGGAATTATTAATTATCTTTATGAGTGTCCTTAAGAAGTAAACATCAAACTGAATGGCATAGGCACAACATTAAAAGAACATTATGGTATCTGCGTGTTTCTATAGAGTCCAACGACAGCGTAAACGAACATATTAAACTGCTTCTTCGCGTGCAAATGGCAATCACTGCCCTTTAGAACGATATCCAAATAAACATTCTTGATACATTGCGATTGTTGCGGGACTTTTCAAACAAGAAAAAGAACGGAAAAGTTGCAAAATTACCTTGCCGATTAGACAAGGTCTTCAAGAAAATCATCTAGATTCTAGAGAGATGATGCAAGTCTAGACCTTCCAATTATTTCAATGGAACAACAATACGCATTATTAATTAATTCCAACAATGGGATCTTTCAGTGAGGCTTTCTCGAAGGTTTTCTTTCGCATTCCATCGATAGAAGTATATTCAAAAAATCAAACATTAATATTGTGATCAAAGCAAAATGTTTTTGTATATTGAGTCATTTAGTCTAAATGTGTATCGGTATTTTTTCATGTCATGGGAAATAATTTTTCAATTGTAATACTTTTCATGATTGCTGTGTTGTTAGGAATTGAATCCACTCGAGGATTTCAAAAATGACTCCATATTTTTGAATTCAATCATTTTAGTTTTGTCACCTTTATCTGAATATATACAAGTGTCAACGAACTCAAAAATATGCAATGCCCACAAGTATAAACCGATGTCTGATATTCATGTATTCAAAACATGGAAATTCTCATTAGTATAGAATAAAATGGAGAAACCAAGAGATATCTCGTAATTTCTCAGAAACTATTTTAATTCAACTGAAGTTGTAATCCGAAATCCTCTGACTCAATGCAGTTGATGTATTTTATGGATCCTGCAGCTATAACTCACGTTGAATCAAGGCAATATGTACCCACACAGAGCTTCCTCGAGATTATCGTTACGTGAAAAAATCAATTGTTACCATTCAGAATTTTGTCTCGGAATGAAGGAGAGGAATTTGTTCAGACGCGGATAATCTCGATTCAGAATTTCTGAACACATAGACTCACAACACTCGAATGGAGGATTAACTATAGAGCTACGTTTTCATTCAATTTCTTTATAACCGTATGGTTAGCATTCTGTTCGATGGCAGAACGCCAGTTTTCATTGGGTATACCATTGTTAGATATAAAAACAGTCTAAAATCATGCTAGACGACTTCTGAATGTTTGCGAGAATGATTGGATACCATACCTGCTGTCATTTTTTAGAATGCTCAATACATTCATAATTTATATCTTTATATATATATATATATATATATATATATATATATATATATATATATATATATATATATATATATATATATATATATATATGATGAAATGATTCTAGGAATCCATGGTAATTATTGTTCAATTAATGTAATGATCTAATGTTCAATGATTAAACATTAATCAACATGGATTCCGCGAATCGTTTCATCAGAAATTCACTCCATGAGAGCCTACGAGAAATATATATATATATATAAATATGTATAAATATATATATATATATATATATAAATATATATATATATATATATATATATATATATATATATATATATATATATATATATATATATATATATATATATAAATATATATGCACTTCTTAACCTTCATCAGTACCTTCACACACACAATTTCACACCACACACCAACACACAATGCTATCCTGTTCCACCTCACACAACGAAACAATGATTATTTTAACTAGGAAAACGCAGAATGTGCGTTGTGAGATGAGCTTAGAAGTATGGCAATCTAGAATGAAAAATAACTTGTCAGCTCAATTCACATCTACAAACCTTGACTTACTTCAAACGTTCAAAAACCTCACCTGCAACTTGTTGATATTTATAGTAACCTGCAACCTGTCGCATAAACACTTTGCAGAACCAATTGATCCAAATATTCAATAAAATGTACACGTTTATTGCGTTTTCTTCATTATTTATCATTCGATTGTTGTAAAAGTCTCTGAAAAGGTGTATAATAGTATTTTCCATATTCTGTGAGAATTTGAGAGCTTTTGAAAAATTCTTGTTTCTCTAGTATTCCTCCTCCGGGTTATTCTTACGGGGATTTTCCAAACTTTCCGATTATTTTCCGGAAAAACCTTCCGACCGATTCCTCTGAATAACAATCTCAACCTATTCTGGTATGACACCAACGTTCAGAAAAAGTTTCAAGTCGATTGATTCATTTCTCTGACATGTATGCCGCGTACATAATTACAAAAAAAAAAAAAAAAAAAACATAAAAACGAAGCCCATTTTTTTTCAGGGTGTGAAATGGAAAGCTTCGCTACGCTCATCCAACAATTCAATATGATTCATGTCAATTTAGTAAACGAAAGAGTTAATTTGTGTTCAGAAAAATCATTTTCGATATTCTCATGTATACTTATCTTATCTTTCTACAATTCTTCTTTGCCATCTTTTTTTCAAAATCTTCTCTTTTCTCATATTTGTCCTGATTTTTCTATTTCAGTATCATTCAATTTCATTCATATTCATGCATCCATTCGGTGAATTCAGTGAATATAATAGTCATCAATCAGATGTGAAGGAACATGGAGCTCACAATATGAAAGCTATCTATTCTATTCCCCGAATTAGCAATGAGCTCCAACTGGCAGTTTAGAGTTGTTATCACTATGGTTACTCGTGCTATTTGCTTTCAACAACTCTCAGATAAAGGCTACAACTGGACTTCATAATAACGGACCTCGTTGGAAATTTTATATCAATATCATAAACATTGTCAATTATTCACGAACAGTCCTCCATGGAATATAAATACATTTTAAATTCCCCATTGATTAGTGCTTTCGTGGTATGGGCTATATCTTTACTAAAAGAAGAAGATCATTTGTCACTTTGATCACTAGTTTTTCAAGCTGCATGGACTTTGATTTACGTTCATTTTTTACGTGATATTTTTACAGAGAATATTTTTCTTTCGAAACCACTATGAAAATAAAATACAAGAAATAGCAACGTCTGAACTATGAATTATAAATATGTAGTCTAAGCGAGATAGAACGTCATTCAGGAGACCGGAGTTCGATTTCCTCCATGATCGATCATACTAACGGAGGTTTCATGCTTTTTCTCCACCATGAAGGATTACTCCTTGAGAAGAGAACCTGGCCGTTCACATTCCACTATCCAAAAACACCTGGGAAAATAATATCCATCTCACCTTCCCACCATCTCATTTATCATTAACTCCTGCAAATAAATCTTGGTCATCAGTACAGTAGAGTCGATGAACTCAACGAAAATAAATAACTATTGTAGATGGGATAGCTTATTATCAAGATATTTTGCACGACTGATCCTTCCTCAATGTATACTAACTCTTGTTGATGGTGAAATTCATTCCATTACAGGTGTCGATAACTGCATTTTGTGGTCGATTTAAGGAAGAGAATAACGCGCTAGAATTCATTTGAATTCAGATAGAATGAACTGATTCATCATTATACAAATACAATGTTTTTTTTAAATCTTACATATCAGGTGAACAATAAATAATCAATTAAAAAATCACGCATGATCCGATTTTTCATTTTTGAGATAAAATCAACCAGCATTGTGACCAAGACTTTATTCTACATTTCGCTCGCCTGTCAATACGTCAGACCCGCAGGCTCATATTGCGTTTTCCCGAAAAATATAAACATCCACGGTATTAAAAGTATACTCATTATAAATTTAAACAAGGAATAAGTTGGTCTAGTGGTGAAGAATTACCTTCCGAATATGTGATGGTGATTCTTCGAAAACCTGGCACCTCCACCAAAAATGTGTAAACTTACAAGTTATGGCAATATTTGTGATTATATTCTGTAAGATCAGATACGGAATGACGGAACTGATTCTAAAATGTCACATTAAATAATTTTGTTTGTATAACCATTTTCATTTCAATTGTAACTTCAAAAAAAGACAATTGGATTTATTGAAATACTTTGAATAATATGAGAAATAATTGAGAATAAACGGTGTAATCGATCTAAACTCTACAGATATGTTTCGTTATAGTTTTTTAATTTGTTTGTTTATACTTCTTCCAACTTCATATCTCTTGACTCTTCAAATATCAAAAGACAGACGCACAAGTATGAAATATATGATATGCTTATTTGTGTTTGCTGTGCTGGTCGACAACCTCTAACTCTCGTAGACTGAAGTATAATATGTATAAGTTATATATTATTCTCCTATGTGAAATTTTTCATAAATGGAATGAAGCAAAACATAAAGCTCAGAACGCTTATAAAACAATAGAATGTCTTCGCTTGAATATTGAAGGATCGCCACCACCAACCGTTAGTGCTAGAATATAAAAGAGACGGTCAATCGTATCATCCACTAAACGTATTCAAGACTCGTCCAAGCATGTCGAGTTTCAGTTAAAATTATAATATAGATTGTTTCGACGAGGAAGTAGCAAATCACGTGACTTAGCAATGCAAATCTCGCGTCAAAGCTGATGCGATGTGATTGGCGGTGACGTCACCGTGAACGTGACGTCATTGTTTTGACGGAGATAAAAGTGTTTTGTATTTTACAGACAATTCAATTTATTCTGTTGTTTACTTCAATTCAATCGTCAGATGGTGATATATCACGAATCCACGAGAGGAGAAGTGCACTTATTTCCCTAGGACCAAGTTTCACGAATTGATATAGTTATTGGATTTTTTTTTTTTTTTTGGGAAACAAAAGTTAGAAACATTACAATTAACAAAATTCACATCGCTCATCCACGGAGCCTTATAAGGGCTTGACTGTGGCGATAACATGAATAAAATAACTCTATAAAACACACAAAAAAATAAGTTGAAAAAAATAGGGAAAAAAAAGTGAAACCTAAAATTGAAAGAAAACGAGACATGTGCAAAGTTGATCAGTTGGAGGAAGGATTAAGCACACAATGAATTACTGAGAAAAATGCTTGTGCTAAAACCAAAAATTCACACTTGCGCATTCAAGATGCGATAACATAGAAAGAAAAAAAATAACTAGAAAAACCATACAACGAAAAGATTCAACCTTGTTCTGAAATTACATCACTCAAAAACATAATTCAAGTATATACATAATTAAGATTGAATTAAACCAATACTCATGATTGGACAAACCTTCTTTCATAACAATAATACATATAGGAAGGAAGTTAACTGTAATTAAGAGTTGAAGAGTAACCATATTTTAATTTCGGTTTTGATATTTTTATAATTTTTTTTAAATGCCTTAAATTGAATGGAATTTCATCAAAAATTATTGGGATTTAGTTAGCAATTGGTTAGCGGATCAACATACCACCATTGGTTACATATCTTATTATTGTATCTTAACTAATAGTTAGCGGATTAGTACTTAACCGAGATTTGTAAAACTGGTACTTGGCGAACCTAAACTTATCCCCTCACCCTAGCACTAATTATATATGAGTCTTGGTCAGGATTAGTGCTAAATTATAGTGACGTACCTTACTTTTGCGAAAGTTTTTCGAAGTTTTGAAATTAGTGCTAGGATATTAATCGAAATGATGGTGTTTATAAGTGGGACATAGAGTGTCAAGTTAACGTTAGCCTCCTCCACCCGATAGCACTCATTCTGAAATTTTGTCTTCATTCAGTGCTGAATTAGTGCTGTACACTTACACAAAGTATCAGAATCATTTATAAAATTTTGCAAAACGACAGCGCTAATTCAGCATCGAATCTCATAAAGCATGATTTGATGCATGAAGCATCACATTTCATAATTACTGCTATATAGTGTGGGACAGGTTCATGGATCTGTCTATGCCAACCAATGAATTGCAAAATCTTTGAAAATAACATATTATAGGCTATATAATCTTGCTGTACAACTTAAGGGATTCAGAGTTTTCGAAAGATATGTGTATATATATATATATATATATATATATATATATATATATATATATATATATATATATATATATATATATATATATATATATAAATATATATATATATATATATATATATATATATATATATATATATATATATATATATATATATATATATATATATATATATATATATATATATAAATATAAATATATATATATACATATATATATATATATATATATATATATATATATTTATATATATATATATATATATATTAATATATATATATATATATATATATATATATATATATATATATATATATATATATCTCTCTCTCTCTCTCTATATATATATATATATATATATATATATATATATATATATATATATATATATCTATATATATATATATATATATATATATATATATATATATATATATATATATATTAATATATATATATATATATATATATATATATATATATATAAATATATCTCTCTCTCTCTCTCTCTATATATATATATATATATAGATATATATATATATATATATATATATATATATATATATATATATATATATATATATATATATATATGTATATATATATATATATATGTGTTGACGGAGATTCTCGTGGCCGATGGTACATGGTAATATAATTTCTACGGTTGTGCCACGTCTTGTAGATGACGGAGATCGACGTTTCGAAGGAATTTCATCCTTCATCTTCAGGTGTCTTGTCGGGACGAACATCAGCAATCGAATGACTGGGGCTGTCTCGATGCGTCGTTATGAGTCTAATCCGTGATCGAAGCCGGTCCAATGGCTGCTTCTCGTCAAGTTTTTCATGTCTGATTGGGGCGGTCGAAAATTGAGTGTTCTGATTGGTCGACACAGTTCAGTGTGCTCAAGTCGGTCTCTGGAGATGGTGTTTCCACTTGGCAGTCTGGCTTCGAGTAGTGGGGCGCCGAGCCGTTGGCGATGCGGAAGGTGGGTGTGCAGTTGCCGGCAGCTCAGTCGACGTGGATCCCGTAGTCTGAGCGGTCACCCATCCAACTTGTGGCCCGAGAGAATGTTGCTTAACCATAAGCTGTGAACGAGTGACTGGAGGCGACGTGCTACTCGGGTCCGGTTCACGGCGTCTTTCGCTAGGGATCTGGACAACCTTGTTGGTTGGATCTTCCATACTTCCTTTCGACTTTGTTCCAGGCTGTGCTATCTTGTCCAGTATTGGCTTCCATGTATGTGGTAATCGCCGAGCATCATCCCTCTTGTTCAGATTCTGAGGATGTCGTTCAATCTCGAGTGCTTCCCGGATTATTCTAGCATACAGGTGGGGAACGGATGCCAACGACTTCATTCCATCAAAGTTCATTGTATGTCCCTTTGTGGAGGAGTGTTGTGCCAAGGCAGAGTTCTTCTCGTTTTTAGCGACGTAGTTTTTGTGCTCTTGCAGTCGTGCTGACATCTTTCTGCCCGTCTGCCCTATGTATGTTGCAGCACAGTCCTCACAAGGTATCTCGTACACCCCTTGATCCTCCAAATGTATCTTGCCTTTCGGACTTCTAAGTAGCTCCCCGATCTTTTTGTCTGTTGAGAATACTGTTTTGATGTTTTCTGCTGCCAGAATTTTGCTGAGAAGGTCTGTGGTTCCTTTGATGAATGGAAGGTAAGCGAACGCTCGAGGTTCCTCTTTCTCCGTTGTTTCTACGCGAGGTTTCAGATTCCATGCTTTTTGGATGAGGCGATTTGGGAAACCATTCTGTTCCAAAGCCTTGTGGAGGGTTCTGTATTCAGTATTAATGGTGTCCATGTCAGCTATTCTGCGTGACCGTGCGGCTAGAGTATTGGCTGCTGACCTTATCTGTGCTGGATGATGGTGTGAAGCTGCATTGAGGTAACGATTGGTGTGCGTGTCTTTTCTGTATACTGTATGACCTAAATGTCCGTCTGGTTTCTTAATAACTAAAACGTCGAGGAAGGGTAGTGCGTCATCACATTCTATTTCCATAGTGAATTGAATGTTCACATGTTGTTGGTTAAGGTGGTCGAGAAAGTCCTTGAGTTTATCGGGTCCGTGTTGCCATACTACGAACGTGTCATCGATGTATCTGTACCAGTACTTAGGCTTGAATTGTGAAGAGTCGAGGGCACGATTCTCGAAATCCTCCATATAGAGGTTGGCCACCACTGGGGAGAGAGGTGAACCCATCGGTGCCCCCTGAACTTGTTTATAGAAAGTGCCATCGAAAATGAAATAGGTGGTGTTCATGCAGTGATGAGATAACTTCATGATGTGTTCTGCCGGTTTATATTTTTCTGTTATTATATCCAAAGCCTCAAGGATCGGGACTCTCGTGAACAGCGAGACTACGTCAAAACTGACTAGGAGGTCATCTGGTTCTAGCTGGATGTTTCGAATCAGGTCCACAAAATGTGTCGAGTTCTTTACATATGATTTAGCGTCTTCTGTTAGAGGTTGAAGCTGTTTGGCCAGGAATCGGGCCAGGTCTTGAGTGGGAGAGTTTATGGCACTGACAATGGGTCTGAGTGGGTTGCCTGTTTTGTGAACTTTGGGCAGACCGTATAGTTTTGGTATACGCGAAGCGTTGGCTCGGGGTAATATGTGTCTCTTCACGGTGGTTTCTATAGGTGACGCTAATATGAGGGTGCGAGTGGTCTTTTCTAAGTAGACCGTGGGATCCTGAGTTGTGACTTTGTAAGCTGGGTCATTAAGTATTTCCAACATCTTTTCCTTGTAATCTTCTGAATTCAGAAGGACGGTGGCGTTACCTTTGTCGGCGGGGGAGTACTATGATATCTGTATTCTTTCTCAACTCTCTAAGGGCCAAAAATTCTTTTCTCGAAATGTTGTGTTCTGGTGGTTTGGATTTGCTTAGAATGGTCACAGTATTCTGTCTAATTCTCTCTGCTGACGCGTCAGGTAAACCTTTTATAGCTGATTCAATGCCACAAATAATAAATTTTTGGCCCTTAGAGAGTTGAGAAAGAATACAGATATCATGGTACTCCCCGCCGACAAAGGTAACGCCACCGTCCTTCTGAATTCAGAAGATTACAAGGAAAAGATGTTGGAAATACTTAATGACCCAGCTTACAAAGTCACAACTCAGGATCCCACGGTCTACTTAGAAAAGACCACTCGCACCCTCATATTAGCGTCACCTATAGAAACCACGGTGAAGAGACACATATTACCCCGAGCCAACGCTTCGCGTATACGAAAATTATACGGTCTGCCCAAAGTTCACAAAACAGGCAACCCACTCAGACCCATTGTCAGTGCCATAAACTCTCCCACTCAAGACCTGGCCCGATTCCTGGCCAAACAGCTTCAACCTCTAACAGAAGACGCTAAATCATATGTAAAGAACTCGACACATTTTGTGGACCTGATTCGAAACATCCAGCTAGAACCAGATGACCTCCTAGTCAGTTTTGACGTAGTCTCGCTGTTCACGAGAGTCCCGATCCTTGAGGCTTTGGATATAATAACAGAAAAATATAAACCGGCAGAACACATCATGAAGTTATCTCATCACTGCATGAACACCACCTATTTCATTTTCGATGGCACTTTCTATAAACAAGTTCAGGGGGCACCGATGGGTTCACCTCTCTCCCCAGTGGTGGCCAACCTCTATATGGAGGATTTCGAGAATCGTGCCCTCGACTCTTCACAATTCAAGCCTAAGTACTGGTACAGATACATCGATGACACGTTCGTAGTATGGCAACACGGACCCGATAAACTCAAGGACTTTCTCGACCACCTTAACCAACAACATGTGAACATTCAATTCACTATGGAAATAGAATGTGATGACGCACTACCCTTCCTCGACGTTTTAGTTATTAAGAAACCAGACGGACATTTAGGTCATACAGTATACAGAAAAGACACGCACACCAATCGTTACCTCAATGCAGCTTCACACCATCATCCAGCACAGATAAGGTCAGTAGCCAATACTCTAGCCGCACGGTCACGCAGAATAGCTGACATGGACACCATTAATACTGAATACAGAACCCTCCACAAGGCTTTGGAACAGAATGGTTTCCCAAATCGCCTCATCCAAAAAGCATGGAATCTGAAACCTCGCGTAGAAACAACGGAGAAAGAGGAACCTCGAGCGTTCGCTTACCTTCCATTCATCAAAGGAACCACAGACCTTCTCAGCAAAATTCTGGCAGCAGAAAACATCAAAACAGTATTCTCAACAGACAAAAAGATCGGGGAGCTACTTAGAAGTCCGAAAGACAAGATACATTTGGAGGATCAAGGGGTGTACGAGATACCTTGTGAGGACTGTGCTGCAACATACATAGGGCAGACGGGCAGAAAGATGTCAGCACGACTGCAAGAGCACAAAAACTACGTCGCTAAAAACGAGAAGAACTCTGCCTTGGCACAACACTCCTCCACAAAGGGACATACAATAAACTTTGATGGAATGAAGTCGTTGGCATCCGTTCCTCACCTGTATGCTAGAATAATCCGGGAAGCACTCGAGATTGAACGACATCCTCAGAATCTGAACAAGAGGGATGATGCTCGGTGATTACCACATACATGGAAGCCAATACTGGACAAGATAGCACAGCCTGGAACAAGTCGAAAGGAAGTATGGAAGATCCAACCAACAAGGTTGTCCAGATCCCTAGCGAAAGACGCCGTGAACCGGACCCGAGTAGCACGTCGCCTCCAGTCACTCGTTCACAGCTTATGGTTGAGCAACATTCTCTCGGGCCACAAGTTGGATGGGTGACCGCTCAGACTACGGGATCCACGTCGACTGAGCCGCCGGCAACTGCACGCCCACCTTCCGCATCGCCAACGGCTCGGCGCCCCACTACTCGAAGCCAGACTGCCAAGTGGAAACACCATCTCCAGAGACCGACTTGAGCACACTGAACTGTGTCGACCAATCAGAAACACTCAATTTTCGACCGCCCCAATCAGACATGAAAAACTTGACGAGAAGCAGCCATTGGACCGGCTTCGATCACGGATTAGACTCATAACGACGCATCGAGACAGCCCCAGTCATTCGATTGCTGATGTTCGTCCCGACAAGACACCTGAAGATGAAGGATGAAATTCCTTCGAAACGTCGATCTCCGTCATCTACAAGACGTGGCACAACCGTAGAAATTATATTACCATAAATATATATATATATATATATATATATATATATATATATATATATATATATATATATATATATATATATATATATATATATATATATATATATATATATATATATATAAATATATATATATATATATATATATATATATATATATATATATAAATATATATATATAAATATATATATATACATATATATATATATATATATATATATATATATATATATATATATATATATATATATATAATATATATATATATATATATATCTATATATCTATATATATATCTATATATAAATCTCTCTCTCTCTCTCTCTATATATATATATATATATATATATATATATATATATATATATATATATATATATATATATATATATATATATATATATATATATATATATATATATATATATATATATATATATATATATATATATATATATATATATATATATATATATATATATATATATATATATATATATATTAATATATATATTAATATATATATATATATATATATATATATATATATATATATATCTATATATCTCTCTCTCTCTATATATATATATATATATATATATATATATATATATATATATATATATATATATATATATATATATATATATGTATATATATATATATATATATATATATATATATATATATATATATATATATATATATATATATATATATATATATATTTATATGTTTCTTCCTGTAATTTTTTTCCTGAAAAATTGATGCTCCTCAGTAAACACGTATAGGAATATGTCAACGATATTTTATGTCATTGTGATGAATTGAACCTTCTTCCGTGGATATGTGAGTCACAATGCCACAGATTATGAATAATTAAATAGCGTAACTCACGTGCTACTGAAAATGGAAATATGACATATTTGATCTTCACCGCAGTCACCAAGCTTGTTGATCACGTAAATAGCTTGTTATCAAATGCAATCTGGATATTTGTTGCACCCTTCTAAAGCATAAATATATCACTGAGATACGTCACTCAACGTCAAGAAGGCGTGCATATTTGTATCTCAGCAGTAACTTTCACACCACTTCGCAAACCGGGAAGTTTCCGCCATAGTGGACATATATTAGTGATTATATAGAATGCCTTGCATGGAAGCTATTTGTAAATGTCCAATATGGCCACCGAGGTTGGAAAGAGCGTGTGTCGCTATTGGCTGCAGGAGTAACGTATCTCGGTAAGGTAATATATATATATTAATGATAGAAGTGTACATTTGGTCCGCCGCCACGATGTATAGAGGGAGGGAATAGGCCAATAATTCAGCCGTTTAAACGACTGTCTAGCGTGTTGTAATAGCCAGTACTGGCGTGCGACTCACAACATCGTGGTGTCTAAGCCGTGGTAATTAGCATGCTAATAGTACATCAGCCTGAGATTGTTTGCTGCCACCCTCCTACCCCTCCCCCCCCATCGCCGCCACCAACCACCCCTTCGAGAGGAAACCATTAACAAAGCTGGCAACACATTTCACAACTCATTCAACAAGCAAACTTTCTTCAAACGTCAAACAAGCAATTATTTAACTCTTGTTTCAAATCTAAAACGCAAATACACTCTCTATTTCTCTTCGTTTCTCTCTTTCTCTCTTTCCGTATTTCATTTCCATTCACCCTCTCCCTTTCTCTACCTCGTATAGAAAACCTACCTCTCACTCTCACTTTATTTACCTCGCTCATTTTCTCCGTCTCATACAGCCACCACCACAATCTCTCTCTCTCTCTTTCTCTCTCGTCCTTCATCTCACTGTCATTCTCTCTTCCACTACTTTTTCCTTTAGGCCCACCCCACTTTCTTTCTCACAATCTATTCATCCCCATCTATCATCTCTTTTATATATCCAATTCAAAATTCATATCAGCAACAAATAAAAAAATGATATGACGTCACAATATAAATCGTGCTTACTCCATACTATTATCATTTTTACCATTTTATTAAAATAAAAGTTATCAACTATTATCGTTATTTGTGAATCAAATTATTTGCCTCCCTACACTCTTCCTCTACCTCATACAACCTCCATCACTCTGTCTCGTTCTCTCTCTGTTTCATTCTCTCTCTTTTATTCGCTCTCTCTCTTTCTCACTCTCACTCTACCTCCTAGGCCTTCAATTAAGCCCCCCTCCCTCGCACTTTCCCTCCTATTCATACGTAATGCTTTCAGAGAACCGACTTGCACTTTCAGCCGAATGTTTTGCTGCAGATGTATAATACTTCTCTCAAGAGCAGGGAGCGTTTTCTTTACAGCGATGCCAGTTCTTGACGTTTGTGAAGAACGCGTCATGCTCATTTAGGGGAATATTCAAGCTGAATGGCAACATGACTGGACAAGAGGAGAAAGCTAAGAGACATTATGATGAATGATGCTGTGCTAGTCAGGATTTTTAATTGCTAGTTATTTACGTGCGGTTCTCAACAGTGCTATCTGTTAGTTTAAGGTTCCTGCTGTAGTTTGTAATTAATTGGGTGAATATTTGGTTGACAGAATGGAAAGATGCAGCTTGTAGTTTGTTTGGAACATAATTTTCTCTATAGTTCACTGTATCTTGTTTATTTTCATGCTTGTTATATGTCTCCAAAAATTTGATGAAAACATTTTGAATGTAATTATTAACATGTGGTTATTGTGTTATGTGTTTATTTTCGGAATGCCGATTTATTTCGTTTCGGATCGAAATGATTTGCCCGTATTTGAGAAAATACACCAATACATTTTTCATCTTTTGCCTTTCTTGTGTCACACAGTCAAAACATTGAAAATGTGTATGAAATCTGATAATAGTCCACAGTCTCACAAAATTTCATGGCAATCACTATCATAATCAGACATACCAATTTCGCGAAAACAAATACCAAACATATTATAGCACAGCATGCGTTTCCACATTTCATTCCACCCCCCCCCCCCCCCTCATAACACGTTCAAGTTCGTGCTTTTTGCTGTGTCAGTAACAGTAACAAGACTTCTGATTGGCTGATATCACGAGTAACATGAGCTCTGATCAACTGAAACAAGTAACACGACCTGTGATTCGTCGAAATAAATAACAGCTTCGTGACAATACCGTGTAACAGTAAAGGTGTGTTAGAGTTTGAGAACAGTCCTTATATTAAATTTGCCTTCACTTCACACAACTTCTGACACAGCGAACGCCCGTCTCTGATATTCTTACGCCTCAACGGTGGGAAGTGTCGAAGCAACAAGATTGCTGTATACGTTGTTTTCTCAAAAACTCGTTCAATCTATTTAATTTATATCCGGCTATTTCATTTTAATCTCGCTGTAATTTCAGACATTTGTGCTGATCTATACGGGTTTCATTCCGCCGCGTCTTTCACTCTCGTGGGCAGACATCTGAGGCTAGTTGTGGCGTGGGAAGGAAAGGGGGAGGAAATGGCTCCTTGGATAAAACTGCCCATTCAAACTATATTCCAACACTGCCTTCATTGTTCTTATACGCGTTTATATGGACTCAAGTGAATATGAATAAGATTCACTTCTTGTGTTTCATTCAATTATATATATATATATATATATATATATATATATATATATATATATATATATATATATATATATGAACATTACATACATATATGGAGCACCTAACCGGAAGTTGGGGGTTGGGAGCTTCCGGGCTCGGATCTCGGTCGAGATGGAACTTTTATGACTTCACAATGGACTGTTAAATCCTTAATATCTCGATATTGGATCGTATTCAAAAAATCGATGCATATATATATATATATATATATATATATATATATTCATATATATATATATATATATATATATATATATATATATATATATTTATATATATAATAAATATATATATATATATATATATATATATATATATATATATATATATATATATATATATTCGATATATATATATATATATATATATATATATATATATATATATATATATATATATATATATACATATATATATATAAACATATTCGATATATATATATATATATATATATATATATATATATATATATATATATGTATCCATGTAGCTATACGTGGGTGTGTGAGTGTGTATATTGATGATCTGTTTTCGCTCATGCCATCCATTTTGAATTGTAAAGCACGTGACTTTGAATGGATGATGAATAATGTTGTATGTCACTCTCCAGTTTGTTGTGAAGTACTCCACTCTATTCAATAGGTGGATTTCATATCTATTCTGAATTCTCGATAAGTGACCACACCACATCTCCGTCTTACAGCAAGTCAATTGCATCTCGATACACTCTCTCTCTCTCTCTCTCTCTCTCTCTCTCTATCTCTCTCCCTCTCTCTCTCTCTCTCTATCTCTCTCTCTCTCTCTCTCTCTCTCTCTCTGTAGAACATATATTATGGTGTTTTCCTCGTTTTGAAAGTAGATCCAGAAGAAATCACCGAGGGGTTCAATTTTTTCATTCAACAAACATACCGTTACTTCGTTGAACCGATGTGTTTGTTCATAATTAGCAAACATTGGGGTCTATATAGTTGTATCCACGAAAGAAAGGAGCAAACAACCCGCACGCTAATGGTGTGGGATAGGGAGGACGGTCTCTGGGAACCTTCTTTCGTGGATACTAGTCTACTTGCCGTTGAGGTTGGTACAGATAAGAGCACACCAACAAGTACGACGAACAAGGTCTACCAACACACAGAGAACTAAACACCAAGTTAGGGGAAAACTTGATTACCGCGTACGTAGCCTTATTGGTAGGCTGTTAGTTTGTAACGCAACGATGAGGCTTCAGAAACTAACTTTTGAACAAATCGAAACTCAAAAGTGAGACTAATGGTTTCACAATTTCAATTCCTAATTATCCATTGTGATTTTTAAGTGATGCAAATGAAGTAATTTGTCGAGAGTTCCAATAATGTGAAGAATCGAAATTTTCTCAAATGCAATCTCCAGTTCCACTTTTGTCAAATTAGCACTAACTGGCACTACTCACAACTAACTATAGCAATAACTCAGTTGATTAGATCAAGGCTCTGCTTGTGAAAGTGCTTGAAAAGTCCGGTGAGGGTACGTGTCCCGCATAAGACATCGGTTTTTCTGAACACATTCATTAATCTGCTCATTTGTGCGTTAAAAAAACCTAACTGTCAGTGGGGTCATTCAGCGAACAATATAATCAACATCAAAATTGATGATCGGATAAGTATAAGGGAAAAACTATTTGTGATTGGTCATTTCACCCCATTAATACTCTCTGTTCGTTACAAGAAGAATTTTATGAATTGGCGAAGCGAAGGCTCAATTTTATATCGTACTTGACTAAAACGAAAAGACAGTTTCTTTTTTCACGCTCCTCAAGTCAAACGGAAGCACACATTTTGGTCGATTTTGTGTGTTCTAATCTAACACGGTACTGTGAAGTTTCGAGATGCAATCGGTTGAAATACTTTTGAGAGAGTGCATTTTCATATTTTTAAGATCTTCTACATAAGAATAACAAATGGATAAGAAAATTGGGAGAGAGTATTCCCTTTGAATTATGGCAAATGGTCACTGAATTCAAACATGGTGATGATATATACATAAATCAAAAGTTTCGCATGAATATATATAGGATCAGTCAATCTGTAGAAAATAATCCCAATGAATGTAGTTATTTCAAATCAAGTTGAATCTAATTGAGTCCGGACCTAAGCCTTTATGAGGGTAGGTCTACAGTGACCATCTGTCAAGAATTCGATATTGAAGACAATTGTATATATATATATATATATATATATATATATATATATATATATATATATATATATATATACATATATATATATATATATATATATATATATATATATATATATATATATATATATATATATATATATATATATACGTTTCTTCGATATCGAATTCTTGATAGAAAGTCATTGTTCCCTGATAATATTGGACTCACAATCTCACAATAGAAAGAATAAAGATATATATATATATATATATATATATATATATATATATATATATATATATATATATATATAAATATATATCAATCATTATACTTATATCCACGAAATACAAAGGTATTCTACCAATATAGCGAACTCATTGTCATCGTTGAATTTGTATTGCTGTATATTATTTTTAGGGTACGTATTATGATTTTTCACGGCAAGCTCCACGGTGACAAATCTTGAATCTTCCCAAATCAACGTTGCAAGAAGGCTATGGAATCACAAAAGTTTCAACAATTATTCACTTGGTTGATAATTTACTTCTCCCTCGACGACTTTCTTCTTCCTTCAGAAAAATATACTCATACACATTTTATTGATTCAAGGAATGAATACACTGCAACACAACAGATAAGGGTTAATTTAGAGGGATTACTTTGTTATCAGCATATCGCCGCCACTGCAGGTCGTATAAGTTCATATTGACGTATACTAACATAAAGTGCTGTGAACTTAGTTCGTCGTTAGTTTGAGTCTATCCGAGCGAGACGCGTGCATTGAGCTCCTCTGTTATTATAATACTACTACTATATACTTGATAAGTGAATTAACATCAGCAATTGTAAGGCTGACTGCACGGCCATGTTGCCGAGAGCAAAATTATCCC
The DNA here is from genome assembly GCA_964007535.1 of Brachyptera risi. Lineage (NCBI taxonomy): Eukaryota > Metazoa > Arthropoda > Insecta > Plecoptera > Taeniopterygidae > Brachyptera > Brachyptera risi. The sequence continues at coordinate 25,955,116 of OZ023331.1, read as the reverse complement.
CGAGATCTATGTGGCAGTGAAATGGGTTTTACAACTATCGTCGACAACATAGAGGGTGCACTCCGGAAACTGTAGAATTTTCTCTAAACGTATACTAGATTCCGATCCTAAACTCACTCCCAGGACTTAACTGGACGTTCCGAAACTTACCGAGCCTGTTAATTCTGCGTTGTGTAAACACTGAATCTTTCCGCTCTAGTACAAGCAGTGAAGTTCATTGAAGAGTGACGGCGAAACATCAACATGTGAATATCAACATGGCGTCTCCTAATGAATCGAGTGAAATTACTTTACTTTGTGGCGAGACTTATCGGAGCGTGAAGATTGTTGTTAATAAAGAAGAAAACTTTTCCGTGAAACATGTTCGTTGATTAAGAAGTTATTTGAAGTGGATATGAATATTAATTTTTGTGTGCGTGGTTTCGAAAAGCCTATATAGAGTTCCAAATTCGAAAAATTTGGCCTTGGTTTGAATTTTATTTTTCCACGTCCGGTTTATTTTCTATTCATATCGGGTTTAACGACGGACTGTACTGATGACTACGATCTATCGGAATCTATATGAGATGATAGGATGATGAAATTATATTTTATTGGGTGTCTCTGGATAGTAGGAAGGAGTCGGTCGTGGTCTATTGCTAAGGAACCATCTCAGTACTGACCTGAACGACAGAGGAAAACCGCGAAAATACCATTGTCAGGATCGTCGACCATAGCGGTAATCGAACCCCGGTCTCCTGAATGATGGTTCAGTATGCTAGCCACTTGACGTTTAAGATATACTGGGTGCGTTTCGTTACTGAGAAGTACTGGATAGGAATAATTCTGAAATAGGTCGACTGCACTGTCAGTAAAGCTAGAAGGTTTCGTAATGCACCCAAAGAGTGATGGTCAGTAAAGCCTACAATATGAGGAACACAGAAAACTGGTCAGATTGTAAGGTGGCGTTAAACTTTTAGAATCTAGAAAACTCTCCAAAAATTGTGTGTAGTGTGAAATGTGAATGGTCCTGTAATAAACTTCGTAATATGTGATGTTGAGCTTGATAATAAACCTAATGGTGTTGTAAATGATCAATACAAATACTTTATAGTATTACTAATTAAAGAATAATATAGTGAGAATGTTTCATGTTGAACATTTTGTGAACACATCGTAGAAAATTTTCACGTTTCTCAATTTTACAAAGTTAGGGAGTCCATTATGGTTTGTACATCATTTTATAAGCGCAATCAAAGACTGAAATTTCTATTGCGGCTATATTTTGTGTACCAGGCCTACTGTTGATCTCAGAAGCCGAACAACTATAGAATATGTATTTCTTCTTAACATCTCTCAAAACTCTCAAAACCGGACTGTCATTCAATATATAACTATATTCGTGCAACAGCATTAGAATCATCATACCTTATGAAATATTTCAGAAAAAAGTATGGCATACTATGATTAAATGATATTTTGAAATTTATTGTTTTCAATGAAGCTATTTTTGAGGAAGTTAACAGTGAATTCTCATTACCTCCTGCGTATTCATATTGGGAATGAATACGGAATATATTGTTAGAATCAGTTTGTTGTAATGGAAGTAAACCGTACAACAGTACATATATATATATTTTTAATAACATCAAAACTTGATACAAAATCATTGTTTCCCAATTAGGGCTATGGATGAAAAGTAGAGTCGCTTGGACGGGGCACCACAAGGGTGATCTTACCATCCCATTTAGATTATTTTAAACCAATGAACTGTCGATGACCATAAATTTCCGCCGCAGATAACAGTCTTTCAGTTTCCGGAAGTCTGGAGCACATTTTAAGTAAAAACCGTTTCTGTGATATATATCCGGACATTACCAGCATTGGTATCAAGAGTAAACACAATACACGAATGTTGATATCTTCCACTTTGAACTAAGTCTCTCGGGCAATTGATCACGTCTATCAGACAGAAGATGTAAAGTTTATCTTAATACAAAATATAAAAAAATGAGTAGTAGGCCTAAACTGTTATAATCAGGGCCATCACTCTACTAATTAAAGGTTGTGGCCAATTAGTACTTCATCCAAGTATTTGCTTCGAGGACTGTGGAAAACCAAAAACCAAGTCAGGATTTCCAAAAAAAAAGTGTTTGTTGGTCTTCTTCTTTCAATATATGAACAGTATATATGTATATATACGTAAAACGTAACTATATGTAATGTAACAGTATAACAAACAGTGCATGGAACTATTCCTAATTCCGGTCACATCACCTAAAACCGATCCTATTTTCTTTGATGATGAAATATTCATGTGTGTTTTTTCCAACGCGAATGAATTCTGAAACTGTTTCGGTCAGCCAGATAAACTTTGCCACCGGGCACGTGGTGGTTTGTTAGAGTTTTAAGAGGAAGGGGGCGGAGGTTTAGAGAGAGAGATCGTTACTTGGAACACACAGGTCTCAGAGATGCGAAATATAGCAATAATTTTACCAATAGAGCAGAAATATGTGATATACAATACCACCACAACTATGCTCGCTTCACTCGACTGAAACTGATGAACAGTGCTAATGTAATCTAATAGTGAATATTTGCCAAGTAACATCAGTTGTGTACTAACAATACAAGCAACTACTATCGCCATAGACCAGACAATACCGTAGACCATGCTATTACGTATCACTGCATATTATTATTAGTACTCCATATTTGAGAAAGTACACATTCTAATTATTTCAAATTTGATTAACATTTCATTAATAACAAAAACAGGAAAATTCTCAATTACATATGTGCATCATATATATCATCATATTATATACCAGTATATACATATATATATATATATATATATATATATATATATATATATATATATATATATATGTATATATATGTAAATATATATATATATATATATATATATATATATATATATATATATATATATATATATATTCATATATAAATATATATGAATATATATTTATATATATATATATATATATATATATATATATATATATATATATATAAATATATATATATATATATATATATATATACATATATATATATATATATATATATATATATATATATATATATATATATATATATATATATATATATATTGAAGACAAACCGAGGAAAATCATCGGCAATATGGAAACGTTTCAAAATGAAGTGTTAAATAAAGGTCATCACCATATACAGTATCGCTCTTTGCTTCGATTCCTTCTTCAGTTTTTCTTACCATAGTATTGAGAAGAATGGGAATGTTTATTTCAGAAACAACTCGATTGTGCTCAGCCCTCTTGTAGAAGAAAGTGACGTACAGACGTATACGGGGTTGAGACACCAATCAACCTTTCCATACAATGTGGTCCTTATCTAATGAACTGATTTGCTTATTTATAGTATATTTTTAAATTTCATGTCATCTATTTTAGTAATCAAAATCGAGTCACAAATACAATTATGATAACTCAAATCAAATATCTAGAGGGAAGTGAATTTTAAAGTTTGGATCCAACAGTTCATCTTATATTTCTTATTATATCTAATTATTATCTTATTATACATCTTTATTTATTTCTTAGATTTGGAGAGAGTCTGTATTATAGGATCAGCATGAATTGCGTTTCCATGTATTCAGCTATAATCTTAGGTGAAGCATAAAAAGCTACGTGACAATGGTGAACAATATAAGTGAACATGCAATAGCAAACTTTCAGTATCAACTAAACTTAGATTTCAATTAGATACAATAATGCGTATTTGAGCCCTGCATGCGCTCCCCAATAGGAATTCAAGCTACCAGGGTATAGATATTTCAATTATTTAAGTTCGTGCTTAGAAGCGAGCGCATCTAGAAGATCATATATTGCTGAAACAACTTTGAGATAACTTTATGAATTTAACCTTTAGGCAACAGACAAGTTTGCATTCAACGTCATACTATACTTGTATACATCCAGGGGAGTTTGAATTCATTTGAAGTCTATACAATTCAAAGAACAGAATTGAGATATAGTTGTAGATATCAGGGATAGTAATTGAGTGAAATGAAAATATTTTAGAAATCTTGATAACGGTGTTTCCTAATTCAAAATGGATAGTAATATTTCTATATCTGGTGAAGATATAGAATCTCAGATTTCCGTTTCGAATATTTGTTGTCATTTGTTCTTATAGAGCTTTTTAGTTTTTTGAAATGTTGAGGTAATTTTTTTTAAAGCGATCTTACCGTTTTTCTTGCTACGATCCACGTTATCATGTCACCTCCCAATTGTAGACATTAGAGAATATTCCGATCGTACATATTGGAGAAGCGATTTTATTGCTCTTAATCGGTCTCTCTTTCTCTCTCTCTTTCTCTCTCTCTCTCTCTCTCTCTCTCTCTCTCTCTCTCTCTCTCTCTCTCTCTCTCTCTCTCTCTCTCTGTCTGTTCGTTAGCTTTTTTTCATGTGGGAGCTCCTTTGGTCGCGAGACAAAGCCGATGCACAAGAAACGTTTTCCAAGATATATTAGATGAGCGTAGCGAAGACTCTTATCCCACTCTTATAGAGCTTTATCTGTGAGTTTTTTTGTTTGTTTGTTTGTTTGTAAGCAAGCACTGCACAGGTTGCATAATTCGACTGACGATGAACATGTAACTTTTTTTCTACGGGAAAACTTTTACAACTTAGAACTGTGTAGTTTTTGGAATGAATCGGTTGGATAGATTTTGAGAGATATCATGTCAAAGTTTTTAAAAACCCTATAAGATCAGGCTGGGTGAGAAAATTTGAAAAAATGAAATCTTTCCGAAAGAAATAAAATTTTCTCTGAATGTTGACACATGAATGATACACATAATCACCATTCTGTGAGAAATTCGAAACAGCCGTTTTTAAGAAAAAAATTCAAATAAGTGTTTTCATTCATCAAATATATGGAAATGATTAATAGCAAATATATTATTAACTGGAACCATATATGAAACAAGTGGCGATAAAAGATGGTCCCGATCTTGGCGGCCGCGCGTGCAACTATTAGAGAATGTGACGTCATGAAACCAGCGCGCAACTGATACGTGCGAACGTTTCAAAATAGCATTAAATTGATGTTCGTTATTTTAATCGATTTTCTCAGCGTTCTGAAAATTATAATATTGATATTTTCATATTTTCAAAGGTTTATTATAACCTACCTGACTCGCCATCGTTGCGCGCAGTCGATTTAGTAGACTACTACTTCTTGAGATCCGTCGTACACGCTTGGCCGCTAGATGGTGCGTAAGAGCTTCATATATTCTCACAGTTGATAATATATTTGTTAATAGCAGAATCGGGTTGCTAAGATTCACTGCTTTCTAGATTCGATATTTGCCCAAGAATGAAGTATTCTTTATATTCTTCAAGGTGTGTAGATTCCCAGAAAAGATAAAGTAACAAATGTAGGACAAAGTGTGTAGAATACCAGAGTCGATAGAGTAGTAAATGTAGGACTCTTATTATACCTTATTCAGATATCTCGCTCATCTTACAACGCATATTTCGTGTTTGACTATATAGTTATCTGAATCAGAACTGTATAGTTCATTTAAATAATGTCATGGTACATTCTGAATAGAAATAATGATCGTTATTTTCAAAATACACATAACCAATAACATGGCAAAAGATGAATATATTTGTATCCAGAAAATTAAGTTTCGAGATGTAAGGAAAACAATGTGAAATATATTCGAGAAGTCTTATAAAAATCGGATGAGCGATTTAAAAAAAATTGTGAATCGATTTTTATCAAGCCCACATAAATATCTCGCTCATTATCCAACGCATATGCTTACTTTTCCTAGTACATACCACTATGACAATTGTTGAACAAAGAAGGTACTGTTTTATCGGCTCTTCATCACACTTATTAAACACTTTGTTAAAACAGTGCTGCAAATGACACAAGATTGGCATACATGGTTGGTGAATCGACACAGCCAACCGGTAATGATGACGAATACGGGAGACGGTCGATTGCGACTGACACTTGTGGAATGTAAGTATATTCACGTATTGTTCCTGCATTGAGACTGTACGTCCTGCCTGTGACATATGCATAACGTCAGAATGTCTGAGTCTGAAGTTCTTCTATAGTCTGTAAAATGAGTTTTCAACTCACAGTTGTTCGGCGCTTCATAGGTATGTATTCGAGCCGCCCCCGTGGCTCAAGTCAACTATAGCACTGCGTTAGGAACTAGAGTTGGGTCGGGCGTGGGTTCGAGTCCCGCATAAGGCATGGGTTTTTATGAACGTATTTTCAACTATCATTATTTCGTTGTTTCATTATCACCCGCTCATTTGTATCACGGTGAAACCTAGCTTAAAAATAAATAAATGAACTCGAAGCAAATATTTTCCCAGTACTAAAATAATAATTGAAAATACCAAACAAATATTGCCCTTCTAAATGTTTTGAATAACTTATATATATATATATATATATATATATATATATATATATATATATATATATATATATATATATATATATATATATTGGGTTTTAACGACGCACTATACTGATGGCTACGATCTATTGGCGTCGGTGGATGATGAATGAGATGGTGGGATGATGAGATGAAAGGTTATTTTATTAGGTGTTTTGGATGGTGGGAAGGAGTCGGTCGTGGCCTGTTGTTAAGGAACCATCCCAGTATCAACCTGAACGTCAGAGAGAAACCACGAAAAACCCCTTCAGGATGGTCGACCATGGCGGGAATCGAACCCCGGTCTCCCGAATAACGGTTCAGTGTGTTACCACTCGGCCACGCGTCTCGGTAATTCAACTTATAATACTGGGATGAAACCGCAGTATATGCTTTGTAATATGAGTGATATATTTATGTGAATTACTCGAAAGCTATGTACACATCGGTTTTGAAACTGTCAAGTCAGGTCTTCTAATTATACACCACTGCTAATTGATGGACCTGTTGCATATTTTTGAGAGTAATACGCTCTAATTGGTTTCACCTGTTGCTTTTCTTATGGGTTTAAATTTTGATCTAAAAAAACATAATAATTATGATATTTATTTTCATATCCATATTTCCATATCCAATTGATATTGAACATCGGAGTAATATGTATCATTTGTGTACTCAAATTCATCGACAATTATTTGAATGTATTCGTGAAAATTAAATTCTCCAAGTTCACTCTCTGTTTACTTCGTATGAGGGTTTTAAAAATTGAGAATTGACTTATTTCAAAAATTCTCAACCGATTGAGCCTAAAAACTTGATTTGGATGCTGACATATGCATGCCAATTGTTTCATCATAATTTGTGCATTAGTTTGACCTGTGAAGCTCGAAAAACAAAAAATTTCAAATACGATACACTTGAGTCATCGTTTCATCATCCAAAAACACTTGAGATTTTTTGATATTCAGTGTTTTAGTTCTGTTTTTAATATTTGACTGGTTTTAGTTCTGATTTTAATATTTGAATTAAAGCTGGATTCATAGTAACACGTAACACGGTTGCACGGATCTTTACGTCCCGGTTGCAACTTTGCAATCCCGTATAGGCCTCAACGCAAGGCGCGTTTTATCGCATTTCTTGCCTATATTGGCTAATATGTCGCGCTCGCTTTTAATCCCGAAAGTCGCTAGTTCGAATCTCGCTGTGGTCAAACTTTTTTGTTCTCATAAAATGATGATTTTGATAATATTCTAGTATTCTTCTTCGTTTTCTGAAAAAACAATATTTATACATGAAGTTATATTCTTGTGAGTATTACTGTTACGCGAAATTGGTCAGAGCATATCAGTGAAGCTACATGCTTAGGGTTAGTTGGGTTAGGTTTGTGTCTCCTTGAATGTTTTTTACTTGTATTCTGCTCAGGTTTAGTTGAAGAAAATTCACACTGCATCTTCTTCAAAGAAAAGGTTATACTCTACTGTTTATTCTGCAATAATTGAAGTGAATATAGCTCTTGCCTTCAGGCCTATACGGGATTGTAGTTGCGTCCCATTTGTTGAAACTAACCAATCAGAAACGTTACGTGAAGTAACTGTATTTACCTCACCGTTTTAGTTACTTTATTGTAAACTATTTATTCAATGAATGAATGAATGCCGAGTTTCAAGGGCACGTTGGAAGTGAGGTCGTTTTGCGCCGAGAATCTATTTCTGACTATTCACCTATGAATTTATATACTTTCATATTAATTTTTAGCAGCTCACATTTTCAATCTCAGGGACCAATGGAGGTATTTGTTCATTATGTTATGGAACTGTCCCAATTTTCTCTTCAACTAATGTGGAAAACCACGGTAAACTTGAGTCATGATGATCGAAACTCCTGAATTGCGTTTTACCACGCTTGATAACTTATACACACCCGTTTTTTTTTTTTACAAAATATCTCCGTAAAAAATATTGCCAGAAAAAAATAAAAAAAAACACAAAAAAACATTTTGAACGAGAAAAAAATGAGGAACGTCTGCAGGAAATACAATTTCTAATTGATCGAACCTAAAAGTAACCTAATGAAACCAAAATAAGAATTAAATCTCCATTCAAGGCGTGCCTAGACGGACAGGGTTTGTATTTTGCCATTTTGTGATATTGTAGCACATAATGTCTATTTTAAAATTTCGAGATCAGTTCTCACAAAAACTTCCCAGAACTCCAGAAGCCTATTCAACCTTGAATCAAATTTCCAACAATCCTTCTTTTATTGAATTCCTAGGGGATATTTTTCTGCAGGGGATATTTTCCCTCTAAACGTCTATATACAACGGTACGGTGGACAATATTCTAACAAAACAAAAGTCGGCAAATCATTCAATAATAATCATCAGCCAGCCAGCCATCCACAAAACGTGGTCTCAATAAAACCCATACAACATTCCCGCGAAAATCTATATCCAACATTCCAATATATATAATATAGTTGTATTCACGAAAGATGGACGCGCGAACCACCCGTGCTCTTGTACTGTGAGGTAGGGAAGACAGTCGATCGTAACCTTCATATCTAGTGGATACAAGTAAAGGAAATTACATTCTTCTTTTTCATCCCCTTTCCTCCACCCACTTCTGATGACGTTGGTTCATTTCTCCTTCTCTTTTTCACACTTATCAGACTTCATCAACGTTTCTTGCACGACCGTCTCTCACATATTATCACAACGCTAACGAATCGGCGTGTCGAACCTTTATAATACTCTCTTCACAATGGCAGATTATGTGCACGTCTTTATTTAGACCTGGATTTTAGTTTTTCAAGTAATTTCCATCAGAATTTTTCCTCTTCTATAGAAAGTGTTTATGTATACATGAAAATATATTCATATTCTTCGTTTCAAAAAGTTGGTATTCGAAAACAAAGATGATGAAGATGGCGTTACGAACTAATCAGGTGATCACAAGATGGCTGCCGTGAGGGTGATGAATGAGCGTTAGGGCGAGCAAAGGAAATAATTATCGTCTTGAACTAATCATGTTTTTCATTGTATTTCATAAGCTATGACGTGCAAATGAATCTTTGTTTAAATATCAGGTATAATTGGTCGTCTATTGAACGTTCATTAAGACTGGTATATCACTTATTTTATTGAGGATGAAGTGAATTAAAGATACAGCCACCCATACTGTCTCTGATGGAAAAGCTATAGTCTATAGATTCACCTCTTCATATCCACCTCCATATTCTCTATATCACCATAGTCACCTCTTGCATATTTTCATCGAACTGAGAGATAATCAAAAATTGCAATAACATTGATCGAATTAATGATGAAACGATTCCAATAAAGCTTGACTTATGTTGAAACTAGTTTTTTTGTCATCTATGGAGTGCTATGCCTCGTCATGGAGTTTGGATTCATTATATTCACCCTCGATAACCACCATATAGCAACCTAAGCCTTTTATCTGAAGTGTCATATCATCCAAGATTCATTACAACATCAATTAAAGAGGATAATTTTTTTCAGGATGTACATGTGTGAGCATTTGACCAGTCAGGCTTCTTTCGTCAGTTCCAAGGCATAGGCCAAGTCAGGTAACTGATAACTTGATCTTATAGTAATGGGTACACTTAATTGCATACTCTACTGTGTAATCTAGGTCTATGGCAAGGCTAGGTTGGTCCCAGGAATACATATAGGCCCAACTATTCTGAAACAGCTTCTGACCTAATAAGCCTAAATAATCAGTCAATAATCAGAAGAGCCTAGGCCTAGTGCCATGTTGACTATTAGCTGGATGGGTAGGGCTTGGGCTTACTATACACGCTGACAGGCTAGGCTAGGACTAGGCCCTTACTGGTGTGCCTAATAATAAATGCAGGTCTAAAGCTGAAGACATGGAATTTAAATTATAACTGGTATCATATAGATATTAAGAACTATCGGTACTTATCTTGTAAGAAATGATCGTTATGGTCAACATCTATACGCCAAAATTGCAGACGTGTATGAACTAAACCAACGCAGCTTCACAGATGCATAAGACTCTCTTTTTCTAATAGGCTTCTGTCAAATGTCGTCACTCATTGTTTAAAGGGACAAACAACAAAGTCCACCGGTTGGAATTGACCAATCAGAAGGTTTGGTAGTGCACCAGTTCGCTGTATTTCTATGGAAATGATCGTTTGTCATTTGTTACGTGACAGAAGCCTATAGACTTCTATTTTGTAATGTATTGGGAAGAACAATCTCAGTGCATTCACTTTGATATTGGGAAATAGAACAGTACTTATCACTATTAAACATCTTGGTTAATTCGCATCTTCTGTTGAACTTGGTTCTACTCATTTCACACGTACGTGAGAAATATATCACCCCGAGACTGATTCACATACGGTCCACTATAGGCTTCTGTCAAGTGACGTCACCCATTGTTGAAAGAGACAGACAACAATGTCCAACAGTTAGAATTGATCAATCAGAATATTTGGTAGTCCACCAATTCGTTGTGTTGCCATGGTAACGATTGTTTGTCATTTGTTACGTGAAATAAGCCTATAGGTGGTATGGCGTTTCCTCGAATAGAACATTTTCGAAAGGTCTGTCCTTTATTCTTGGTGAACTGAATTTGAAAAATGAATAGAATACAATGCATATATAATGAAGTCCTACTATCAACTGTTTCTTTTATTTTATTCTGAATTTTTCATTCAATTTTTTGTTCTCTTAACAACCCGACCAGCATACAAGTTGAACGAGGGATTAGAAAGTACTCCTTTGTAGATTTCAGGTTTTTATGTACGAGAGCGAAGTGGATACAAAAATGTCTTCAAAAAATGGGGAAAAAACGATGCATTTTTCATAAGTACTGAACACATGACGGTAGGTCAATTATATAAAATTTCAAATTCGAGTACTAAGAAATATGATATATTGATTCAAAAAAACATGTTTTTCTCTGGAATAATATGAAACCATGTAGACCTATGGCCAATCAAAAAAGTGATTTTGATTTATTCAATTTCGAAAGAATTCGAAAAAACATCGTAACTGCTAGATTTTGTATATATCTTGAACAATTCAACATTCTGTAATATCATTTATTCCCAGAATCTGTATTTCATTCATTGCGTTTAATAACCTTCCATTAATTCACTGGATTCGCGTATTCCTTCTTCACCTTTCATATAATGAGTGTTTTCCAACAAAAGGTTCTCTCAATTGTGATGTCACTCATTGTTTCAAAAGTGAGACAACAATACTAATCACTTCACCATCACTGTTATAGATTCGCAGGTTGCTGTTGTTGCTATGGTAACGATTGTTCTTCATTTGAAGGCCTAATTTGTAAGACGCATATAATATTTGATTCGATGAAATATGACGGTGAAGATATAATATAATATAATCATATCGTTGACACATCAAACCATATGTTATCATAATTTGTAACTGAGAAGAGTGGCCGAGTGGACCGTCATTCAGGAGACCGCGATTCGATTCCCGCCATGGTCGACCTTCCTAACAGGGACTTTCCGTAGTTTCCCTCTGTCGTTCAGGTTCATAATGAGGCGGCCGATACCTTCCCGCCATCCAAAAACACCTACTAAAATGAACTTTCATCTCATTTTCTCATCATCTCTTATATCATTTATCGACCCAATAGATTGTAGTTATCAGTACATTGCGTCGTTAAACTCAATATGGAATGAAATTTAATTTGTATCACAAGTCCATGTTACAACGACACTGGAAAATTTGAACTAATATTTGCATCATCAACATCGAGAACTGTACAAAAAGTCGATCTTGCTCAATCAAGGCTGAGGATTACAAGTTAGGATCGTTTAGACAGGTCAACAAACGGACAACAATATTCTCATGTCGAAGGGAGGATTAAAAAATTTCTCAGATCGGAAAGAAATTTTCTCAGAATATTATGATCGTTTTTTTTTTTGTTTTTGTACATGTTTCTATCAAGTTTAGAGATATTTGGTTCGGCCGTTTGTGACAAAATGATTGTGATGTAGTGAAAAAAGAGGTGATACTTGTTTTCATGTTTGTTGAGATTGATCAACAGGTAGATGTATAAATACAGCAGAGATGCGTGCATGCCCAGGCCTATTTAGATATAATTTAAAATCCAAAGTTCGCAATGCTACATATAGCTTTTGGTTATACATTTCGTATACATATCTTGCTCATCTCACAACGCATATGTTCCGTTTTTCTAGTTGATTACAATGTGAGTCATAACAAACTATGACTTGATTGATCAATAATCCTATAGATGATGACCAATTCTATTCTGAAGGAAGGTTTCTTCCATCTTTTTATTGTTCTTTCGTTATCTTATACGATATTATAGTGGAACATCGTGAAACATATACACAGTTTAGTTTCATGCTTGGTCCCCGGCGCGCGTGTCCCATGTGTGTGTGGGGGTGGGGTGGGGGAGTGGTCAGGAGGTGGGTTAGGGGTGGGTCAGGGGGTGGTACAGGTGTTAGACCGGCTGGAGGCTGATGAAAGATTCAGTCGGACGCGGTATTAGAGTGGTCCATTTATATAGTCACCCTCGAGCGAGGTGAATACACATTATACCCTACAGATGTACTTCTCACGTTTTATAGTCAATTATACTTTGGAGTATATAATAATATTTCACAATGATGAAAAAGATGTTGGTGTAGACATAGGTGAAGTCAACTGAATATTATAAGAGTAAATGTTATGACAAGAGATAACACCCAAGTTTGAGGACATCACGACCCTGATAACTAGATTTTAATGAACAATGACGACCTTTATTCACCCAATTTAAGAGAAAACTAGAAATAATTATCTCAATTTCACAAATTATAATCAATTTGTTGTCCTTCAGAACCCGCCTTTTTTTTTTAGTCGTGACGTAGACATTACTCGATTCTGTTCAAGTTTCTATACAGAATCGGAAATGTCCACGTCATGACTCATGGTCTTTGGAGAAATAAAAATTGATTTTCAATTTCTGAATTTGAAATGATGATTTCTAGTTTTAATTAAAATTGGGGAAATAAATATCGTATTTATTCATCGGAATCCAGTTTAGGGATTGTGATCTTTTTCAAAATGGAACACAATTTTTGTCAAGAAGTTGATTAGTGATAAGCGTGGCTTATTAATCGGCCTCCTAAAGCTATATGAAACTCAAGATTCTCTGATTGGAGCTACCAAAATTCCCCTAATATAGCTTCAGATTGAATGATTGAATGATTGAATGTTATGTTTGGTGATGTCAAGGAGACAATAAAACGAAAAAGGTCATCTGGTATCAACTCAGACAATCCTCTATAGGGACAAATGAAGAATTGATACCAGTTAAATATTGTAGAACGAATGTAAATGTTTCTGGTTTTTGTATATATTTTCCTCAAATTATCGCGTTCTTATGACTATTTTCATTTTTGGCTATGGCTGATTCCTATACTTTTGCCTATTATTTCAACTTTGTGGAATTCTGACAGTGTGTCACCCCTAAGCCACGACGTATGTATACATTAAAAATTGAGAAAAGAAAAATTTCATAAATGAATAATTTGAGAGATTGAGAGATTAATCAGTCGAATGATCCATCAGTTCATCGTTAGTTGATGAAACAATTTATCAATAAATCATTCAAATAATCGAGAAAATCCATTATTAATCATGATGGAATGTTCTATCGTTTCTAGTAAGGTTTTCTCGCGTATGTTGAGTATGATATTATACAACATCAATCAATTGGAATCATCATGAAGTATCTCATCGGTCATTTCATATTTGGTATCAGAAAAATATTCATTCAGTCCACTAATATTAATATTTGAATTCTATTTCGAAATAATGCGGATGAAAAACAGGAAAATTTGATTAGCGACCAATACAATTATCAAATGTCGTATGTCAAACACGTCAAACATGTCAAATGTCGAGCACTTCATATTTTTCATTACTGTTTGTAAAAAAATGGATCATCTCTGTGCTCAGTACGAATATACTTGAAACTTCTCTAAATTATAATTATATGAACCGTGAGGCAAGTTTATTGAACTTCGAGGGTCCAATTATAAAGATTCGATTCCAACCAAATCTGAGTCTTGTCTCACCTTCACCCCCGCTTCTTCCCTCTTTTCCCTTATCTTCTCTCCCCACACAGTTCATAGACTTATTCATAATAATTTTAACTTTTTACCAAATGACCATATTTACTATTTCGAACTGAATGTACTAAATATTCATCAGTAGAAAAGCTTTCAAGATTTATGATTTCAACAATAATATCAAGAATACAAGAAAATCATTTGTCTTATTTTTAAACTTCGAAACTCTTGTATTCCGTTGCCCCCGGCAACACGATGTCATGTGACCGCCTGTAGTTGGGGGTTATGTGACTCCGGGGACCTTGGTTCGATCCCCTTTCTACCCTCTCCGTGCTCGTCTCGTTGCAATAAGACTTCTTCCTTCCTTCCTTTACCGACCCTCGTTCTCAAGACGAGCGTTGGGATAGTCGCCTCACAAAAAAGCTGGATACTATAAGAATAGAGTCTTATATCGACTTATGTAATGGGTCAGAACTCTCGACTGATAGTGTTGTTTCATAGGAGAGACGATCGATCGTCACCTCAGAAACTCGTGCTATCGTGTATACATCTGTATATAGACTCTGATATATCAACTAGTAAATGGATCAACACGCTCAGTCACATCACGAAGAGGTATGTATAGAATAATAAAATTAAATATATATATATATATATATATATATATATATATATAATTATGAAAAAAAAAAAAAAAAATATATATATATATATATAGATATATTCAAGTTTCTTCAAATGTTCATACAAATGGTTCGAACACTATAATATATGAGCAAAATTGTTGATGCGGAGCAGTTACGTCCATATGATTGCTAATTATATCAAATATTGGTATATATATTTTTTTTAAAAGAGGTCTGTTCCAGATTATCTGTATAATTTGTTTCATACATTTTTCGAAGCCTCGCCTCCTAGCTAAGAAGGCTTTTTTAGCCGTGATCCCATGCTCAGTTCTAATTGGAAAACAATGATTCTCTATCAACTTTTGATGTTGATGAAGAAAAACAACTGTATAATATGAGCCTACTCAATCAATGGAAACAAAATGAAATCGTTAACACCCGATAAAATGACAAGGCAAAAACATTCAGTTAGGATATGATATTGATGAGATTCATGAGGATTGTCTCACCTTCAGCTGAACTTTGATTCATTCGGATGTATTCAAAAGAAATATAAGAATCTAAATTCTCTCGTCAGGGTTATTCTTATAGAAATTTTCAAAATTCGAAAAGATTTTTTCTCAAAAATGGTTCAACCCAATGTGCCTCAAAACTATACTTATCGAGCTAGATGATGACTATATGCATGGCAATTTGGTTTCATCGAATGAATTTTCTCGTTTGACCTGTGAAGTGCGAAAAAAAATTAATAAAACACAAACAAACAAACAATAATACCTTCGTCTTTTCAAATACGGCTATAACTATAGGCCCCATACCATTGTTTACATTTGAATGTATTCAATCTTGGTTTAAGTAATGTCATACTGTTTCCTCGTGGTGGCATGCCTCACTATATTCGATTGACACTATATTTCTCTGAAGTTCAATTCAATATTTGCTTCAGTATTAATTATACCAGTTCTGCAATATATAATAATTTCATACACACCGGGCACTTCCACCAAAGTTATTGTGCATTTCTCAATGCTATTACAACATCTGAGCTCTCATTGGTCGTACATATTTCATAATTATCAGTT
Source organism: Brachyptera risi (assembly GCA_964007535.1). Lineage (NCBI taxonomy): Eukaryota > Metazoa > Arthropoda > Insecta > Plecoptera > Taeniopterygidae > Brachyptera > Brachyptera risi. The sequence continues at coordinate 25,938,842 of OZ023331.1, read as the reverse complement.
TCACCAACTATTAATTAACAACCCTCTTGTTAATTACAGTGTGTCCTTGAAACGCACCCTACCTCTAATAATAGGGATATAGCATACATTATTATAAAGCAAAACTGTAAACATTGAACAATATTGTGTTCCACTGTTACAACTGTGTGATATAATCAGCAAGTAGAAGTGGAGAGACCATTTTTTTCATATCGAATTGTACAATAACATTGGTGAAGGTGCCGGGTATATATGAAATTATTGTTTATTGCAGAACTAGTCTATTGAATACTGAAGCAAATATTAAATCAAATATTGAATTATATATATTCTCTGTATATTGATAACGAAACTCTGTTACACACCAATTAGGACAAAGTAGGAGCTCATGAAACCATCCAGATGTTGCATTTCTGGGTTGTTTAAAGAATTCAAGGTGGTCTTGCTATCAAATATAAATAATTGTGGGTAACATATTTTCATATAAAATAATTGACTTTGACACCAGAACTGTGTTGTCTCTGACCATACTTCTCGCCGCAGGTGAAAGTGTTTTAGTTCGAAAAAGTCTGAAACACTTTATATGATTATCAAACGTTTCTATGATATATCCGGAATTTACCTCCATTGGTATTTTGTGTGTATATAACACAAAATCTTGATATTTTTCACTTTTGAACAAAAAGTATCTTGCACAACATTCACTTTCTTCATGTTATATTATAAATTGTATATTTATCAACAAATTTAGGGTGTTAGAAATATATAATTGACCTATGAATTGAAGAACTGTATAACCCAAAATATTCAGATATTTGATTATCCTCAAATCGGTGACGCTGAAGAGCATATACCGGAACAAAGTTTACTCGGCAGTATGACATGAGTTTGAGGGTACTTAGCAATGGATTGTTGAAATGTGATCAGTGTTCTGGTAAGGTTTGACATCCAAGCCCATGTCACACATCAGAGTTTACTTCATTCCAGTATACGCTCTTCAGGCGCCCTTTTAAACCATCCTCCAATAGGCATGGAATGCTTTATTGATTTCAAATATCAATTCCAAGATTGTATCACCGTTATATTTGTGTTAACTGTCGAATGAAATTCATACTCAAATTTTCTTTACACATCCAATTCTCTGGATGGCTTATATAACCCCGAAAATAAATTTTGATGCATTTTTTAGAATTTAAAGGACCAAGAAGAATAATTCAAAAAATCACGTACTTAAATAAAATGAATGAATTATGACAAATACTCACTGTTTTCTCTGATTCCTACTACGAGAGACCTTTTGTTTTTACAAGTATATATTTTTGTATTGCTATTTCAATGATGTTGTAGTTATTCTAGTACTCTTTTTCTAGTGTCAGATGTGGATGTTTAGATTGTAACTAATTGACTGTTAATACTCAAGTTAATTTGTGTATCCGCTGTATACTGACTTATAATCAAAATTCGAAACTATTCGAATTTATATTGCATCCGTACTAACAAACACGTACATCTTTCTACAAAACTCAAGTCATCAAGAACGAATTTCATCTCTTATTAACACTCAAAAGCGATATTTGGCTCGGTATTCTATCCCTCGGGTATCCTCAACCCCTCCTTGCAGGATCGATGTCGGGATAGAAGGGACGTGGGGTGGTGGGTTGGGGGTCTGATGGCACCACCCACCTGATTAGCCAGCTCAGGTGCGGCCTAATGGAACTTACCTCCCCCTCCCATGCCCCCCCCCCCCACCACCCCCTCCTGCGATTAACCAGAAGCTTTGTATTCTCCGTGCACGATTACCTGTAACGCTAGACTTAAGAAAGCTGATCCATTTTCCTAGTACTGAAAGAAAATGCTACAGAACTTATCAGTAGTATCGATAGACGAATTCATTTCACACAGTATAAGAAACTATCATTATAACTGGGATCAAATAATATAGTTATCAATAATATACGTAATAAGTATCACGCATTATTTATTCATTTATTCACTTATTCAACTTTAATGCTGATCAACGACTCCAGCAACAGCTAGATCATACGAGATTACGAATGAACTGGTGATAATGAAACCATAAAGTGGTCATAAATGAGAGAACGTTAAAAAATCCATGCCTAATTTGGGACTCGAACCCACGCCCGACCTGACTTCAGTTTCCACCGCTATGATAGTTGACTGAGCCACGGGGGTAGCGTATGATTATTTTCTGCAAGAAATTTTCTGACAGCTTATCAATTGTTTTCCATCTTCATTGAAAACTTGATTTAAAGTAATTGTTTTCCAATTAGGGCTAAGAATATTTTGATTGCAGCACTAAAAATGCGACGTCATCATCCCGAAGAGACAACAAGTGACATAACTGGTTTAACAATTGTAAAGAGTGAAATGATATGTTTAGGTATAATAATTGATAACCCGATAATTTATTCTCAAAAAATGAACGTCGAACTTTTCATTGAGCGTCAATTTTTCTTTAATTATTCACAGTCTTCTTTATCATCCTTTCTTTTTCTGCTCATCATAACATTTGTCTCAAGAGTGAGCATGGTATTTCATGAGAATTCCAAAGTGGCGTAATCCTAGAAACTCAATTCAATGACACAATGCAATTAAAACACAATTCGATATTGTAAAAACTAGTCATGAGAGTGCAGCTTGTGAAGGCTTGCATTCCTGGACTTATAATGCTGAAGCGAGCAGACAAAAAGGAATGTAGCCAATCGTTCGCGTAGTGTCGCGCGCTTCTGTTCGGTATAAAGCTCTAATAGGGTATATTGACATTTTGCTAAACCATCTATGAACACATTCATCGCATAATAATTATTAGTTCCTCTCATCTAATTGCCATATTTTTCTTTCATATTACTGTTTATAGTGATAATATCTCCTGATTTTTTACCATCATTTTTTCAATAATCATTGGATCAAAGGTTAATTATTGTAATATTTGATACTCGAGTCATTTTCATAGATGTTATGGTTCTTACTCTAAATTAATTTATATTTGATTATTATTATGTGTCTTTGGCAATCATATATTGTATGGACTTCTGCATATTCAATACAGATTCATGTATTTGATCAATAATCTGTATTGGCATAATCCTAGATATTTTTATTGGTAGCAAATACATGAAAACCGATATTTTGAAAAGTACAGTTGTGAGAGTTCATATCATGGAAGTGTAGGCCTACACAAATTGAAGACGTCTCCGGCCTTTTAATTTTTGTTTTCAGTACAATTCATATATGAGTATTTCAGAATAATGTGTAATTATTGATTAAGATTTTTCACTTGGATCGGAACCGAGTATAATATTCTACAACCAAAACACGATTACGCTCCCTCCAGACTTTTCCCCTCTTTATTCCTTCCTACCCTTTCTCACCAGCTAACACTTCAATCACTTATCAATAATATCCTACTCATTCCTCTGTGTTGGCTTTTCAGGCTGGAATATCCTGGAACAATCATAATTCATCATTTCTGGATAAAAACAAAAGAAATTCTTTCGTTATGAAACGTTGATTGAATATTCAATTAAATATGAGAGTTCTCTGGTTGTTCTGTAATGACGAACTGATTGCACTTTGTTTGGTACTTGAACACGATATGACGTCATTATACCCTATAGCGATATATGTGGGGAGTGGGGGGGAGGGGGGGAGGGAGCGGGGGGGGGGGACGATCAGGGCCAATACGCTTGCGAAGTATAGCTTCCAGCGCTGATTAGACCGCTGACTCAGTCTCTGGTTCAGACTCATGTAAGTGCTTTCATAAAAGCATTTAAGAGCATTTTAGAAAATGTTTTTTACCAATGTGGAATGAATAATATTTCAACAAATTCGATAATATGGCAGCTCAAAATGTTTGAAAAAATTAGAGTGACATGGAAAACCAGTACATTATTCAATACATGTTGATTATATCGAAATACGTGCTTTTGAGATACTCTATATTTGCTGAAAACGAATGATAAGGCAGGTCATTTAGAGAGTGCTCCTGACGTGACGTGTCGTGACGTAGTATGCGAATTCATGCAAAACTGAGCCATGTTCAATTCGAAATGGGGCACATTTTGAATAATTTCTAGAGCAATAAGTGCTCATTGAATATCAAAAAAGAAGCAGACCCCTTGAGTTTTAGGTACCAACTTGTATAATAGTTATCATATCGATGGATAGGCAACAGCGTTCCAGAGCTATGCAACCAACAATATACTGAACACAAAAAATGTGCTGTTACCACGGTACAAATTACACTACTTCATTATACATTACATCAAGCATTCAACTCATAGTTGGAATTATATGTCTGATAATGTTTTGATGCATGAAAACAGGAAGACAAATATACGTGTGTACGCATTTTTTCTCTGAGCTTTTGTTCTGTGAACATTGAAGTCCTCTTTCTAGAAGGTATCTCGTAATAATCGGGAATAATAACAGCACACTACTCGATCAAGAAAACGTCGAAGATCACAGTGATCAGATTCACAATATGATTCAAACTTTATTCACCACGCAAAACTGAAAGATCCAAATTTCACCCTCACGTTTCCCAGCTCTGGAGAGAGTTTGCATTAGGATCAGCATGAGTTGCGTATCCATATACAGCTATAAAACAATGTATCATCAACAAAATAAATAAACATATGAATGATAAATATATAATAAACATATCTCATGAATTTTGCTTATTGCATTAATTCTGAATGTGCACTGAGACACCCTGTATATCCACATAGCTGATGCAGAAACCACACACGCTTGGCACCACTATAATTACTGCGTTACAATATGTGGTTGTTCTGTGAAACAGTTGCAGCAAATCTGAGAGAATATCCAGCACCATTGCAATGACAAAGTGTTTCTGTTTAATAATGAGCTATAATACGCTTGGTAAAGCCTCGCTTCAAGCTACTCTATGCGCTACACTATGATATGTCGTAATATGCCACGCCCTCTGGCATGTCGAATCACGGTACTCCACGGTACACACTACGACATATCATGCCACACTAAAACTATGTTACCATATGACACGGTGTATAATAGGTTGGGTGTTATATCGGGCTATCTCCGTGCGTTCGAAGGCTGGTACCAACAGTGCTGCTAGTTCCACCAAAATCCGTGCGGAACACCACGGTTACAGGAGGCCAGTCACGTGGTCCAGTTGACGTTGACAGTCGACGCCTTGCCGCCAACAATAACGTACATTTATTGCGCGCATGCGTGGAGTGTGACCCACTGTTCTCCTGTAATCGTGGCGTTCCGCACGGATTTTAGTGTAACTAACAGCACTGTTGGTACCAACCGAAATAGCCTGATACAACACCTAACATATTATACACCATGCTCCATAACATCACATGCCAAGTCACGCTACGGCACGCATGTTACGTCACTACAAGACACGCTGAATCATATTACATCATTATAAACTACATTACGCTACACTTCAACATGCCATGCTACATGGTATGATAAATCACGCTACATCACGGCACACACCACGCTATCATTTCACGCATGTTACGTCACTACAAGATACGCTGAATCATATTACATCATTATAAGCTACACTACGCTACACTTCAACAGGCCATGCCATATGGCATGCTAAATCACGCTATACTTAACGGTACACACTACGCTATATCATGCCACGCATGCTACCACACCATGCAAAGCCACGCTACGTCACGCACACCGCGTCACTCGAAGCTACTCTACACAGCATCACATCATTATAATCTACACTACGCTACACTGCAATATGTCACGCTACATGGTATGCTAAATCATGCTATACTCAACGATACTCGATGCTACACCATGTATGTTGAAATACATATACATATATCTTCATGCTCACAACAACAGACTGTTTATCTTTCAATAGTTTCGAGAATTATATCAGAAAATTCTATGTTCGACTCAAGATGCAAGCCAGCTGTTGTTGTTTTTGTGATTCTGAATTTGTTTTTGTTGTTTTTTAATTTTCAGTGTTTACCTCTACGTTTGTGATGTTCGTGGTTTTATTATATTTAACTCGTGGGGCTTGCCTTATTGCTAATAAAGATTCAATAATAATAGTAATGATGATATTAATAACTCTACTATGCTTTCCACGTTTCTCACTACGCTACATTATGTCAAGCTGAGTCATGATATCAGCTACGCCACGCCACACTTCAACATGGCATGCCGAGTCACGCTACTCCATGCTACTCCACGCTACCCCAAGCCATGCTACA
>OZ023331.1:25922600-25927600 GCA_964007535.1 Brachyptera risi | reverse complement strand
TTTTTAAATTTGTTCAATCATCTTGTCAATCATTTATATACATCATTTACAATCATTTCTGGATGTTGAAAGATAATAATCTATAATGTTATGATTTGAAATGGTATACTTTGATCTCAATATTTTCTCATGCAAACAGCTAATAATCAATTATTTTATTTCGTCACTTACCTCTGCTAAAGTTCAATAGTTATTACGTCTAGCATACTGAAGTCATCTAAAAGTCTGTATTTCTCTCGAATTAGAATTGTGATATCTTTCATCTTTTCAAAAGTTTCAACAAAAGTCTGATATCTCTCTGAATCTCCTCCTATTCGTTCTTGACACAGATAGTAAAAATGAAATAATAATAAATAATTGCATGCACGAGTTGACGAAGACAAGAAAATGCAATAGTTATCTTGTAATATGAATATAATATAAAAGTGAGTTCCATACAATGCAAGATTTTAAAGAGAAACCCATGCCGTATTGCGCTGTTTCCGAAAAAAATCTTAAGGTAAACCTATTCATCGGGGGAAAAAGATCGTTTCAAAACATCAAATTATTCACCAGGATGATTTTACAAACATAAAATGTTAGCTGCTCAGAATACAGAATCGAAAAACTCGTCATAATGTGTATTCGATGATAGTGCATTATGAACATTTGGTGAAAACACACGTGGAAATATGGAAAAATGTATACGATAGCGAAGAATATATTCTTTGTCATCAATTTTCACCTCACCACGGACGATAATGGTACATGATAAGTAGTAGCAGTGGTAGTGTTTATTCCTTCAAAGTTCTTTTGAGGAAATCGGTATCAAAACTATAATGGATCGAACGTGTTCTAGAGAAGATTCTTCTCTGAATGATGTAAAGTATCTCAGAATAACGGTTTTATATATGTAGCGTCATTAGTGAATCAGCCATTCACAAATAATGGCTGCCGCGACACAATATAATTTATCAATGGATAAAATGATTTTGAAAATGGTGTTAGATCAAGAATATTAACTAATTCTAAAATAACACAAACAAAAACCTAAAGCTATGAGGCACTAGAATAAGAAATGTGTTATGAACTGTAATAAGTCAAGGATAGAGGTGTAAATATAAAATGAAATACCGGTAACAACATATTACAACATATTATGAATGAAAACAGGATATCCGGGAAGGGGAGGGGGGGGGAATGAAAATTAGTTGGATATAAATGATTTTCCAAAATGTGTGCTGATAAAATGTACAAAATGTACAAAATTTATTTTCTACAGGTCCCGTTTTACGAATGACGAATGTGTTGATTGAGCGATGATAAGTGGATTAGCTTGTTATTATCCTTGGCTACGAATGGTATTTTTGTACCTCAATTAATAAATAAGCTTAATCAACACATTTTTACTATTGGTAATATGGGATCTTAATTTCTTTCTTTTTTCATTTATTTTCGAAATGTCTACGAAAATGTCTGAAAATGTAAATGTCTTTCCAAAACATATTTGAATACAAAATGTTATGTTGAAGCTGTAAACGTCGAGCTCTTCAGATCCCCCTCAATATGTGACGTCATATACGTACATGCATACGTATTTCATCAAATTGTCAAACAACAAATATGTATCTCGACTTGTTTAATATTATTCAGTTCCATTTTAAATATTTATTCGTGTATTGATGGATCGACACACCCGAATGTAATTGCTACTCTGTGAGAGAGACGGTCGATCAAAACTGGAAGTAATAATTTCTGAAACATAAACGAGGGAAGCTCTTGTGAAATATGATGGTTCGATTGTCTGTTTTTCACATATGACAAGCATGGACGGTTGGGAGTTTATACCATTCAGTTTAGTGGCATACAAGGAATAGTAGCCATGAAGAGTATATCATGCTGAATATTATGTGATTTGAAAACGAGTTCATATTAGTTTTCGAAAGCAAGATTGGAAATATATACAATGATCTTTGTGATATCGAAAACAATACAAGAGTTATATCCATCCCTTAAGCTGAGTGTGACAGTGGAGTATCGTCTGGGCAAGGCACAAAAATACTATATAGGCACAAAAATTTGATTGAAGATCTTAGCGTGAATACATGTTTATTTTAAAATGTTGATCTGTAACAGAGAAATGAATTTCAGTGTGGCTGAAGGTATCTGTATCCACGGAAGAAGAAAGCTGAATAATTGTAAGAACTTGGGAACTTAGAGAAAATCAATGGTATTTTCAGCATGTAATATTGTTACTGGATGTTTTGAAGGTATTTATGATCTTGAATCTTGCCCTGAAAAATTGAAAAATTGCTGACCTTCAAAATAACGCAATCATAGAAATATAAAAATGGTGATATTCATATTCATATATATATATATATATATATATATATATATATATATATATATATATATATATATATATATATATATATATATATATATATATATATATCTATATATATCTATATATATATATATATATATATATATATATATATATATATATATATTCATATATATATATATATATATATATATATATATATATATATATATATATATATATATGTATATATATATATACATATATATATATATATATATATATATATATATATATATATATATATATATATATATATATATATATATATATATTTAAATATATATATATATATATATATATATATATATATATATATATATATATACATATATATATATATATATATATATATATATATATACATATATATATTTATATATATATATATTTATATATATAAATATATATATATATATATATATATATATATATATATATATATATATATATATAAATTTGTGTTTTTTATGTTGTAAGACGATCTTCGTCTCTCGTGAGTTATGTGTATAGGCCCACTTGTTGTTGTTGTTTTCTTCATCACGAGAAAATGGCATTATCTTGATTATAAATGAAAAAAGAGAAAGCACTAATAGTGGAGAAGCTTTGCTGATATATCCATTTCCTGCTGATGATTCGAACTGTTGATTGAAGTAAATTCCAAGGTTGAAATTCGATTTCATCAACTTGACCAAAGTTTGTTTTTCAATATCGCAAATGTTACTCTCAAGTTTATCGGACATTTTTTAGTTGAATGTGAAGTAAACATTGAAAAATGTGAGCAAGTAAGATATTTGTCAGGTCTGTAGTTTCTGTATGAGTCTGTATATTCTCAATAGAAGAAAAAAGACATAAAGAATCATATTTACGAAGATTCCAATAAAAAGTCGCTCTTCATTTTATAACTTTTTTTGTTAATATTATAGAAGACAGTATTTGTCTGTTGTAATCAAAGCAAAATGTTTCTGAAGGTGACCTACATATACGTATATAATCAGAATTCGGGTAGAAGAGACGCGACGTTGCCTTTGTGTATTTTCCTCTTGATGAATATGTGCAGTACAATCAGTGATGGAAGCCATGTATATGCAACACTGTACACAGAAAATAATAACACGACGATGAAAAGAAGGGAGGAAAGCAATCGTTCATTTGTGATCAAAGCATTCATCTTTCTCCACTCTATAACTTAGTGGCGGGGTTTTGTGATGGGTGGTGAAGAAGGAAGGGGGTGATAATTTGAAGAGGGCGTGGTGTGAGGGATTCATATTCTAAAAGACACGAAGTCACGAAATCGATCGGTTTTTCTTGGGAATTCGTTTTTTCATATTTATTATAGGGTTTATACCTGGAGAGTAATAAAATGCGATATGGTATAGGTGTCAAAACTATATCCAATGAGGAAACAACTAAAATTACTTTCGTGACGATCTGGGAATGTGTTTGTATGCTTTAAAGTTGTTCAAACAAATGAAATTGAGATGAGCAGATATGAGAATGACAGACTCACTCCACATTGCTCTTATTCTACGAACAGAACGAAAACAAGGCAAAAGAGTCAGAGTCTATATGACATACTTGTATCCACGAAAGAAGATGTTCATCTGCTGACAAAATGATTGCATACACTCAAGTTTCCGATTAAACTCACTGCATCTTTCAGGTTTCATTGCTTTCGAAAGATGTATTTCAAGAAAAAATGAAGAGGCGAAAGAAATAATTGGAAATTTTCCGTATCGACTGCACTAAGCTTTTCAATTGCACTTGGAATGAGTATTGAACGCTGCGATTCTCAATTTCACAATTTAAGTTCAACTTGATGAAGAAAAAAATCAAATCTGAGGAACCTAACAAACAAAAAATGTGACTTTTTTTTTGAGAATTGATCTTTGTCCTGAGGCAGCACTCAATCAAAAGGAAAGATTGATAAAATCAACAGTCCGGATTCAAGGTATGATGCATTTGATGTTAAAGATGACAAATGTTCCATTTTTCAATTTTTGAATGATTGAAAAACTGAAATTTCCCTTGTTTTTGTTCCTAGGAATTTCAATAGAAATGAAGACGTATATAATTTTTCATTCAGATTGATTTGACATTCGTACGGGTCCTCGAAATTCAAATATCAGGACAACCGACTCAGATTTTGAGTTATCCCAATCTTTATTCTGTAAAATGCTAAAATTTCCTTCTGAAAATTTGATGTAATAATTACGAAGCTGTGATATTTAAGTTCTCCAAAGTTTCTGATGTGTTAAATTTGTGAAAGAGCCAATCATCAGAGACACAATAAATATCGATGAATGAACAAAACCTAGCCATAACTGTAGTGCGAGACATGGAAAAAATGTCGTCATTGAGTATATGTACTTGTATGGACGAAAGCAGATGGTCGGTTACCGAATTGATCGTTGTAAAATCTTCGCTAATCATATAATTCACCTTCATATTTGAAGATTTGGTACATCAATACATGCAGTCACATATTTTCTTATCCTGAATCTGGGTCTGACCTCCTGCACTACTCTAATACTGCGGATATACAAACAAAACGGTAGTATATTTTTCGTCTTTTTGGTAGAATTTCTCCTCCTGATGTGCATACGAGTGTTTTTTCTCTTTATTTATTGTA
>OZ023331.1:25907600-25915100 GCA_964007535.1 Brachyptera risi | reverse complement strand
CCACCAAACATTCTAAATTGGTCAATTCTAACTGGTGGACATTGTTGTCTGTCCTCTTTCAACAATGAGTGACGTCACTTGACAGAAGCATATAACCAACCAAAGATGATATGCTTTCAGCTCATCCATCAAAGCGGAAACACATAACGCGTTTTCCTGGCATGAATGAATTCTCATCATAGAGCCCGAATTCTTTTCTTTCTAGAGATGTCACACATTGTATAAAATCACAAACAATATTTTCCAAACGTTACAATCATACAGCAATCATATTCTTCGTTAGTTGCGAGTTTTCCTCATTTCTAAAGCAACGTTTATAACTGATTTGTCACTTTTAAGCATCTGCTTCAAATATCAAACTTCATTCAAGTATTTTCCTTTGTTTTTAACTTACTTGCTGAGAGAGCATTGTGACATTCACTAATATTTTCTCTGGTTGTTTGAGTAACTTTCCAAATACCAAGCATCTCATTTTATACGTGTATGAATTACTGTACATGTTTCCAGCTACTGAACTACGTCAAAAGAGAAGAAAATATCAACTATTATGAATCCCTGCATAGCAGTACAATGAATCAGATATTCAACTTGCACACATATTTTACATCTCACTCCATCTATTTCTCTTTTCAATTCTCTTTTCTTTTTCTATATCTTACTCTGTCTCTCATCACACAAATCCTCTTTCTTTCTCACATACGCAGATACGTGACTATCTCTCTTCCATACATATACACATACATCTTTCTTTTTTTCTTCTCTCTCTTTTACTCCCTCTTATACACATTCTCTCCCCCTTCATCTCTCTCCATTCCACTTTCTGGTCACTGAGCCAAGTTGATATGTTTCAATTAATCTAATACAATTTCACCATGGAATGAATTGATTCATTTATAATTTTAATGAGCGTATACGTTATACACAATTTTATCTCTGAAAGCTTTTATATAGAGTGAAATAGACAAAACATATTACGTCTCCCTTTATTAAAGTGAGTAATTAATGGTATAATCACTTACCTAAAGTATGGAGTGAAACGGCGTACCGAGCCACGCAATGATAATAGGGTTTGACGAAGTATCGTGTAGAAAGCAGGGTCGGGTTGACGAAGTACCGTGTGAACGCAGGAGGGGTTGGCGAAGTACCGTGTGAAAGTATAAGGTCGGTTCAAGTGAACAATATGTAAACATGAATTATTTATGTGTATCTAAGTAGTGGTAAGCATGTAACTGCAAGTTGGGGACCCAAGTTGAAGTATACCTCAACAGATGCCTAATGAGACAAGAGACAAATTAGACGTTTTCGCGTCTAATTACAGTCAAAGCATTGCTATGGGTACTTGAGTCAAGTCGGGTGTGAGTTCTAGTCGCCTCTCTCCAAGTTATAGCTGGCAAGAAGTTTTTGCCGGGACGACTATTCAGATACAAATCATAAAACCTGAATAGTGCAAGATACAATATTAACAGATACATGATAATATATATATATATATATTTTTTTTTAATAACATCGAAACTTGATACAAAATCATTGTTTCCCAATTGAGGCTATGGATGAAAGGTAGGATCGTTTGGACGGGGCGTCACAAAGGCGATGTTACCACCACATTTTAATAATTCAGAACCAATTAACTTTAATACCGGGACTGCGCTGTCTGTGACCATGATTTTCCGCCGCATATGAAAGTATTTTAGTTTCCAAAAGTCTGGAACACATCAGTAAAAAGCGTTTCTGTGGTATATCCGGACGTTATCAGCATTGGTATCAAGAGTAAACAAAACAAGCATATTGATACCTTTCACTTTCAACCAAGTCTCTTGGGTAATATTCACTTCCCTCCATACATCATAATATACATCATATATAGACAATAATGTATGACAATATGTAGACAATAATAGTCGAGAATGCTAATGATTTCAACTTCATTAAAAGGAACGTGTGTGAAGATCACACACTTGTATGTATAACCGTAATGGCCTTGATATTTTTGCCATCGATTTTCACCCCGCAGCGTACCGAATTACGTACAGGTAATATGTGACCCAATGTAAATGTTCATTATGGATCGACAGTATTTTATAAAATAGCTCTCTGTGTGGTATGAATAGTAGTTTCACTAAAATATGTTCGAACAGGAAGTCAATGCGAAAGTTGGCCTATTAGTTGACGCTGAAAGTGTAGCTCTGTAGGTAGCTTTCTCTTAAGAAGTTGATTCCTGTAAATTTCTTATATCATCTTCTCATTCGTCTCCATGGATAATCTAGTCACTAGTGGGGCAGTTCAGCAAACAATAATAATTAGACTGGTACAGTTTACATAACTCAAGAAAAAACCACATGAATACTGTCTTGTAAACACAATTTCTGATATGTTATTTTTCTCTGTTAGATATGTGCACGAGAAAACCCTTCACTCAAGTATAATCTAGCACCCCGAATTGATTTGTCAATATACCTACACCACTCGTTCCACTCCACGCATTGCACATGCTGTAACCGTGTGCGTGTAACATCAAGATTGAGAACGTGTGCGAATAGCTGTTCGATAGATATGTCAAGTCACGTGGATTTAATCAACTCAACACCTACGAAGTCAAGTGAAAGACTTTTAATAAAAAAAAATCCTTCTCTCGTTCAACTCTAATATTCTTGACTTTAATCGAGCGTGTGAATAGCTCGTCTATACGCACGAGATGGTGTGTGAATAACGCGTTGTACGCAACCAAGTATTACGAGTAGGAGGTCTCTGGATGTAAATGTGATAATACACGCATTTGATTGAACGGCAGAGCGGGTTCAGGATAACAATGGAACAAGTGTGCAAAATAGCACTAAACAAAAGAAAGATACAAGATTCAGAAGATACAGCAAAAACAGCTTCTTGTTTGTTTGTTTACTTGTTATTTCAAATGATCATAGAACATGAATACATGAATATGATTATACTAACCATTGCGTAAATAATTATAACAGTCTTATGATACATTGATGAATACGAATATATACTGAGACGAGTGGCCTAGTGGTTAATAATACACTGAACTGTCATTCAGGAGACTGGGATTCGATTCCTGTCATGATCGACCATCCTGACAGGGGGTTTTTGTGGTTTCCCTCTGTAGTTCAGGTCAACTCAGGTTCCTTAACAACACGCCACGACCGAAACCTTTCCAATATCCGAAAACACCTAATGAAAACACCTTTCATATCATCCTCCCACCATCTCATATATCATTTTTGACCGACGCCAATAGCTCGTAGTAATCAGTATATATAGTGCTTCGTTAGAGCCAATATGAATAGATGAATTGATAAATGAATAAACGGATAGCTCAAATATGTATGTATGTACTCAATAATCAAGTTCACGTCTGATGTGTGTTGATTAGCTCACAATAATAATAACTGAAATTCATTGTTCATAAACATGATAATTTATTCGAATGACGATAAATTATATTGTATTATTCTGCTATCATTGTATTAGCAAGCCCAATTTCGAACATCATATTTTTAGAGAATATTCCAAATTTCGCACGAGTATTTCACTTGATTGAGTTCAAGGTCGCACTCAATATATGAAAAAGATATATTGGCGTCGAATAAACGGTAGATGAGATTATGGCGTGATGGTTTCGAAGATGAAGAGAAGGAACAGTGAGAAGGAAGCGGAATGTCGGAACCAACTCGGTATTCACCTAGACTACAGAGAGAAACCACGAAATAATCTATCCATATGGACGGTGAAAAGGATCGATTCAAGGCCCGATCTGCCCTTATCTCCCGTTTATACGGAGCGAGATTGCACGCCAAGCTGCTGAGATGGCACTGAGCAATAAAACTATTGCACAACAGTGTGCATAAAGTTTAATATTATAGGATGCAATCAGATTTTCATAATGAAAAAAAATATATATATATTCATATATATATATATATATATATATATATATATATATATATATATATATATATATATATATAGATATATATATATATAGATATATATATATATATATTGTTTGACTCACAATCGCAATAGCTACATAGGCCCTTCATAGTAAAAACACGACAGCATAATATGTTCCTCATAAGGTATCATATAAGGTTTTGTTCCATCTCCATATTGTGACATTCGAAAGATGTTGAACAAGTTCTAAACACATATTACATGACACTTCAGATGATTGTGTTCCTTGAGTTAACTTCGACCAGTATTGGATTTACCTAACCGGTCAACTGCGTTAAACTAGGTTAATTTGTGTTTCAATGTATGATAACTATATTCAAAACAATTCAGAACAAGTTTTCGGGAGAATAATAATAATAATAAGTATCTGGCCTCCGGTTCCAAACTGAATTGGGTCGGGGGGTGGGTTGTCCCACCATATCACTAGGGCAGCTGGGTGTCTCGGAGTCGACTTGCCAGGTCTGGCACTCCCCCCTCTTCATCTCTTTCATTTTTTTCATTTCCTTCGGGAGAATATCATTCTGTATTAGATGTTATAATAATATCTAATGATGCCATATATAATAATGTTACGATATCTGTATACAACTTATATTTTGTGAAATAAAAAATGTTCTGTAAATTTTTTTTTTTTCAATAATAATAATGATGATAATAATAGTTTTATTGACTATTGGATTATTAATACATTATTATGAGTCATTGTCAGAATCATACATGAATAATAACATATCACAATGTATACCATTAGATCCACCACGAGTCGTTAAACCGTAGTCACCATTACAACGTAGTCGTTGAACCGACACCGAAAGTATATTAGTAGCTATACTCCATTCAACCCTATATATGGACTGAACATTTCACCTGTCTTACTAAAACACGCCATACACGATCAACATTTACCCGTCAACATGTTGACTCAACATATTGACAGCTAGTAGATAACCCGTATTTCTGATCCTGCCCATTCACGACGGCAATATGTTGATGGCTGCCGTCAACATATTGCCGAGAATTGAACATGCTCTATCACCTCATCAATATGTTGATATCAACATGTTGACAGGTAATGTTGATCGTGTATGCCGTGTTTAAAGTCAACCCTCCTTCATCAATAATTGTATCTATTGTTGAATGATGGTTGACTCAAGTGAGACATGTGAAATTGCCAGTCAGAACATAGGGTTGGGATCGAGTGAATAGTTCATATTGTATGTACTCTCTTGCAACCTTCTAATCCAAATCATGAAGATATGTAACTATTTATCAAATGATTCCAATGTTCTGGCAATTTTTTTCTGATTAATTTAATAAGTCAAACTAATTAAAAAGGTGCAATATGTCAAACGTCTCCTCCCCTATCCGCCTCATTCATCCTCTCTCCCCACCCCAAACTTTATTACCCTATCCAACAACAATCTTGTCGGATATTACGTCCCACATAAACTTTAAGTGTATATATACGTCTTGCTATTTAGTTCTTGTTTTCTGTAACGAGATGGCGCAGTTTCAGATGACAATTTAACAAGTTTTATAGTCTAATACTACTCGCGCTTAATTCACCTCTCGGTGTCGGTTTAACGACTATGTTGTAATGGCGACTACGGTTTAACGACTCGTGGTGGATGACGGTATTATGCGGATCTAAGAGTATATATTGTGATATGTTGATGGGTTCTAGTATAGGTAAGTTCTAGTATGGGAGTAATTACTAGCAGGAGTCAGGACAGCTAACCGTGGAATGTTTAACTTGAAAGAGCTCATGGAAGTCGAATGTGTTGATCAATGTCATGTTTTTGTGATGAAATTTGATGGTATTATATTTTTGACTGCATATCATTTTGGAAAAAATATTCAGTCGTGAGATCAAATCCTCGAAATTCAGACTGAATTATCATTCGCAAAACCTTTTTCTCGTTTAAGCGAACTTTCAACAATACCATCTTTCGACACGTCGATCTTCCCACAAAACTGTCGTTCTACAATTTTGTCAGTTCCTTTGATTTGATAGCCCAACCTAAACCTAACTTAACCTAATCGAATCTTCTTTCGATGACTTTTGTATTCTGACAAAACACAAGCGATAGACAGAAAGAAATATAAGAAGATCTTTCGACAGTTTGGTCTTTCTGGTATTTTGAGATAACACTCTTTCAGTATCAACAAACACGGGCGTTTCGACAATTTGGTATTTAGAAAATTCGGTCTCTCGAAAGATTTGAGATTTGTGTACGTCGACAATTTGACGTGCATCCATCTCTCTCTCTCTCTCTCTCTCTCTCTCTCTCTCTCTCTCTCTCTCTCTCTCTCTCTCTCTCTCTCTCTCTCTCTCTCTCTCTCTCTCTCTCTCTCTCTCTCTTCTCTCTCTCTCCCTCTCTCTCTTTCGCTGTCTATTAATAAATATAAATATATATATATATATATATATATATATATATATATATATATATATATATATATATATATATATATATATATATATATATATAATTAATAATCAAATCTTTATGGATTTTTGGTTTTTGGTTCCTATTATTTATCATTTATATGATTATTTTCATTTTTAGCCCTCGAAAATGACCACCATATTGTAGTCGAAACGTCGGGCAATTAAATAAATATTTATTCGTCAATGCGACTTTTAATTATCCATAAAGATTTGATTATTGATTACATAATGAGTCGTGAAAGCTTTCAACAAAACATATATATATATATGTATATATACATATATATGTATATATATATATATATATATATATATATATATATATATATATATATATATTTATATATATATATATATGTATGATTATATATATGATAACATTGTACTCCGGTAAATACACATATCGTTAAAATACCTACATGATGAGCAAATTTAAATTAATCAATTGGAAGGTTTATCTAGCAGATAAACCAAACATGATACGTCTACATCTAGGTCTTCATTTACTCACTGGCATGAACTAGAAAGAAATAACTTGAATGCATATAATATATAGCCAGTATATTGAAAACTATCGAGTAGTTTATTTAGTAGATCGGTTTCTGAGGTAAGTTTTATGAAGAATAAATAGCGATTTATTGAATCTACTCGGAACAAAAAAGATGCTCGTATTGGAGATGAAGAATTTTGTTATAAATAGTATACTAAACGTGGGTATAAACTTGAACCATATATCATCCAGATGAAAACTCACAAATATGTTTCATAAAATTCTTTATATATACCATCCGTATGAGGCGTTACACGTTCATGCTTTAAAACTTTATATTACTTTTATGTTGAACACATTTATGCGTTCATGCTTAAAACTGTAACGTCGATACCCCGAAGCATCTCTTATGAAAATAACAGTAAATATCTCTATTTGCCCTATACATATCGAACCCCATCAGAATGCTACGAACTGTAAAAATAACCTCGAGTCTTTCAGAATCCAGAGTGTTTGTCCTTCAAACAGGAACAAGATTCTACGCACATAACACAGCCAACTGGGAATACTACTGGAAGTATTGTGG